>NWBT01000048.1:1063673-1154201 GCA_003386485.1 Colletotrichum lentis
TGGAGGGCATCAACGGAGGCGAGTACCAGCATCCGGGATGAAGGTGGGTGCAGGACAAGGCGCCGTCGCGTGCGGCGGAGAGGTGAGAAGCAAGAGGAAGAGACGAGAAAGACGACGGATGGGATGGGATGGTATGGTGATGGTTGGTTTCTGTCGATGTAACCAGAGCTTATCTGTCGGTTTAGCCCTATAGGTCGTCGGGTATAAGTCGTCGGCGTGCTGCATTGATTGAACAGACGGTTAAGCAAGCAAAAGCAACAGCAGCAACCAGCCCGCCGTAGCTGCCGTGGAAGGGAAGAAAAAGAAGGCGAAGCAAACGCGTAAGGCAAGGTGTGGTTCCAGGTATCCCGAGGATTCGTCAGGACGATTCGAGTCGAGTCGAGTCGAGTCGTGGCGACAATGCGTCGTGTTTCAGCGGGGTGGAGCACCACGTCTCCGTCCGTTCTTCCCTGTCTCTTCTGTTCCTTTCCCCCCCCTGTTGGTCCCTTGACGATGCGATGCTACAACGGGGGGGCTAGGCGAGTTTGACGGTTGACGGCTCCTGTGGCCCCAGAGTCCAACAAGTGGTGGCTGGGGTTTTAAGGTCGGACGATGGCGGAGTCGTCTACTGTCTACAGGTACGATGATACTGGTCGACCTGAGAGAGAGAGAGTGGTGGCCGTGATGATGTTCTCCGGACTACATGTAGAGGTGAGCTTGGGACAACATGCGTAGCGCAGCGAGGAAAGCTTGAAAATGCCTAGCTGGCTGGGGTTATCCTCCTCCTCACGAGTGGCCAAACGAGTTGACAGACGGCGCGGGAAACACTGCGCAGTTGTCGGAGTTGGCGGCGAAGATCAATGGGAGAAGCGGAAAAGAGCAGGTCGTTCGGGTGCCAGCGAGTTACTGTATGCGACAATGCGACGAGCCTCTGGCAGACGGCCAGAGTACAATGCATCGTAAAGGTTAGTAGGTACGTACCGGTGCAGGCTCAGGTACAAGTACAGGTACACAAACAGTTGGGCGGAAAGGCCTGGGGCTCTTGTATCGGGACTTGAAGAATGCGGAGACTTGTGTTTTTTGTGTCTTCTGTGGACTGTGGGCACAGAGTACACGTACATCGTAGAGCATTGAAAGTGTCCGAATGCCCTCATGAGCTTATTCGCCCACCCAGTCAGTATCCGTGGTTAGTTAGTTGGGTTACTCAAAAATGGGCCAACCAACCCAGGTCGACATGAACAATGCCTCGTTCGTCACACGCAACCTAGGGATCGTATCGGCTGCATACGTATGGTGTAGGTGTACTGCGTATGATGCCGTATGTTACACGTATCTCCATTCTCGTGGTACCGCCTCGTTGGAGACGCCGAGGAACATCGTCCATCGATCGCCCGGCTCGACGCGACACGTGTCGTCCCAGGTGAGATGGATGCCGAGGTCGAGGATGCTCAGAAATTCTTTGGAGCCAACCCAAGACGGCAGGCCAACAAACCCCAACTCCTGGAACTCTGGGGAAGGACGAGGACCAGGAACCGATTTTGGATGGATGGCGGATGATGGTGGATGCCTGGATGGTGGATGGTAAATGGTAAAGGGCGGGGGAAGAGGGGGAAAAGAAAGAAAAAAAGGACAGGAAAAAGAATAGCCCCTGACCCCTGGGGGGGCAAGCAGCGTTCGACCCACCTGGATACCTACCTAGGTACCTAACCTACCTAGGTAGTATACAGTCTACAGTGCTACACTATACACTATCTGTAGAGCAGGTAACCTACAGGCTACCTGCCTATTTAGGTGCCCGCCTGTAAACCCCACTAAGCAGTACATATCCCGTTGGCGGACAGCTGTCGATGCGCCTCTCCCGCTTTGGCTTCAACCTCTCTACAGAGCGAGTACGGATACCTACCTAGGTACACCACCTAGGCAGGTAGACTGTCAGTGTCAGGCTTTCTTAGGTCTGATTCTCGTGTCGTCCCCCCCCCCCCCNCACCCGACTTCGAACACACGCACGCACGCGCGCATACGCGCCGCCGCCGTACACTAGAAGCAGGCCAAAGTCCTTCTACCGGCCTTCCCTCTGCGGATTCCCTTACGCGGCCCCCTCCTTCCCCTCCCCTTCTTCTTTCTCCTCCCCCCCTGGGCCCTCGTCGACGGAAACATTCCACACGGGAGGGGGGGAAACAAAACGCGCGACGGGCCACGCAAAACGCTGCGCCAATCCCAGCCGCCATGGCTGCGGAGGCCAAGATGGGCTGAGCCTCCACTGCCGACGCCATTGCTTGCGACCGGAAGTTTGGCGGTGACGACTCGGGCAATATGAGCCTCGACGATGGAAGAAGAATACGCATTCTCTGTTAGAGAAGAGAGAAAGCGAGAGAGAGAGAGAGAGAGAGAGAGAGAGAGACCTCTAGAGAGGTGGGGGGGNNGCTGGATGACGTCTTACGCATCTTCCGGTCTTCGGAACCCCGCCCCGCACCCGTCACCCGAACATGTCAACATTCCCCCCCTCCGTCATGTCCGAGGCCACCCATCCACCTCCCCCCTCCTCCTGAGTCCTATGCCTATGTTCGACTCCGACGCGAGACCTGTAATCACCCCCTCTTCACGAGACGCTGACTAAAACACCACTCGTGCCCGCATCGGAAGCTCATCTCATCCAAGAGAAAGAAGAGGGAAGAAGAAGAAAAAAAAGCAAAGGTGCCCCCCATCACCAAAACCTCCAACTCCAACTCCACGTCGCCGTCGCCCTATGCCCCTCATCGCAAGACTCTCGAGACCCATCTCACCAGCCTTGGCCGCCAGACTGCCCCTCGCCGCATCCCGCACCCCGCGCCCGCTCCACACCTCGCCGCGCCTCGCCCGACCCCTCGGCCCGGCCCCTCACTTCACAATGGCCTCCTCCTCCGTCCCGCAGACCATGAACGGCATTCGCATCCCCCGCACCGGCGGCACCGACGTCCTCGACCACCACACAGACCTCCCCGTCCCCGTCCCCGCCGCCGGCGAGGTCCTCGTCCGCAACGCCTACGCCGGCGTCAACTTCATCGACACCTACTTCCGCACCGGCCTCTACCCGGCGCCCCTCCCCATCGTCCTCGGCCGCGAGGGCGCCGGCACCGTCGTCTCCGCCCACTCCACCGTCGACCCGGACGCCTTCCGCCCCGGCGACCGCGTCGTCTACATGGGCAACTTCGGCTCCTACGCCGCCTACTCCGCCGTCCCCGCCGCCCAGCTCGTCCGCGTCCCCGACGCCCTGCCCACCAAGACCGCCGCCGCCGCCTTCCTCCAGGGCCTCACCGCCTGGACCTTTGTCCGCGAGGCTGCCGAGGTCAAGCCCGACGAGTGGGTCCTCGTCCACGCCGCCGCCGGCGGCGTCGGCCTGCTCCTCGTGCAGATGCTGCGCGCCGTCGGCGCCCGCGTCATCGCCGCCGCCGGCACCGACGACAAGTGCGCCCTCGCGAAGCGCAACGGCGCCGGCTGGACCGTCAACTCGCGCGAGCAGGACCTCGTGCAGGAGGTCAAGCGCATCACGGGCGGCCACGGCGCCGACGTCGTCTTTGACGGCGTCGGAAAGGCCACCTTTGACGGCGATCTCGATCTGGCGGCGCGCAAGGGCCGCCTGGTCATCTTTGGCAACGCGGTGAGCCTTATGTTTATTCTTCCCCCCCTTTTTTTCTTTTTTTTTCTCTTTTTCCCCGGTGCTGGAGTTTCGCATAGAGAGAGAGAGAGAGAGAGAGAGGGAATTGGCCAACTAACGTAGCGTCATGTCCAGTCCGGCGCCGTGCCCCCCTTCGACATCCTCAAGCTCGGGCAGAAGAACCTCAAGATCATGCGCCCTGTTGTCAACAACTACACCGCCACGAGGGCCGAGCTGGACAAGTACAGCGCCGAGCTCTTCGACATGATCACCTCGGGCAAGCTCGAGATCGCCGTCCACAAGACGTACCCGCTGCGCGACGTCAAGACGGCGCACGCCGACATTGAGAGCCGCAAGACGACGGGCAAGCTGCTCCTCAAGCACGAGTGAGGCTCTTCTTGGAGCTGATGTGATGTGGTTTTTGTTTCACAGCGAACCATGTCAAATTGTCACCCACAAAAGAATAGAACCAAGACAACGGGGGGAAAAAAAAACATTTATACAAAACTGAAGCAGACTGCATTGTTTGCAAGTGCGATATCCTTGATTAAACTTTTTTATGCTTCCATTACATTTTCTCTAAAGGGTCGGACGTCTTATCATGGGGGTTTTCGCTGCGAATAGCACTAATTCTATCATCGTGTATGTTGGCCCAACCGAGTTCTCCGCGCTTCTGCGTTTTGGTCAACCGCCCCGGTGTTGTAATCTTTGTCTATCAATCTCCATGCTCAACCGCTGGTGGGCTTGGCGTTGGCGAGGAGCTCGGGGGGAGGGTCCTGACGGTAGCCCTTGGGGTTGTTGCTGACCCAGCGCCAAAGGTCCTCGCAGGCCTCCTCCAACGTCTTCTCCGTCTTCCAGCTGAGTTCCTTGTTCGCGAGCGAGGGGTTGGCCGTGAGGTCCAGGACGTCGCCCTGGCGCCTGGGGACGACCTCGTAGGGGAGCTCGCGGCCGACAACGTGGCTGAAGGCCTTGATAATCTCAAAGACGGTGCTGCCGCGGCCGGAGCCCAGGTTCCAGGCCTTGACGCCGGGCTTGTTCTCGCGGAGGTAGTTGAGCGCGGCCAGATGGCCCTTGGCCAGGTCGACGACGTGGATGTAGTCGCGGATGGCGGTGCCGTCTCTCGACGCGTAGTCTGGTCTCGTTAGCGCGGTCGCCCTCTCCCCGATACCAGTCAGTCCGTGTACGTACCGTCGCCGAAAACGAGCAGCTTCTCGCGGTCGCCGGTCGCGACCTTGCCAAGCAGGGGCAACAGGTTGTAAGGAACGCCCTGGGGGTCCTCGCCAATGAGGCCTGAGGGGTGGGCGCCGCAGGGGTTGAAGTATCTCAGCAAGGCGCCGTTGAAGTGCTCAAAGGGCTTGTCGGCCTTCTTCAGCCTGTTGCGCTCGGCCTGGATGTGGTCGGTGATGATCTGCTCGACAAAGGCCTTGGTGTGGCCGTAGGTGTTGGTCGGGCCGATGGGGCAGTGCTCGGGGATGGGGATCATGTTCTCGAAGCGGGTGGCGTCGCCGTAGACGGTCGCCGAGGAGGAGAAGACAATGTTGGGCACATTGTGTTCCGTCATGGACTTGAGCAACGTGACGGTGCCGCCGACGTTGACGCGGTAGTACTCGAGGGGGATCTCGCCCGACTCGCCGACAGCCTGGAGTGCGGGCGCATTAGTTCCTGTTGTAGAATCAGATGGGAAAAGGCAGGGAGGGAATCGCTTGCCTTGAGGGCGGCGAAGTGGATGACACTGTCGATCTCGGGGTGCTTCTTGAAGACGTCGTCGAGGCTGGCCTTGTCGGTGATGTCGACCTGGTAGAAGTGGGGGCGCTTGCCACTCAGGAGCTCGATGCGGTCGACGGCGACCTTGGACGAGTTGTAGAGGCTGTCGACGATGACAACATCGTAGCCGTTCTCAAGCAGGGTGAGGGAGGTGAAGGAGCCAATGTAGCCGGTGCCGCTGCAAGCCACCAATACGTGCGGTTAGCTACTGTGCGGTTCGTAGTCGTGCGCGCGTGCGCCGGCCGCGCCATGACAGCGGGGGAGTAGCTCGTGAACGGCGGCCGGGAGGGGGCGAGAAGGATGGTGCGCGGGGGCGGGGGTGGCAGTGGCTTACCCGGTAACCAAGACAGTTCCAATGGCCATCGTGAAGAGGTTTGCTGGTGTCGATCGCAACTAGCTACGGCGAGGGGAATATCTTTGGGAATTTCAAAGGAAAAGAACAGTAAGATGCGGTCCGTCGGGGTATCAAGTTGGTTGAAAGAGCGCAGATGTGGTCTTTTTTGGCAAAGAAGAGAGAGAGAGAGAGAGAGAGAGAGAGGGGAGGGAGAGAGGTAGAGTACGTGATGGGCTGATGGGACAGTGCGATATATATATCTGGCTATGGGGCTGGTGGGAGCGACGGTCGCAATAAGAGAAAGGGTACGGAGTACGACGTGGTAAACGAAACAGGGTCGTCTGTCTGTAACGTTCCGCCTTGGTTCTTGGTCGATGATGCGGGAGAGAAATTGGCGCCAGTGGTGTGTGTCCAGTCATTCATAACAATCCCGTAGTCGGCGAGTGTCTCTACCTATGGTGCTCCTTGGTGGTGGTGGTGGTGGTGGTGGTGGTGGTGGTGGTGGTGGTGACGGCCAATCTGGCTGCTCCAAATTGGAGGCGATGGCGGGGTCTCGCAGCGGGGGTGGCACTAATCTCGGGGGGGCCCTGACACCTACCTACCTACCTTGTGGCTGGCTGCGGAGCCCAGTAATTTCTTCATCAAGCCTCAAACGGTGGTGCGCTTGGTGACAAGACAAGCTGACAAGTTGCAACGGCCACTGGCGACTTTTTTTTTTTTTTTTTTTTTTTTTTTTTTTTNGATGGCGGTGCCGTGGATCCTGATCGTCAGGACTTGTGGACGGGCTGTTAGGGTCCCCCCCTCCCACCACCCCCCTCTCAGCTTTCGGGATGTCGACTCTCATCGACGCTTGACTTTTTTAACTATTGACTCTCGACGCTTGGCTCCTTTTCACGTGGGGGATTCCTGGTCAACACAGGGACGGGGAGTCGGGGATGTGCAAGCACGTTCTGGCCAGTTGTTCAGAGCCGCCATCGGATGACGGGAGCGACTGTGGATGAACCATGTGGGGTGTTGTGCATGTCGGTCGCCGCGGTTCAGTGTACTCGGTACAAATACGTGGTACAGAAATATCTATGTCTGCGATATGCGCGGCTCATATTCGCTGCTTGTTCCTGTGTCGACTGGGGCTTGAGCGCAGGTGCTACGTCTCGTTGCCTCAGGGTCGCCATCCATACTAACCAAGCCTAGTCTACTTAGGCGCGCGCCCTTTGATTCTGGGTCAAGACTCAATCGAGCCCTGTCCTCGGTCCTCGAGCAATTGCGCGATTTCAATGGCACAAGGGGGGAACAGGTTCGTGTCGGTCGCCCGTGGGTAGTGTGATTGAATCGACGGGGCCTCTGCTCTCCAGGATGGGTCAGTATTAATAAACAAATGGAGGTGGGACCGGAGGAGAAAAGGGCGAACAGCTACTGGTATCCGTACAGTAGGTAGCGATCTGTAGCTGCGGCCTCAGGTTGGGATGTGCGCATCAGTTCCACTAATCTACCTCCTTACCTATTTCGTTCGAGTCTTGTCACGTGGTCGCAAGTCGGGAGAGAACTCGCTTGCCTAGGTCAAGTGCTTATATAAGCGCGCAGATCTGCGCGGCGCGTACGTAGGTAGTAGTGTATCCGTAGACTGTAGAGCAAAGCTGGGCCGGCCGCTCGGCGCGCGCGTGGTCAACGGCAGGAACACGCTCAGGGCCCGTGCACCTGATCTCCCCGCTGGCGCGCCCCGTAGGCGGGTTTCCGTTGGCGGGTTTCTGGCGGTGGGCAAGCAAACAAGCACAAGCGCCGTCGCGAAAACATTCCCAAAAGCCGTGTGTGTGTGTGTGGCGTGCGATGCTCCAAGACCGCAACACTATCAAGTCCCAGACAAAGACTCGACGTCCCCTTGCTTCTGCTGCTTTGTAGTCGCTTTCCATACAGAGTCTATCTATACTGCCACCACCACCGCGACCAACAATTCAATCGACAGGCCCGCCCTGCAACGGTCGCCCGCATTCTTTCTTATTCCCAACCCCCGACGGACGGCCCCCATTCATCAGTACCGACGCGCGCGTGTGTGGGCGCGACTTGTGCCAGGGAAAGATGGTCGTTGCGGCCAGGGACCGCTCCTCCTCTCTTTGTTGACAACCGACTCCCTCGCTTCCCAATCCGGCGGGTCAGCCTCGCTGAGATAGCTTCACTCCGAGCTCCCTGCCTACCTACCCGAGGCACCCAAGGTTGGCATCTCTTAGGGTTGGAAGCTCCCGCAACCGGTCTCTCCTGCAGCCCTCACAAAGGCGCCTTTGCAGTCCACACTCCGTCGTCGACTTGACCGCAAACCCCTTTGCATCTCCTTCATCGGTCACCGCCTCCCTTGTCCGCTCAACATAGCCTTCATGCGCATTTACACTTGCCATTGTTGATGAGACAAAAGGACCCTCGACTTGCAACAAGCTGCTCAGCCCAACCTCATTTACAACAACGCCGCATGTCCTCCCCAAACAATAAGAACGTAAGTTGCTTCTTGTCAGTCTCGTCCTTCATCTCTCTCGCCTTCTTCCTTCCCGTCCTCAAACGTTCTTTCTCTTCTCACCGCGCTTGCCGCTTGTGAGTCGAGCCTTATCTCACTGAGCTTCTCACCACCACCACCGCCACCACAATCTCACAATCTCAAGCTCTCTTGAGCTTCTTATCCTTTTCTTTCTCTCCTTCGCCCTTCCCCTTTCTCTCCCTCCCCTTCTTCACTCCTCTTTGACCCTACTCACCCAGCTCTCTCACCCCCATCTCACTCAACGAACCTACCCATCTCGTGGGGTTGAGTATTTCTCATATAATACTCAACCTGTAGTCCCCATAACCCACTCCCGCTCATCAATCTTGCAGAGCTTCATCCACCACGCTGCGCCGAGATGCCTCCGAGACGAAGGGTCCGCGGCGACGACGATGACGCGCCCCTCATATCACGAGGCGGTGCTGCCGTCTCGTCCGATTTGCCCCCGTTGGCTCCGCGACTCGACACGTCGTACGGGTCTGCGCCGTCAAATACTTTACGCAACACCCGACGAGGCCAGAGGCGTGATCTGCAGGCCATCATCAAGGAAACACTCCACGACAGCGACGACCCTGACGACCCTGACGACCCAGGTGACGACGGTGATGATAGTGGTGAAGACGACGACGGCGACGACGACAGCAGTGAGCGCAGCAAGAGTACCAGAAGCGACCGTCCGCCGCCAGTGAAGTCGCCGAGTCCGAAACGAGTCCCGGACCCGAAACCTGTACGCAAACCGCAGCCGGCTCCCAATCCCGACCCGGACCCGGACCCGAACCCAGGGGACTTCGGCCCTGGCCCAGACTCGTCCGAGTCACCCGCTTCTTCGAGAGGCCCGTCGCCAGATCGGCCCTTTGTCAAGAACCCGCCGAAACAGCGCCTTCCCGCCACAGTTGGTAAGTGCAGCAGCCACTTACGAACCGCGCCCGTCTCACCTCACCTCCCTTCCTCCCTTGCTAATTCTCTGGCCACCCCCCCAGCCCCATCGATCGAGCCTCCCTTCTTGCAGCAAAAAGGAACATCGTCTCGTCAGCGAGTACTTCCTGACATTGCTCCCCCCCGAGGCCCGAGTCCGACTCCTCATCTCCCCACCACACGACGAGCCGGTTCAGAAGCCCTGGCGCCGTCCAGAGGCGGCACCCTTACAGCCGCGAGCAAGCGCTCCATCTTTGCCCGCGCCATTTCCGAAGAGGTTGGTTCGCCGTCTATTGGCCAGCAGCTCGGGCTGCCTCTGGAGCCAACGCCCACACCCGATTCAATTCGCACCTTCGGCCAGGAGAGCTCGCTGTTTGGGGGCGCCGACATTGGAACCCCCTCTCATCTTTCCCGCTCGTCCGACGAGGCAGGAGAGAACTCTCCCTTACGACCGATGCCGCCGCGGAGCAACCAGCCCGACCGGCTGCGGGGCCCGGTCCGGGACCCCCTGAGTGAGGTTGTGCATCGGTCTGGCCTTGTAGACTGGACCAAAGACGAGGACACGAGCCGCCCGGTCCAACCGCAGCCGCCAAGCACCCCGCCTTCGCAACGTTATCAGCTCCGCAGCGAGTCTCCTGCTCACGACTCGCCGTTTATTGCGCGCCGTGCCGTGACTAAAGATCCGCCTCGCGCCAACCTCACGCCGCGTCAAGTGCCGGCAAGCGCCGCCTCGTCACCCTCTATCGCTACGGGATCTAGCCCACGTTTATCAAACCACATCACGGGAAAAGCGTCTACTCACAAACCAGGTTCGACCCGACTCTCGAACCACACCATCGAGAACGAGTCTCCTCATAGACCAAGTTCAACACGGCTATCGGACGAGAAGGAGCCTACTCACAGACCAGGTTCGACGCGTCTATCGAACCGCATCGCTGAGAATGAACCTATGCTCATACCAGGTTCGTCACGCTCAGCAGACCATGACACGGAGAATGAGTCTACTCCCAGACCGGGTCCCTCACGCTTGGTCAACTACATCTTGAATAAGGGGTCTACGACCCCCAGAGCAACCTCGGCACGCCACCATGTCTTTGAGGAGGAGCCTGCTTCCAGGCCGGAATTGCGCCTGCCAGAAAAGCGTGTAGTCAAAGAAATAATGCATGATGACCCTAAACCCGCTTCTGGAGTCTCAACTCGTCTTTCATCGGAACAAGCCGACCCTGGCCCAGCCCAGCGAACTGTGACCCAGCCCGCTACCAACGACAAGCCGGCACCTACCCGCCGCCTGATCAACGACCCGCCGCCTGCCAATGCCTCCACCCTGCGTTCTGGAAGATTTGAGGTCCGCTCCATACGACCCCCCGGATCCCGACGCGTACCCGAGGAAAAGGGCAACCGCCCACCCCCTAGACAGAACGGATCGGGCTTGTTCGGCCCTGACATGCGGGAAAATCTTCGGCACGAACGGCAGCAGGAAAAGGCGCAGCAAGAGGCCCTTCGGAAGGAGCGCAACGCGCGTCTACAATCGTGGCCGCGTATTTACAACACGGTCTATAGCTGGACACATGCTCCTCGCCCGGATAGCCCGCTTCTAAGAGACGAAGACTCGGACGGCTATGACAGTCCTATCGAGGCTACGCAACAGGTCCCCTTGAACGAGTCCTCGTGGTCCACGTGGATTCTGTTCAAGCTCGCCGACGCTTTTGTCGACGTACTCAACTTCCTCTTCTCGCCGCATTCACGGCACCTCAAGGCTCTGCTCGGTATCCTTCTCGTCTCTCTTCTCGGATGGGGCGCCATGGCAGGGCTCAAGTCGGCACCCGCTCTAGGAACGGGCGGCATCCAGTGGTACGGCTTTTCTGACATGTCTCACAACCTCGGGCAGTTCGTGCCATTGTGGATGTCGCGACCGACGACGGTCTTCAGCGACGAGGATACGAGAGAATACACGCGGCAGCAGCGCGACCACGAGTACGAGCTCTCCAAGTTGGCCAAGGCCAGCAAACTCCACAAGGACGCCCTGTCGCGACTCGAAGCGATCGTGCCCAAGATAGTACACATGCAGCTGGACAAGCACGGGCGACCCATCGTAGACGAAGATTTCTGGCACGCCCTGCGCGACCTCATGAAGGGCGACACTGAAATCTTGACTATGGATAGAGGACCCGGAGGCTACTACCAGGTTTCGGACGAGCATTGGCGAGCCGTCAGGGCCAGGATCTTGAAGGATCCCGTGTACCAGAGATCGACTGGAGAGATCGAGAACATCGCCCAGACCAAGTTTGACAAGTCGTGGGAGAAGTGGCTCAAGGCAAACGACAAGAAGGTGGCCAAGATCCTGGAGCCCGCCTTCTCAACATCGGTCCCGGACAAGATTAGCAAGGACCTCGACCACAAGATCGAGAAGTTCGTGAAAGGCCAGTTCAAGAACAAGAGCACGAACGACGTCGTGGTCACGCGCAAGGAGTTTATCCGCCATCTCCAGGATGAATTCGTCAAGCACCGCAACGAGGTCAAGGCCGAGGCACAGGAGCTGCAGAGAAAGCTGGAGTACTACATCAACGACGCCGTCAAGTCCGCCTCGGGACAGGCCCCGCCTGCCGGAGTCTCCCGTTCCGAAATGGTCCAGGTCGTCGACGACATGATCCGCCGGGCGATCGCGAATGCCGGGCTGGAGGCGCTCGCGCATGGCAGGATCGGGGCCGCGTGGGACGGAGAACTCCGGCATCAGGTCAACTTCCTTGGCCGGCACACCGGCGTCGCCGTCGATGCCATTTCCACCACACCCAGCTGGGATCCTCCTGTCCATGGAAAGTTCCGGAGCGCCACCTGGTATGAGAGCACGAAGCGAGACCGGAAGTCTGCGCCGCCGTCGGCCACGCTCTGGAACTGGGAGGACGAGGGTGACTGCTGGTGCGGCAAGGTAACTGCTCTCAAGAGCGGCGTCGAGGTTGGCGTCCGGATCGGCTACCTCCTTAGCCACGAGATCATCCCGCAGCACGTCGTGGTCGAGCACATCCTGCCTGGCGCGACGTTGGACCCGGACGCGCGGCCCCGCGAGATCGACGTGCTGGCCTACATCACCGAGATCAACACGCGCAACCGGGTCATGGACTTCGCCGCCGCACACTTCCCGCGCAGCAAGATCGTTCTGGATGACGGCTGGGTCCGCATCGGCCACTTCACATACGAGAGCAGGGACGCGCTCAACGGGGTGTACGTGCACAAGCTCAGCTCCGAGCTGTTGTCCCTGGGTGCCGTGACGGACAATGTCGCGCTGCAGGTCGTTAGCAACTACGGCGCGGACCATACGTGCCTCTACAGGGTGCGTCTCTACGGCGAGAAGCAGTCTTGATTGTCGTCGTATCCTCGTCTCTCACGTGCGACTTTTGGGCGGAGGAGAGGAACTTGGTAGATTTGCTTATTCACATTTTCGGCATTCAGGGAAGAAAGGGAGGAAGAAGCACGACAAATCTTCTTTCCTGTTCTGGAGGCGTTTTGGGGTTGACGATACCCTAGACTGGGCTTCTTTTTGTTTGATGCTGCACAGTTAAGGCGGAAAGACAGAGAGGGCGGCATATTTTAATGCACATAAAACCACGTTATTAGTTACATTTCTCGCTTTTTTTTCTCTCCTGGGTGAACGGTGAAGATTCATAGAGCATCCCTCCCCCAGAACCCCAAAAAGTATGCTTCCAAGCAGAAAATTGACAAACAAAAAACAATCAACTTTTGTTTTTCCTCTGTCCTCGTGTCATCGGGGGGTATATCTCTTCCTCCTTTCTCAGTCTAGTTCAACAATCCCGAAGCCAGCGCCTCGAGATCCTCGAGCGTCTCGGGCTCGCGGTCGATCTCGAGCACCTTGCCGCCCTTCTTGGCCTTCTTCTTCTTCTCCCTCTCCTCGTCCGAGTCGTCCTGGAACCACTTCTTGGGCTTCTTCTTCGGCCGCTCGTCCTCGTCCTCCTCGTCCTCCTCGCCGCCGCCGCCGCCGCCGCCGGCGATGGGCAATGAGCGTAGCAGCGCCAGCGGGTCTTCCCCCTCCTCCTCCTCCTCCCCTCCCTGACCGCCGACTCGAGGGCCCTCGACGAGCTTCGGCGCGCCCTCGCCGCGCTCCTCGGCCTCCCTCGCCTTGCGCTTGAGCCTCTTCTCCTTGAGCCGCTCCTTGGCCGCCAGCTTGTCCCCGACGTCGGCCTCCTTGACGCGTGCCGCCTCGTCCGCGACGAAGCGCTGCCGCAGCTCCTCGGCGGGCCCTTCCCTGACGAAGTCGTCCTCGTTCTGCAGCTCGTAGATGGCGTGCGCGTTGCCGTCCTCGTCGAAGACGAGCTTCTGCCCGCGGCCCTTGAACTTGAGCATCTTCTTCTTGGACTGCAGCGCCTTCTCGCGCCGCTTCGAGTCGACGACGAACTGCTGATCGCCGTAGGAAATGGTCTTGAGCTTGGCGCCCGGCGCGTTGGCGGACTCGGCGTCCAGCTCGTCGTCGCCGAGGACGCGCTTGACGGAGAGGAAGTCGTCGTCGTCGTCGGGCCCGCCGCCGCCGCCGCCGCCGCCGCCGGCTGCGTCGGTCCCCTTGCCGTCGCCCGTGACCTCGTCGCCGTTGGCCACGAGCTTGGTGTAGTGGCCCGACAGGACGTCCTGGTTCGTGCGCTCGAACATGCGGTCGTACTTTGTGCGGACCTCGGGCTT
Organism: Colletotrichum lentis; assembly: GCA_003386485.1. NCBI lineage: Eukaryota > Fungi > Ascomycota > Sordariomycetes > Glomerellales > Glomerellaceae > Colletotrichum > Colletotrichum lentis. The sequence continues at coordinate 1,077,507 of NWBT01000048.1, forward strand.
CTTGGGCGGCTTCTTGGGCGCGTCCGGGTCGTCGCCGTCCGAGTCCTCGTCGCTCGACATGCCCCGGCGCGGCGCGTTCTTGACCTTCTTGATGTCCTCGCCCTTGCGCAGCTTGATCTGCGGCGCACCGGGGAGCCCGAGGCTGGCCGCGTAGGCGTCGAGGTCGAGCTTGTCGAAGTGGAAGACGCCCTTGTCCTTCTGCAGGTAGACGGAGCGGACGTAGCTGATGAAGGCCTTCTGGCCGAGGTACTTGAGGTCCGGGTTCTGGAAGCACATGCTCTGCAGCTGGTTCGTGATGCTCTTCTTCTTGCTCTCCTTGACGGTGATCTTGTTGATGGGCACCTTCTTGGCCTCGAGGCGCTTGAGCATGCCGGCCTCCTCGCTGGGCTCGAGGAACAGCACGGCCTTGCCGTCGCGCTCGTAGCGGGCCGTACGGCCGACGCGGTGGATGTACGTGTCGGCGTCCTCGGGGCAGTCGACCTGGACGACCCAGTCGACGGCGGGGAAGTCGACACCGCGGGCGACGACGTCGGTCGCGAACAGGCACGAGTGGTTGGAGTCGGCGAAGCGTTTTGTGATCTCCATGCGCTGCAGCTGCTTCTGCTTGCCGAGAAGGTGCAGCAGCGGGATGCCGGGCTGCAGGTGGCGCATGCTCTCGTAGGCGAAGCGGACCTGCTTGCCCGAGGAGAAGAAGACGATGATCTTGCTGCGCAGGTTCGCCTTGATGAAGCCGAAGAGGGTGTCGAGCTTCTCGTGCAAGGGCGTGACGATGTAGTGCTGCTGCAGGTTCTTGGGCGTCGACTCCTCGTGGACCGAGACGTACTCGGGGTCCCTGAGGCTCAGGCGGGCCAGGTCGGAGATCTTCTTGCTCTGAGTGGCGCTGAAGAGCAGGGTCTGCCTCGTGGAGGGCAGATGCTCGACCAGGGCGTCGACGGCGGACTGGAAGCCCATGTCCATGATGCGGTCCGCCTCGTCGAGGACGAGGACCTGCAGGTTATCGACGTCGAAGCCGGCGGTCTGGTCGAGGTGCTGCAGCATGCGGCCGGGCGTGCAGACGAGGATGTTCATCTTGGACAGGCGGTCGGCCTCCTCTTTGAGGCTCTTGCCGCCGATGATGAGGCCGGCCGAGAAGTTGTGGTTGCGGCCGACCTTGCGCAGGACCTCGAAGATCTGCGCGGCCAGCTCGCGGGTCGGGGAGATAATGAGGGCGCCGAGGCCGTCGTACTCGGTCCATCGCGCGCGGTACAGCTTCTCGAGGACGGGGATGACGAAGGCGAGCGTCTTTCCGCTGCCGGTCTTGGCGGCGCCGAGGATGTCGGAGCCCTTGAGGGCGAGGGGCACGGCGCGCGACTGGATGTCGGTGAGGGTCTCGAAGTGGGATTTGTCCAGGCCGGTCTTGGTCGCTTCGCAGAGGGGGAGGTCGGAGAAGGATTTGTATTCGCCCTTGGGGTCCTGATGAGCGCGGCAGAGGTCAGTCGCTGCAACGGTATGGGCCAGAGAATCGAGGCAGCCAGGGGTACCTCAAGGGAAGAGAGGAGGGAGGGGGGGGGGACAGAGAGGGAGAGAGACAGAAGAAAGACTACACTTACAAAGTCGGCGACGGCCTTCTCGAGTTGCTCAATGGTCTGCAACTGCTGCTTGCGCTTCTCGATTTTCGTATCCCTCTTTAGGGTCTTGGGCTGCTGCCTCTTCCCGGATCCCTTGGAGGGAGCCTTTGTGGGTGTCGCCATGTTCGGTTGGTTGCTGTGTTGAGCTTGACGATGCTACTGCTGCTGCTTCGCCGGATTCCAAAGTTTCTCTCGAGGCGGAAACGCTGCCAAATTTTTTGGCGCTTCGCTGCCGCGGTGGAGTAAAAAGTTCGGCATTCGGCGACAGGGGACGCCGTGGTGGGGCGTGGCTGAGTGTCAGACAGATGTTGCCAGCTGGCTTAGTAGGGTGTTATTCCAGCTCCTTACTAATCAACCCGCCTTGCATGTAAGTGAGCGCCAGTTCATTTTCAAATTCAGAGATGGGAGACAACCGTGTCATGAAAGGACCGTCTCGCGTCAATATTGAATCGCGTGGTGTTCTCGTAAGGCTTGGTTTGGGCCCACAACTAACTTTCTTGGCCACGGGAGGTTGATAAATGACAAATTCCGCCCTCCCAGTTCAGTTCAGGTCCCTCCAGCGGTTCATGACTGTTCATCGATGCGGCGCGCTAGCCTATCCGCTCGCTCGGCTGGCACTTGATCCGGGAGGATAGCGTCTGACGGCGGCCGGCGGTCTTAGGGGCTCTCGTCTTAACCTCGACCTGGCGTTGAAGATCGATATTCAAACAAGGGGTCATGAGGGGATCGGAGAAAGAAAACGGTTGAACGGACTCGCAACTAGTGTAAAAGACGGGGAAGTACGGAACATCGTCGCGGCTCGGCACGGTCTGATCCATCACGCTTGTTCTCAGGGGACTTTGCGAACCGGGTTTTTTTTGGTCGAATTGGCACTTCTATAAATCCCCTTTCTTTGCAATTTCAAATTTGCATCGATCCCGCATTCATTCCCTTGGCGTGCCCATACTCGACAGCGAAATGAAAACATCTCTTGTTTCCCTGGGAGCTCTCCCTGTCGCTCTCGGCCTTCCTAGCTTCGCCAATATTGGGCAAGACTTCCCTATTGCTGTCACTTCCTCGCCAAAGCTGTCCAAGTTCGAAATCAACAGTCCGTCACTACTGAAGCCCAATCACTTGACATGGACACCACCAAACACTGGAGATCGTGAGTTTGTCATCATATCAATGCTCCGTCTTCTTCTCTGATGATGTCTCGTAGTGCGGGCCCCTTGTCCAGGTTTAAACACTCTTGCCAACCATGGCTTCATCCCGCACGACGGTCGCAATATCACGACTGAAATTGTCCAAAAGGGCTTTAAAGATGCCATGAACATCGACGAGGCTTTATCTGCTGCAGCTTTCAAGCCAGCCTTGGAGTTGAACCCCGGCGCGTCCGTGAGTGCTTCTTCCCCGGTTCTGGCATAGAAAACCACTGGATAGCTTGTCGAATTCAGTTGGCGATCACGGGCTCTGTGCATTATTATTGAGTCTAATTCTTTTACTTGCCGCGGCTAACATTATTCTCAAAGTTCATTGACCTGGATATGCTCCATAAGCATAACTTCATAGAGCACGACGGCAGCCTGTCCCGCCGCGACATGTACTTTGACCCATCCAACCGCTTTGACAAGGAAACGTTTGATGCGTTCATTGGCTATTTCGGAGGGGCGGCGACCATCAACATTACGACCATCGCCAACGCCCGAGCCAGGCATGCGCTGGAGATGAGCCGGGTGAATCCAAACTTCACACTCCCCGAGTCCGCGATCCCAGCAGCGACGGGAGAATGCGCCTTTTTGCTCACCATATTTGGATCCCCTGGAGTACCGGTGGCGGATAGATCATACGTGGAGTTCTTTTTCCGTAAGCTTCCACTCGGTATGGTGAATAGAAACACGTTGAGCGAGCGCTGACCTAAAAAGGCAATGAACGGCTGCCGGTTGAGCTTGGATGGGCTCCAGTCGACACTCCCATCACTCTCTCGCCCACCATACAGCAGATCGCCAAGGAAATCGCTGCACAGACTCCTTCCGATGTTCCTTTGACATATGCGTCCAAGAGTTCGGGATAGAACAACGTTGCAGGTCGGGGTCCAACGACGTGCGAGGTTGCGGTGAAGGCGGGAATTCATTTAGATTCCTACCGAGAAGATTGTTGGGGGATGACGAAGAGACCTCCGTTGGAAGCCACAATCAAACAAAACAAAAGCTCAAGTATCCCTTACTTGGCTTCTCCCGTGATTACACTCTGCTAGTTTCCGCGTTATCACCAGCTGGATGAATCAAGCATAATATTTCTCAACAAGCTCTTTTGGTGCCATGGGGTACCGTATCGGACTACGAGATGGCTGGCTTAAATTTGGACTGGATCAGAAACTCTCGACAACTTGCGAACATCTTGAGAACATACATCGCAAACGAGCTGCCCGACGTCGGCCTGGACACTTTAGCTAAAACATAAAGAGATCCTTAATAAGCCATCACTAACGCTTACTGGCAATGCAACGATACCGCTTCCATGACGGGCTTTTCTGTATTCAGCTTGGCCCCTATCAGGAACTTCCCATACTCGCACATCGAACTTGACAGTGATTTCACACATTTTGTTGCTGGAAATCGATAATGTTTTCGGTAATTAGTGTGCAAAAAGGTTTGACACGTGCGAAGTTTGAACAGCCTACTCGACATCTTCAATATCGCCTCCTTTCGGCACCGGGTGATAGAGAGTGGCCTGCCCCACGACGAATACGATGGCCACGCTTAGGGCCACAACGGTGAATATCACGGCAACCTGTCTAGCAATGAGTGAAATGATTTTTGTGAAACGGGCAAAGTCCTCACCTTTCCATTGTCATCAAACCCCCTTCCCTGGCCTACGTCCTCGACCACGGCACTCCACACGAGGAAGATCATTCCGGACATCATGAACAGCACCGATCCCGCCAGGAACAGGACTCCAAGCTGCCACGCGTAGACCTGCATCTTCCGGGGGCGATACTTCCATTCCGCGCCGATCAACACGCGGTCCCTGGTGCGCAGCGTCTGTCTGATGAGGACCAGGCCGTCTCTGTGCCCGGCCATCCGGTGGAGCCGGATCGTTTGGTCTGCCGCGGTCAAGACGCTGGCAAGAGCAAAGGCGATGCCGCAGAACCAGGACGTGCGGACGGGCCACGGCGTCGTGGTGTCCGGCGGCAGCAGGTTCGGCCACGAACCGGTCGACGTCAGAACGTTCGCGAGCAGAGCGGCCTGTTCTCACGCGTCAGCCTTCATCGAGATGGCGCGAATGATGAAGCCAGCAGCTGACTGGGGCACACACACCACGACGCCGACGAAGTTGAGCTCTTGCAACTTGTTGTCTTTCCATTTCTCGGTGAGCCTGTCCCGCTCGCTCTTCTCGTCGTGGTTCAGAAGCAGGAGCAGCGGGTCGTACGTCAATGTCGGCGGGGAAAAGAGGCCGCCCCGAAAGATGTTTGTGATGAGTGAGGCGCCGCTGCTGGTCTTGTCGCGGACGCTGCGGGAGGTCGAACGCTATTGCAAGAGTCAGCTCGGTCCATACCCGCACCACCCTCGGAAACGTAGCAGCAAGCGGCTTGCGTTTTCTTTATCGTACTATCCTGGCTCCTGCTCCTCTCTGGCTGTTGCCGAGCAAAGGCGTCCTTGTTGGATGGCTCTCGTCGGATGGCATCTTGATGTTATTATGTGCTGAAGTTTGATACTTGGATGTAAGACTGATATGCCTAGGCTGTGTTCATGGACATCGAAGTCTCCCTTCTCAGCCAGCTTTATCCCAGCTGCAAAATCCACGTGTATCTCAAACAACCCCGCAGTTGTCTTAGATGCCAGCTCTCAAAGAGATCATACGTCATGATGAGGCACGTTACTAGACCGAAGCGGGTTGGATCGTTGTTTTACCGATTACATAAGCCTGGTGATATTCCTCAACGCCTTCAACTATCAGGTAAGTCGTCAACATCGCATGATGCTTTGGCACACAGGTTCGGCGACTTGATGGTACAGGACCTGCTGCTATCTATTGTTTGAACTAGTTAGGCAAATCTGTGTCTATTATTATGTGTGTAACTATGCTGCAACCTGGAACAAGAGTCCACGACTTCCTCATTCATGTCTAATCAACAGCCAGCCTTTCCGTTCCACTATCATAGACAGGTATACGAAATAATCTTAACATAGTGTTTTACTTGCCTGACTAGCATTAAACCCAAGCTTATTCCAAACAGAAAAACGACAATGATTAAGTTTTCACGATAATACAAGCAATTGGCTGCGCTAAAGAGACAGTAGCGTCGTGTCGAAGGGACAGAAACGGCAACTGCCTCTGTGAGACAGCTAAGGTTGATGGGAAATGTGTTTTGATCACCACAGCAACAGCTATCAGGTCTGGTGGTGTAGTTGGTTATCACGTCAGTCTAACACACTGAAGGTCTCCGGTTCAAGTCCGGGCTAGATCAAGCTTACCTTTTTTCTCATTTTTTAGCTTAAAGCATCAAAGTCCGTGTAATTGAAGTTCCATCTATTAGTAATGTCGGTCGATTGACGAAAAAGATAAACACGGCTCAATGATAGTGACCTGCTAACTAGCTCCTATCTAATTAGGTATGATACCTCCTTGTATATGCATTCAAGTCCCTTCTGTTGCGTGTGTCCACACTTAATTAACTTTGACAACGGAATCCGCCGGTTTAAATGCACTCGTGACGAGATAAGTGACGACAACACATGTCCTCTTCGCAAATGCCGATACAGCACCGCTGACACCAGTCGCTCTTCTTCGTTGTTGTTCGGTTTCCACACCAGAAACACCAACTCGGCTTCGAACCTCGCTTCAGAAGCATCTTCGAGAGCTCCTCCCGGGCCGAGCGGCTACCGCTTCCAACAATCTCCTCCAATATCTCGCTTCTCGACATGTCCCTCTCGAGCCTCGGTAGCCACTTGACCCAAGGGATCCATGCTCCCGCCGTGTTGGCGCCCATGACGAGCATAGTCCCTGCGATATCTTTCCTGACGAAGATGAGGCTCTCTAGCCCCCCAAGCACGTCCCGGGCCTTGACTTCATGACCGCGCTCCTCGGCCTTTTCCAGGATAAAGCTCCGGACGGTGTGTCCGATTACTCTGCTCAGCATGGCAAGATTGCATCGAGCAGCCATGTCGATCGCAGACAGTGACTGGATCAGGTCGACGAGGGCGATCGGCTTCAGGAACTGGCTCTGCCACTTGCCGATAGCTCGCACACGTGAGCTTCCGAACAGCCCAAGTTTCTGTACAAACTGTCCGTCAAACCCTATGGCTGTGCCGCGAGTACCGACGGCCTTTCCGAAGAAGACAAGATCGGGAGACGCCGTGCCGAAGTATTCTTCGCGCTGAAAAGAGAAGGGCGCTCCACAACGAATCGCAGTGAGGGTTTCGTCCACAGCAAGGAGTAATTGCTCTCGCGTACACATGAGATCCAGTCTCTTGAGCGTCATGGGGCCCATGACCCTTCCGTTATACTGATTCTCAACGATCTCTACGATGATGCCGATGCACCCCTTCTCTTTAGCTTCGCAAATTTGATCTCTCAGCTCGTCATCGGAAACCCCTTCGATGTGAAGGAGAACGGGGTCGTCGCCATACGGCTTCTGAGAGGTGAAGAATATGGGCGACGACTTCTGCGGCACAAAATCAGCCTTCAGTCGCCGTTTTCAAAGAAGATCAAAACATGTTTTCTTACCTCCGAGGTAGTCTTTGAAGAAGCAGTCGCGGCGGCGAACGTGTCAGATAAAAGTGCCCAACGAGGTTTCCTCACTTGGATGTCTTCCCAACCCATTCTTTTCATAGTGCTGTCTTCCTCGGCTAAGGGGCTCTCGGACGATTCCGACGATTCTGACATGGAAAGCTCTGCAAGAGTGAGGATCATCTTAACCACAACTTCGGGGTCCATGATCTTGCTACCCGAAGATGCATAATCGATGGGGATGTATCCGCCAAAGTAATTGCTGTTCGATGATGATAAGCCGAACTGCCCCAACACACGATGCGGGATATTTACGCAAAGGACTCTTCGTAGGAGTGCAGTAGCTGTCCATAACGCTTCTCGAGACCCAAGCGGTTTCCGATGAACTCCCGCCAAAGCGGATTCGACATAGACAGAGACTGAATTTGGTCAAATGTCAGAATGCCGCCCTCAGCGTTGTTGAAATCGTGATCCAGTTTTCGGAGCGGCAGGCCCGCCGGGCTTATGATGTCGTAGCCTGATCCTCCTGACATTTTGGTCCGGATGAAGAATGGAGAAGAAGTTTCGTGGCACTCGGATCTCCTAGTATGAGCAAATAATTCCACACAAAGATATGCTGTAAAATCGGCACCGACGCCTGGCTTTTGTAGCTTGTCGTACGATGTACTGTCAGATTGATGCCAAGTTGGTCTGGCCGAGAACTGTCTTTGGAGTCTATGCAGCCAGTCTTGCGTAGGTTGAGAGCTGTTCATGCTCTTGGTTCACAAGAGGCTCAAGGATTGGTGCCCGACCAGCTGAAGCTTTCTTGAGAGTCCAATGTGTGTATATACATTGCGGGAGGGCCTCAAGCTGAGGGCAAGGGCGAATGACTAGTGTAACATTGGGGATATTGAGTCGCCCGACTAGACTGCAATGCCTGTTTGATCTAAAATTCTTGTCGAACATTGATTCGATATTCATAAGCCTGGGTCGATACAGGGTGAAGCATGAAGGTGGGAACCCTCACAGCAGCAAAAGATGCTTTTGATTCTTGGATTGACAGTCCATGATTGGTGATTCATCATTCTTCGAGCCAATACTGCGTTCTATTGGCCATATGAAGCCCATACTTTCTTGATGTTGGTGCCTGGGTTCTACTTGGATGTGAACCGGGCATCGTCAGGGACTCTAGAGGCATCATGTGCACCTGACGCTCTGCCCTAGCATCCAAGGCTTAGTTCTTCGAGAACAGGGGCTTTGCATGGAGCACAGCCGATGCAAGAGAATGTGCCATGTAGCTGAGGTTAGCCGCAGTCCAGACACAGAATCGCAACAGCCCATTGCACGAAAAACATACACCAAAGGGTACCCGCCGGTGAGGTTGACAGGCACACATAAACGGGCGATGCTTGCTGGCATGGGCACCATCTTCCTGGATTCTCGGACAAGACCGATCGAATCATGATTGAGAAGGTAGCTGGCTGGCCGAGAGGATATGGGCCGAAAGGCACCACATGACTTGAAGAGCGGGCCTCAACAATGGACTTTGACCTCGAACCTCGAGAAGTATGCTTTCTTTTTGGAAATCCATAGAGATAACCAGCCTTGTTGACCGCAGCATCGGGGGCGAAGCATTCGGCTTACCCTGGTGATCCAAGACCCTACTTCTGCCACCCACTGGCACAACGGCCTTGGGGGACCCTATATGATCGGCAGCATGCAGCGACCTCCCCCAATCTGAGCTGTGGAATCTGACATCAATCCCCGCGATCGCCGCCCGGCACTGCCAGAACCCCATCCGTATGTAGCAGGACCCTGGACTGCGGTTCGACGCCCGTTTCTATTCGGTCTCTGGCGTTTGTTATGCATGCTGTGTAACACCGCTTCTCAAACTGTCAAGAACGACGCCACCCACTTGCTACCTCTTGGCGAGTAGTTGCGTCAAATTCGCTCTCGTTTAGATATTCGCCACGTAAATGAGCCATGGTAGGGTGATTGAAGCAGATTTGATTGGATTGAGACCGAATGCCGCCACCTCCAAAGCACATTGAGGGCGTTGAACGGTGGCTGATGTTGTGGCTTCAGATACGAAAATGGACAATATGAGGTTCGGAACCACCGAGCCAGATTTTATCTCAGGACCAATCTTCAGCGGGTACTGTCTGCAAACTACCATCTGATTGAACGTCACAATACCAAGGACTCGTGCAATGTACGAATTCCTTTTCTTCTAAGTCATGCGAGGTTCTGATGGCCACATTTAGAATACCCCATTTCACGCAACGCTCATTACCGTCCCCGTCGGATAGACCTTCAGGCATTGCTGTGGTACATGGAAAAGAAATTCTGCAAAGTGTCGTCAATCTGATCATTTGTTTTGCATTCTTGCGAGCCAAGCATTGCAGCCTTCCCTCGACTCTCCCCTTTAGGCACGTTCCCTACCAATTCCCTGGTACCCTGCACAGGAGATTCTGTTCGGTTTACCTAACAATGTTGAGAACAGGACTTGAACTTTTCGGTTCCCTTTTACCCTTTGACACTGGGCTCACTGCCTGACTCGTGACCGTCTGAATCTTGGCCTGGGTTGCATTCGTAGTATCGAAGGTGACGAAGGGCGGCATAGAATCCACAGGCAACCAGTGAACCGAACGTTGGGGCCAGCCAGTAGATCCAATGGTACTTGGGGAAGTCACTGACTACAGCAGCGGGTCCGAACGACCGAGCGGGATTCAGAGATCCCCCGGTAAAGTAGACGCCTGATAGGTGAGGAGTTTAGCATCGTTTGCCGGAGAGAAGTCGACCGCGACAGGAGAGTCAAGTTACCTGTAAGCTCCGCGAGGAAGAACGACAATCCAATGCCTACAGGGGCGAGGAACGTGGAGCGATGCTTCTCGACCGCCAGCATGAGGATGACGAACACAAGTTGAGTGGTCAAGAAGACTTCGATGAAGAAGCCTTGTGCGATGTTCGCGCCGCCCCCCAGAGATGTGGTGACGGCCAAGGGACCAGGAAACAGTGCGGAAGCAACCCCGGCTGCACATAGTCCAGCTACGATCTGAGTCGGCATTATAAGGAGGCCACGAATCAGTGGTAGGCCGCCGCAGACCATGAGAGCAAGGGTGACCTGTTCAGTGAATCAGCGGATGTCAGTCCCAGAGGTGCCGAACGGTGATTCGGGTGTGGAAACGTACAACCGGGTTAAACATCCCCCCGGTGACCCGGTAGAACGCCCATACATTTGCCGTCAAAGAGACGCCGAACGCGAGTGCGATGAAAATGATGGAAGGCAGGTTCGGGTCCGACCCCGGTGCGCCGGGTGGCGTGTTGGCCACCTGTGTCCCGGCGAAGGAGAAGAACAGGAACAGAAACGTGCCGACGAATTCGCCGAGAACGGCGACGATGTTGTTCCGCGTGGTGTTTGCGATGCGGAGCATAGGCAGGGAGCCATGATTGAGCTCGCTGAACTCGGAGAACTTTCGCTCGATCTTTGCTCTGGCCATTTTGAATGTGTGAGGTTGCTATGGCGAACAAGGCCTGTATTAATGCTCTCAAGAGTTGGCGACCTTGATGATTATTATGCTGAGGATGGCGCAGCAAAGGAAAAAGTGCTTTTCTGTACCGTGACGCTCACCGAGTTATACGAGTCGAATGCCAATCCTTTCTTTGGGCTTTTATATGTTTTACGTATCAGGACCCCCCTCCCTCTGCAAAGAGGGTCTAGGGTACCAGCGACTCTCCCGCTCTAGTGAATGCAGTAAATCGTGGCTGGCGTAACAAAGTCACGGCCATGCCCGCGTTCATCGCAAAGTCAAACTCGTGCCCAAAAGAACTCCCCATCTGGAGCGGGACAGTGTGGGTGGTGGAAGCTGGTATTCGCGGGGGGGGGGGTGGGGGGGCGCCACGCGATCCAAGGGCGGAACGAAAGTGTCGAGCTGCGAGGTCTGGACACCATCTTTGTCCGCAACACTGTCTCTCACTCGGCCGCAGAGTCCGAAAAGGGGGATGTCACACTCTGGGGAGGTCACAAACACTTTGCTTTCCATGTCCTCCCGAGTTGCGGGTGCATTCTTGACATCAAAAAGAAGTCATTTCACTCGAATACGACCATCAGAACAGTGCTGCAGCTGCTGGCCTGGCACTTTTCAGAAAGGCACACGTCGAGACATGGTGGCTGATTTGACAGATGACATGTGGTTTCGTCTACGTGGGACCATTCCTTCATGATGATGAGGATGATGACTAAATGATAAGGACATGATGCATCGTTCCGCTCCGTCTGAGCTAAGCTTATCCGGTCTCGTCCAATGCAAAGCCTCCGGCCGAACGTCGACCTCGTGGGCTTAGCGCTGTCGCAGGGAATGACCCTGCTCTGGTCACCAACACCACTGAAAGCTGAAGGGGCGGGGACAGCTGGGGGTGTAAACCATAAAACTAAGGGCTGAGACACCTGCTGAGGAGACATATCTGACTTGAAAGAAGACGGGGGGGGGAGAGGTCGTTGCGAGGGAAGAAGAAGAAGTGGATGGGTCTGGCACAATAACAATTCCAGAGCTAGAGACAAACGGCCCAGAATGGCCTGGAGTCCCCAATCCAGACGAGGCAAAAGACAACGCCAATCCCTTGAATGCCTGGCCCCATTAACGGAGACTTTGCTTATTTACGATTAAGTATTTCTCGTCTCTGGCTCTCGAAATATGACTGGAGTTTGAAAATCTTGCGGATAACAGACATTCCTTCCCATCCGTGGCGCCCGTCAAGCCACCAGCACGGTCTGTGAATTTTTCCGGATACTGCTCGAGCGCCGAACTTGCGGGGATCTCCGCTTCTGTCGATCTGGAAGCATCCCCACGAACGCGAGGAGGATCCATCTCAGCTCCTCCCTGTTGCGGCTGATACGCCTCTTTTCTCGGCCAAGAATCGAAGCTCGGATCATCGCAAATGGGAGTTGCAGGTCAGATCAGCCAGCCACTCGGCAGGGATTTGAGAACGGTGGTTTGGTTTAGCTGTTGGTCATGAAAGAACCGCGTGTTTTTGATGGCTGGGAACGTCTCCAGAGAGACCTATCACCGATGGGACTTTGGCCACGCCACTGTAGTGGGAATGGCCAGTGTAGCTGGCCAGTGCAGGTACCAGGAAAGGCCGGTTCCCAATAACACTAAGGCCGGGGGAAGTGGCAGGTGGGTGACAGAAGTAAAGTAATATTTGGCATCTTTTAGCATGGTAAATCATAACACCTGACTTGACCACATATTTGAAAGAGTCCGGCCTTTTTTTTTGTTACCCGCTTGGGTGGGTTAGAAGTACAGAACATGATCAATAGAATGAAAGCGCCTCATGCGAGACTAGACGTGGATTTGCCATATGTACAACATCTCCTAAGAATACAAGGACTGTGTAGGCAACACAGGGCTAGCTCAACATACGGGTAAAACGGTGCTGTAGCCTCACAAGGACTTTGCAAAAGCCCTCCACGACAACATTGGACGATCGCTTTTGAAAGCACCATTCAAACACCAAAAAGTGGCAGCGTTTGGAAATGCAGGAAAAACGATCCGAAACTAGGGGTGAGGATAAAGTCATAATGTGGCTAAGCAGTTATGCACCAGGCCACAATTGCTGTAATGAGTGCTCCCTACACGCTGGTCCGTGCCCCGAACGGTTTGTCGCAGTATCTCCACTACCTCAATGAGACACGTGACTTGGTGTCCGGGTCGCTCCACTACGGGTTTGTTCCGTCCCTTGTATCTACTCCTCACATCATCATCTTCATCTCGTTGGACATGCACCGCCGCCGCCTTTACCTCCCCCCCCAACTTTAAGCACCTTCTCTATCAAACATGGCTCCCGATCGCGATTTTTCAAAAGAACTTGTCGACAGGCTCACGTGCACAACTGAGCTGAATATTGGCGGAATGCTTCGAAACCTATCGCTCCCAGTAACCTCACCCCTGCCTCGATTCGCCGCCCACTCATCGATGGGTCGCCTTAGTACCTTGCCACCCGAATTGTGGTAATACATCCTCAACCTTCTCGACTTCCGGTCCTTGTCTCGACTATCTCGAACCTCCTTCAGGGCAAAAGAGACGGTGCAGGCCTTCCCCCCATATCAGGAGTTTCTCGAGCATGCACCAGACGTGCTGACTGCATTGGGCAAAACCCAACTGATACAGTACCGCTCAGCCGCGCTACTTCAACAGGTGCTTCGGTCGAAAAAATGCGTATCTTGCTTCGAGTTCGGCGCCTTTCTCTTCCTTCCGACCTGCGAACGGGTATGCTTCCAGTGTCTTAATGAGAATCATGCCTTGCGCGTGACAACACTTCACCTCGCCAAAAAATGCTTTCATCTGACCACCAACGACCTCAAAAAAGTACCGGTGCTGTACAGCGTACCTGGAAACTACAGCGTCATGTTTCATGTCTCGCGCCGAAAGGTGCATCGTTTGGTCAGTGTGAAGCAAGTCAAGCAATTGGCCATCGAGGTACATGGATCGGCCGAGAATGTCGCCCGGCTCCTGCCGGCGACAACTCGTTCAAGTGGCATGTCCGAAAGGGAATTCTGGATTTTCAAGCGGTTTCACGAGGCGCCGTTAGAAGCTCCAGCATGCGACCTGTCGAGAAGCCCGGAAAAGTCAAATCTGGTAGAGGATGATTTTGGCGGTATGGCATCTATGCGCATGCCTTCATTGAACGGAAGTAGTGCCGATCGTGGGCGCCTTTGCAAGGGCTGTCTCCATACCTACGAACTACACTCAAGAGGGTCGCTGCCAACATCAGTTCTGGAAAGTCTGGTTCCTCAAGGTGTCGGTCCGCGACGCCCTCTTCTCGCGCTGACAACTTGACTGCACTCCCAAGAGGGCTTTCTGGAGCATGTTAAAACTTGTCACGGAGCGGATCGATTACACTCGGGCTGCGAACAGTGACACAAGGAATTTCAAACGGAGCAAAACATTGACTCAGAAGCAAACAAGAAACAGTCCAAGAGTCTAAGCAAGCTCTGTCTTGCTCTTCGTAGTTATACAAGCCAGGTCGGAGTCACTCATAATAGATGAATCCATCGTACAACCGAAAGGCTTTCTTGGCCTTCCTCTCAAAAAGAAACCAACCACAAGCCCCATTCCAAGAGCGTCCAGTTCGATGGCCGCATTCAAAGGTGGCTAGTTTTGAATGGTGAATTCTCCAGCTACAACGCGGAACAGATGTCTACTTAAGCACTTCAAAAGATGAGAGTCTCGGCAAAAATTCTGTTGCACCAACGCTTCTCGGTCGCCTTAATATGTAATAGGAACAATGCTTTGATTTTCTCGTGGGGAAAGTCGATGGTCAAAAGCTGTTTCTGAAACACTTGATGTCCATTTCTCACCTGCTAGGCGGCATTATCTAAGTGCAATTAAGCAGGCCTACTCACTCAAAAATCATCTCCCTTACTACTCATCTCATTTCTTCGATTTCTTGGGCACACTGACCATCATTGTTATCCCTGTCACCTTTGCTGTTCTCGCCATCACAAGTAGATCCTGTACACAAGCTCGTGCCATGGCTGAAGACATCAGACACCAGATGTGAACCATTCTCCGCAAAAACCAAAATACACCCAGGCACAAACCAAACAACAGTGGTAGTCTCCCTCTGCTGAGATTTGAACAGTGCAAGCATTGCATCCTTTAGCAAACGGAGCATGTAACCCTGTGAAAACCTTGGGAGCTACATATTGGCTCAGTGTGACTCCCCTTGCGTTTTCCAGGAGCAGCTGTGAGATTGCAGTGTGTCTGTGTCTCCTAGCCCACGACAAGAGCGTCCAATCAAAGCAACCTGACAACATTTCGACGACACCTACATCCAAAAGGGAGTTATCGCAAGGCGTATATAAGCCACAATTGCAGCTTAGCAATTATGGATCCACTTTTGACTACAACAGTTATAAGCCTAGCTTGTGCTGCAACCCCTATCTATTATCATAGTGCCAGAATGGCTTAGGTTTGTATTAGCTTAGCCTGACCCCTGCGGGTTTGAATCCTACGCCAAACCATAGATAATTCCTTTAGCCTAACCTGGATAAGCTAGGCGGTAACTACCTAGACTTTAGCAAGATATACCTAATTAGAAGGTTTTTAAGCGTTATGGTAGGTCTGCACCTATTAGCGTGAATCTAGGGGGGTATATTGTAAGGCGTATATAAGCCATAATTGCAGCTTAGTAATTATGGATCCACTTTTGACTACAACAGGAGTTTACATTGCCTAAACAACCTTTTTTTCGCAGGGCATTTTCTTTTCGATAAGAACTTATGTACAGCTTCAAAAGTGGCTTTTGCTGTCAGCTTCCTTTCTATTGTGGTGTGTTTGGAAGGCATGGTTGAGCTGTATTGCAGAGTCGAAGCCTCCATGGTAAAGCTTTGAGACAACTGATTGCGACTTTTCATCCAATTCCTGCTTGATTTCATCGTACAAAATGATTTTTTTTTAAAACAATTTAAGAAAATAAAAAGGCTCAGGACAACTGCTGCCTTCTTTAAGAGGTGACCCAATATCGTACTGCCGAAACCCTATGGCTGCAACAAGCAAGTCCAGCAACCCAGTCTGGAGATTCTGGGATTTCTTGAAGCCGATCACCCGCTCCCTCATGACGAAGCCTTTTCGCATGGTTGGCGTTGGTAGAAGGGTCAGGAGGAGGCGCAGGCTACTGGTGGATCTTCTCTCGCTGATTGCGGGAAACCACAAAATCTACCGCTTCTTCCATTGCAAGTGTGGCCTGTTGTTTAACCGTGACCTTTTACTCAACCATCAATTGTTAGCTTACAAGGCCTAGACTGAGCATAGCCTTCCGAGTGTCGGGGCTTTGTGACAAGAATCGGAACCCACAGAAGACACTTACCAATCTCGACAATTTCAAGCGCTCTCTTGGATCCCGGACTTCTGCAGCCGGCACATATGCAAGAAGCTCCTTTGCATAGGCAGCGGCGGTGGCTGAAGCATAGCGCTGCCAACGGTCATTCTTGTGAGAGTCGGCGTAGTTGCAAATGCCGCGTATGACGAGACATGGAAAGTGATTCATCAGGCCTGCAGCTTCCATCTCGAAGCAAATGCAATCCCCTCCCATGTTGGCAATGATTTGCTCACGGGCAGCGGCATCCTTGACAAGTGTGTTGCCAGACGCAATCACGCCGTAATGAATCTCGGGATCCGCTGTGTCTCGTGGCTCACGTTCGATCTCGTTTGCTGCTTCGCAGGTGTGGCAATCTTGCCCGGCCACGTGCTCGTACGATGCATCAAAGAGGCGGTCGTTGTCGAATCCTTGGTGTACATAGCCAGGATTATGTTTCGATTTCTCTGACATCTTGGGATTATTCTTGAGCATGCCTTCCAGAAACCGGGGGATCTTCGAGTCTTCGATCTCGTGGTCCGCTTGAATGCTTGCGAGGGCTTTGAGAAGGATGGTTGGAGGCATTCCTAAAAAGCCCTTCCGCTCACGACGGTCGTCGGTCTTCGCCTTGATCAAGTCGTACTGGCAGACGCCGCCCGTGGTTCCGTCAGGCTGGCTAACAGCCACGTCGCCGAGACGAATGTCACGGCTCCCGTCCGGCCGAGCGATCCCCCCACCGGTTCCTACCAGAAGACCGATTTTGATGAACGGGAGCGACGAAGACAGGTTCGAGGCTGTGACAGTGGCTGAGGTGAGTCCATAAATGCCAGCGGCAAGAGAGGCGATTACAATATTGTGCGCGCCCATACGGCCCCAGGTGTAAAGATTGGTGTCGTTTGGATGTCTCGTAAAGCCCTTTGGCTCTACGTGTTTCTCGTCCAGCATGGCAACTGCAGCAGCCCGTTCGGTGGGTAGCGTAGCGATCCAGCCGATGGTGTAGAGCTCGGGATCGTCGAGAGCCATGCTTGTCACCATGGTGGCCAGGAGGATACAACGTCAGAGGGGCTCCAAGTCAGTACTCTATACACAGCTGCTTTTTAAATCACCTTATTTCTCACAGGAAATGAAGAAGAGAGAGAAGATTAGAGACCTACAACCCGAGAGGCAAACGGACATCAGGCTACCATGATGAAAGAGGGGTGGGCAGCATGGCTCAAACAGACATTCGGGCGCTTACAGAATCCCGCAACACACCAATGACAAGAACGGTATCCCGCGTCGCATTTATGCTTAGCGAAAGTGGACATGCCATCACACCAACCGGTGGAGACTTGAGATGCAGACGAGTAGTCTGCCTCGCTGCGTGACAGGGGGCGTACATAAGCGAGAATGTCAAACAAGATTCTACTCGTCCAAATTCAGGACACATGCAATTAAAACCATCAATCTGCCGACTACTAAGATTATTTACAGAAATATTCATAACATAAAACAATTGAGGAGCTATACAAGCCCGTCTGCTAGTGCGCCCAAGTCCATTCTGTATCAGTCTTTGTAGCATCTTATGTACTGAGTCTGCCGGAGCTCGTTGTAACTTGTGAGACATGGGTCCTTCCTGAGGAACCCCTTTTACGACCTCGTACTGCCCGTACCGCCCGTACTTCCCGTACTAACCATATCCTCTTTCGATTCTGCTTTGTCATCAATCTCCTCCACGATGGGCTCAATCCCTTGCATCGTTCCCTTGAGATACTTGCGCCGCTCTGACTGCGACATGCTGAACAGCCTCGTGGCACCGTATAGCTGTGTGATGATCCATAGTGAGAAGATGAAAGGAGTGACAAATTTCCAAACAGTTCCCCATTCTGCCCACGACCTGTTGAGGAGGTATATTGTGACAGCGACCTCGGTGAAGGCACCGACGACGACCCAGACACAGAGACCGGCGGTCAGGTTGGCCAGGAATTTGTGGTTGCTTCGCTTGACACGCCAGATAATCATCGAGATATAGATGGGAGTCTCCACAACGGCATCAAAGGCACCTACATCAAAGTGAGCATAACGAAAATCAGAAATGGACATTGATGAACTGTGTAAGAGAACATACCCCATATCATGCACATGTAGAACTCGATGGAAGCTTCTTGGTGCTTTTCCACATCACTAAACAGCAACAGCGACGTTTGCATGATCAATATGAGTCCGGTGTGGTGAGCGATGCCGAGAGGGCTCGCGAATTGGGTGCGGTAGCAGAGCTCGAAGGTGTAGTACGCGGGGTACATGTTGGCTATGATGAAAAGAAGGTCGCCGGTTTGAACGAAACTACCTGGGGACATGGGCGACGATAGCACTGCAGGCCCGACGATGAAGTCCATGGCCGGGTAGATTCCGATGGCGAGAACGACGAGGGTGTTTATCGCGCCGATGTGGCAATACGTGAACGAACGGCGGCGTTTTTCGTGGCCGGGGCCCTGGAGGTCGGTGTAAATCTTTCCGTAGACGGCTCGGAGCAGCCACCGCTCGAGGACGTTGGCCACGATCACGATGGCGATGATGGAACAGACGAAGATCAGCGTCCCGTACGGCTGGAGAGACGAGATTCGGCCATTTTCTATTGTACTGATTTTTGGGCTTGACCTCGGGTCCAGCGTGTGGGAAACTGTCGACATGGTTGAGAGAGAAAGTCTGCGGGATCTGAAAACACAATGGTTGAGAGCGCGGCGCTGGTAGACACACGACAACGGTCCGGTCTCTTTCGAAAGGGGTTATATAGGATTCAGTAAACGACGATGAGAAACATGTTGACGAACGACATTTGAGCATGCCGGCACGTTTGCCGCGAACTCTCACGTCGCTGACTCGTGTAGAGAACGAACGCCATTGCCCGTGTTGCCGGCGGACTATACGGAGCATGTCCGTGGCGATATGTCGGTCCAACCGCTATGGTAACGACAAGGGCCAGTGAGTCCGTCAACCCGCTTCATCCACAGGGGTGCAGGCCCGGACCCGATGTGGTCAGCTTCGTCGAGCCTCGGCTGGTCTACTGAGCCGGTCGCGACGCACAACTCGCTGTGACCCCCACTTCCTCTACTATAGTAGTTACTACCCCGTTGATGCTTTTGAGTCAAGCATCGTGGGAAGAGCTGGTCAGCAGCTTGTCGATCGATGCATGGGTACGAATGGTAAGAGGGGGGGGGGGGGACTCTAGCAGTTCATCGCAAGGGGGCCGAGTAACTGATAGGTGGGATTTCGAGAAACAACAATTGGCTGACTTGATAAGAAAAAAAGGAAATCCACCTTGAATAAACAGATAAACCCACCTTGAATAAACAGATAAACAAGTTACGGAGCCTCAAGCGTTTGTATGTGGGCACTGTCACGAGTACGTCGGCTCAATTTCTCACCCTAGGCTGTTTTGGTGCACATTGATTCACACATTACTTAAGCTACCTAGGCCAGGCCTGTCAGGGATCGAGCTACATTATGCAAAACCCCATAGCATGTCATTGACTCGGGATCTTGTCGTGAATGTGATGCCCGTCCTACTATATATGTAAGTCGCAATTGCTGCCCAGCACCTGTGGAGACGCCGGCAGCTTCGGCGATTTTGTCGAACAAACAGCCCGCGCGCGCGTAGTCAGTCCTTTGGTTGGCCCTCTCCGGCAGCTGCGACAATAAACTCCCCCTTGGACTATCTGTACCGTCCGTAGTCTGTAGTCTAGTAGAGCATGGCCATCCAATCACCTTGGCGCGTCGGTAAGCAGATACATGGCTAGCTTTATTTTACCATCTACCAGGACGAACTGTCCAAACTCAGAAAGGTGCCAAACATGGTCGACATTATGTTTCGGGAGCTGAGGCCAACACAAAACGCAAGGAACTTCTTCCCAGTCCGGCGCCGCGGCATTCCTGGAACTCACATGACAGACGCAGGATAGGAAACTCGACGAACTCGGATATGACCCTGTAGGCTAGGCTGTACCAGGGGGGGGGGGGGGGGGTNCACCCACGCAGGACTTGGACAGGGGTGTTTACGCGCCTGGGAAGCGCCACATACACCTACCTACCTTCACAACCACATACACCGGCACAGCCTGCCCGCCATCGACGATCCCGGTATTCGGACGGATGGGCGGGCGGGAGGAAACATTTTCGCTCTTGGGGGTAAAAAGTGGGTTGTCACCGGTGGGCGCGAATGTCACATGTGGTGTAAGCCGAGCCCGAAGCCGGACTCGTACGACGGCGTAATATATTTAGCATCGAAAATGACGAGAGTCGATGAAACGGCCCTCGTTTGAAGTTGGCCTGCCAGGTATCAGGGTCTTGCGCGAAAGTTGCGGTGATATTGACGATGGGGGGGGGGGAGTTTTGATACGCGCGCGGGCTGTTTGGGGATATTAGTATATGCGAGACGACCAGAGTGGGTTGACGTCCCCATTCAAGACCGTCCACAACAGAGTATCCGCTTTCCTGGCTGGGGATAGGCTGCCGTCACATTGGGGTCGTTGGCTCATGGCATGGTGTTGATGATGCGTCCGGACGTGTGCGACAACGACGATGTTGGGGAAACTTTTGAGCGACGTTGTTCACGACGGCCGCCGAATCCCAGTCGTTCTCGAATGAGAGACGGCCCGTTCCCTCGCGAGACCAGGACTCAAGGAGCACGAGGCACACTTCCAGCCGGGGGAGGGGGAGGGGGGATATAGAGGTGAAGTCGTCATCGGCGATCTTGGCGTTGGCGGGGGTTGTGCCGTCCGGGCCCCGGAGCCGCCGCCAACGCCGAGGGCGCCGTTCTTGGCGCCCCAGGGACCGCTCCCGTCCCCCGTGTACATCAGATCCTCGCTGACGTACGCGGCGACGTTCTTGGGCATCCCCCCCAGCGGGAGAGAGCGTTGTTTGTGTTCTTCAAGACGACGGTACCGGCTGCGGCGACCTTGCGTACGATTTGGGAGCGTTGTGGCAGCGGTGTGAATAGGCCCCGGCATCGTCATACCCATAATACCGGCCTCGACGGACTTGACGGCCTGCAAGGGTGGCGTACGAGTCACTGACGACGTAACCCTGTGTGATGAATGGCGCAAAAGTGGACCCACAATTGCAGTGCAGCAATTGGGAGGCTGGCAAATCTACCCGAGACGGGGCCATCGGCAAGGCAGAGTCCGGCAAAGTCAATCTCGGGAATCGGGCCAATGTTGCCGTTGTACGAGAGCCCCTAGGTCAAGCCGGTCAGTCGTCGGGCTGACCTTTTGCGTCGGGGTTCATTCAACCGCGAGACGGCCCTCTGGGGCTTTCTCAAAAGGCAAAGGCAGCCTTCCTTCCATCCCTCGACAGTGCTCTCGGCTGGACCGAGTTTTGTTCCGACAAAGAGACAAAATTGAGACGGCGGATGTCTGTGCAACCTACGTGCCGGGTACGCCGGGACCACGGCGAAAGTGATCGGAGCGATTTGCGTACACGGGGCGCGACGGGGTCGCAGCGCCGCGCAGGGCTGCGGTGACGAACTGACGATCAACAAAAAGAAGCTTTTTCGGATTCAAACACGTGAGTTTTGCAGGTTTGGACGAGGAAACGTCATGCGAGTTTGAAAAGCCACGGCAAAGTCTATCCGTGACATGTACCTGTAACCTGACATATGCATGAACACCCCCTGGGCCCCTGAGCCCCAAACTAGGTACGGAAGCCTGCAGGAGACACGCCGCCAAAACAAAAACAGAACTAGACACACCCTCCTATTGCCGAGTTAGGTTTCTGCATTACTATACAAGCCCTATAATGTGTCTTAAAGGGTAATGAGCATATTCTAACTGCAGCAGTAAAGTAATTGCAGCAGTAAGGTAATTACAGTACTTTCGGTATGTAGGTGTAAACAGGCGCTGGTAGGCCTGGCAGGTGTAGGTGAGTGTGGGTATGTAGGTGTGGTAGGTGTGGCAGGTGTGGCAGGTGCGGGCAGGCGCTGGCAGGCTTAGGTACCTAGGTGTAGCAGGTGTAAAACCAAAAGTCCACCCCCCCCCCACCCCCTCTGAGATACACGCATACCTGATTGCAAACTAATGGGTCTGTACTGTAGGCAGGCGTGGTAGGCAACTTACTGCTGTAATTGCCTTGCTGCTGCTGCTGCTGTAATTACTTAAAAGGTCTAATGCTTTAAAAATAGGATGCTATTTCGTACAGTGGTGTGGCTGTATTAACGAATTGGAGTCTTTTGCCCTAGGAAATACGTTTTAGCGGAGTGTCTCCTGCAGGCTGCCGTACTACCTATGCACACGTGTACAAACCCCCGAAAGACTATGCCCGACTGGGACATTTACCCCCTTCGGATCCCAAAAGACTAATCAGAACATGTCAATATGTTTCTCCAACCATTTCTTCCGAGCTTAAGTGTGTGCCTGGCGAGTCGGGAGACGACCAAGTTGTTTGTTGAGGCGGAGAGCACCTTCAGGCCCACGGTCTGCTCTACATACTAAAAGTTTGAAAGCGCCGCAACAAAAACGTTGCACACCGCCTCTGTCGACCTGGATGTTCTAAACGAGAAACCTCAACGACGAGCTGGTGGGGGGGGGGGGGGGGNGCGCATTACGCAACTGACGGAGACTCGGAGAGTGAAGGGAGGGAAGGTTGCGCGAGGCTAAGCGGCCCGCGAATAACACAACAAAAGCCACGCCGAGTCCTGCTTGGCATTAAACTTCGAGACTATTCTTGTCTCTCATATGGTAAAGTTTGGTTTCCTACGTCAGCGTAGTGGGCGTGGCATGTCGAGGGGCGAGTGAGACGCTGTATGGAGAGCGTGTCTGACATTCGTGTTCCCCCTCTATGCATCCGTGTATGCCGGCAATCTATCTAACAGAGTTGTCGTAGGTCTCGAGTTGTCGCACAGGAGAGAGAAAGAGGGCTTCATTCGAAACCGTCAGCCTTTTGGATCGAATCCTTTACTCCCTGGAGTTTGTCGTTGGCTGCTATTCCCCCCCCCCTCTCTCGCTTTAGTTATCCAGTTCACTTTGCAAGATGAAAACGTTTTCTCCAGGGAGTCCTAGGGAGCATGTATAATTTGGAGTGGTGTCGTCAAGTCTCTGGTTCACGGAAAAGAAGGGGGTTCGGGTGAAGGGAACGAAGCTCAGCGGGCCGGCCAAGGCCCGGTTCCATCCCCAGTCGGTAACGGCACGGGCTTTCATAGTCTCGAACTGCAAGCAGTAGATGCGGGCCTTTCTCATGACCATCAGGGTTTGGTTGTAGGCTCATTCGACGCCGAGAAGGCGGTCCTAGCGGCGACTCCCGCCCCACGTTGTGCGCAAGCTGTCTCGAGATGGAAAAAGACGTAGAGGATGTTGAGGATGGACCAGAGGAACGGCCCCGCGTACTGGTCGACGGTGAAGTTTTTCTTAGCACGGAGTGAAACCCGGCAACTGAGGCGGCGTGGTGCTGGGCGGCCTTCTACCTCGATGCAAGAGCGGTTCTGCGGCCCTGTCGTCTAGGTAGGCCATGTGGAGGGCGGCCAGAGCTCAGGATGGCGTCCGTGACGAAGGGGCGCTCAAAAGCGATCTGCGGAATCGAGACCTGCAACATTGGGTCCAGGTCGGGCGTCTTGAAGACGCTGTCACGCTGACGCTGTTAGCGACGGTCCAGTGGTGCAGCAGGGCCAAGTCCCTCACGCCAAACGTTTCCGTAGAGGGTCCGGGCCTCCGGAATATGCTGGAGGCCGCGCCGACAGGGGTGGGCGCCGGGGTTAGGGGGGTTGTTCTGTCCGGCTGTGGTCTCCAGTGTCATAGACCCGGGCTGGACAGGCAAGCTGGCGATGCATCTGTCACAAGTTAGAGCACGCAGTAAGGCATAGGAGAATAGAAGGGAAAGATGCTTATTCTCTAGAAAAGTAAAGAGAGAAATAATATCCTATATATATATATATATATATATATATAAATAGGTATATAAGGTAACTAATTTAGTAAGCCTTAAAGTATTAAGGGTTTCCTTATAATATACCTCCTAATTATAGAAGCACTTAAATAATTAAATTCTTTATCTTAAGTAAAAATAGCTTATTTAAAATAATTCCTTAATTACTAAAGTAATTATTAAAAAAATAAGTAAAAGAAAATAGAGGACTAATATCTTATAGTATATTATAATACTTTTATTAATAGCTTTATATTCTACTATAGGGTATATAACCTCTACTAAAAATAGTAATTTAAAAGTATTATAAGCCCTTCTAGGCTATACATTATATAAACGTGTTTTATTTTCTAGAGGTCTAGTAATATATATTAAGTATAACTATTACATTAAGTTTCTAACTAATAGTATCCTTAGAGCTTCTAGTAAAATCTCTTAGCCTTTATTATACTACACCTACTAGATAGCGTAGATTATAACCTGCAGCTAGTCTAAGTGCTTTATCTTAGTAATAGTTAATCTATTCTCTCTCTATTAGGCTATCCTGCTAATAAAGATATAAAGCCTCTACTATAAGGCCTACCTTATCCTAATAATAAGGCCTATATTAGCTGCTAGGCTGTCTAGTAGAAGGATTACTAATCTAATACTTAAGATATTAATTACTATATAATTATCTATTCTACTATTAATAGTAATAATATTATAAAGAGAGTTCCCTCTATACTACTTAATAATAGAGCTTATCTAAGCTGTTATAAATTGTTTTATAATCTCTAAGAGGTTATAATTAAGAGGGGTATTAATATTAAAAGGGTTGTTTAAGTTAAGTATAGGTATAACTAAGGTATATAGGATAAGAAGTTAATAAGATTAGACTTAATAAGATTAGAAAGAAGGATTTAATTTAGTGTAAGAGGTTAGCTAAATACATATAGCTAGAGAAAGGAATAGATAATGTGTGTAGGTGTTGTTATAGAATTTAACTTATCCTCTAGACTAGGCTGTCTAGTCTAGCAGTTATTATTAATAAAGCATTACTAACTAATTACTAAAGCTAACTAAGTATCCTTAGCATCCTACTATTAACCTAAAGAACTAATATTATTATAATTATCCCCCCCTTTAAAAGGCTTAGTCCCTAAGGCTATTACCTTTTCTAAAAAAGAATAAGGTACCTCTAGCTCTTTAATACACTTTATTAGAGGCCTTAGTCTATTACTAGGTTTTCTAGGTGCTTTAGACTCTTACTAATACACTATATTACTAAGCTACTAGTAAATTCTTATAGATCCTTAGACTTCTGCTCTAAATATAAATAATAAGGTTAGACTTTAGGGGCTCTTAGCTTACTATTACTAACTTCTTAAGTGCTTTTTTAAGCTATTACTAATGTTAGGTATATCTAATACTATCCTAGTAGGTAATATTCTACTTCTTTAGTTCTTTATTAGGTGCTTAGTAAGCTATTACTAATAGACTTAATATTCCTTACTGCTATCTTCCTCCCTATATATATTATATAAGTTTTAATATCTAGCTTTAAATACTATATTAACCTATATAGTTAGGGTATAGCAGACTTCTACTATATATCCTTTTTAAAGGTATCTTAAGTATACTTACTTACTATAGTAGTTGACTAGTTATCTACTATATAGCCTTTCTTACTACACTTAATATAAGTAATATTAATCTAAGCCTTCTTAGCTGCTAGCTACTAAGTAACGCCTTAGTAATCTACTAGCTGTCTCTCTATCTTTTAGACTAAAAGTATTATTAGGCTTTTATTCTTATTACGCTAAAGCTCCTATAGGCACTTAGCAGTAAGGGTAACTTTTTAAGGTAACTAATTAGAGTGTTTCTATTAGATAAACACCTAACTATTATAGTCCCTATTATAAATAATAGAAGAATAAGAAAGCTAGAGGCTAATTCTCTTTAAGGTCCTATATCCTAAGGGCCTAATATATTACTAACTATTTAGTAAAAAATTATAAAGGTAATTACCTAGGCTGTTATTAAGCCTTATAGAGATAGCTATATAGGTGTCTCTTCTGTAGTTATAAGTTAATATATAATTAGCAGATAAACGCTTTAAATAACGCTTATAGGCTTCTCTTATCCTCTATTATATTACCTATAAATTAGTAGTTTCTCTATTAGGTCTAAAGCGTTACTATTACTTTTATAAGGGCCTATTCTATATAGTAGTTTTCTAAGGTAGTTAGGTAGAGCTAATTTCCTACCTATATTATAGCTATCTAGTTAGATACCTATTTAGATATACTATTCTCTTAGAGGATATTATATATATATACTAGTAGTTATTTATGTTATTTCTCTAACGTTATTACTAGATAGTTAGTAAGTAATTAGAGAATTATTATATTTTAGCTCTATATTATCTATATTAGCTTAGCTATTAATAGTTTAAATAAGGTAATTAATAATAATAATATAGCATTTTTAGATATAGTATTTATTATCTCCTCTATAGTAGCAGCTAGTTAATAACTTATTACTCTATATATCTCTATTCCTTAATCTAGCCTCCTCTTAGAGGTAGAAGTTAAATAATTATAAAGGGTTAGCTAAATATTATAAAGGGCTAGGTAAGGCCTTATTTAGGTAATTAGTAACGTAATTACTAGTTATCTAAGCTAGAGAGTAAAAGGAGAGATTACACGCTATACGCTTATATAGTGTATAGAGCTTTTATATACGGCTTACTTAAGTCTGTAGTAGGTAAAGCCTAGCTATAATACCTTTATAGCGCAGCTTGTAATATATACTTCTTACCTGCCTATAGGCGCCTATAAGAATTTTTATAGGTCTATAGTGCCTCTTACTGCTAGTGCCCTATAGGCTATAGCTCTATAAGCTGTAGCCTTATACTACCTATAGCCTAGGTGCTATAAGTAAGTATTATAATAATTTTATAAGCTATTATTTTCTTCTTTTTTTTTCTTTTTCTTTAGCCCTTATAATTATTAAAAAGTAGGTTAAATTTATACTTATTAGCGCCCTCTTTTCCTCTATTAGTATATATAGCTTATACTAATTATTATATAGTTAAATAGATTATATAATAGCTATAAGTCTTACTCTTTTAGGTGTATATATACCTATATTTAAGAACGCTAATTAAACTAGCGTAGCACTAATTAGATCCTACAGTTAAGATTAGTTATATAATGTAAAAATAATAATAATAGCAGTTAGCCTAATATAAGCACTATGCCCTATTCTTATGCTGTTAACTTAGTAAGGTAGCTTGTTTAAAAACATATAGTACTATAGGGGTTAGTATAGTTTAATACTAGATTAACTTACTAGAGATAGCTTTACTCTTAAGGTCTATACCACTAAGGTCTGCAGTAAGAACTCTTAACTATAGAGGTATTTAACCTTAAGAGGCAGGCTTATTAGGTATATATAATTAGCTAGAATAGAATCTCCTAGGATTCTCTTATTAACTATACCTACAACCTGCTAAACCTACAATCTAGATAAATCTCCTAGGATTCTCCTATTAACTATACCTATAACCTACTAAACCTATAATTTAGATAAATTATTCTAAAACTAAAGTAACTAAATTAAATCCTCCTTTCTAATCTTATTAAGTCTAATCTTATTAAGTCTTTATCCTTAGTTATACCTACGCTTAACTTAAATAACCCTTTTAATATTAACACCCCTCTTAATTATAACCCCTTAGAGGTTATAAAACAGTTTATAATAGCTTAGATAAGCTCTATTATTAAGCAGTATAGAGGGAGCTCTCTATATAATATTATTACTATTAATAGTAAAATAGATAAAATTATATAGTAATTAATATTACTAGTATTAGATTAGTAATCTTACTTCTTAACAGCCTAGTAGCTAATATAGGCCTTATTATTAGGGTAAGGTAGGCCCTACAGTAGAGGCTCTGCTTCTTTATTAGCAGAATAGCCTAGCAGAGGGAGAACAGATTAACTATTACTAAGATAAAGCGCTTAGGCTAGCTGTAGGTAGTAATCTGCGCTATCTAGTAGGTGCAGTATAATTAAGGCTAGATAGAAGTCTAAAGGTTAGAGAAAAGAGATTTTACTAGAAGCTCTAAGGTGTTAGTTAGAAACTTAATATAATAGTTATACTTAATATATATTATTAGACCCCTAGAAAATAAAACATGTTTATATAATGTATAGCCTAGAAGGGTATATACCTATATATATATACTTTTTAACTATTTAGTTTTATTTCTAATGTTACTAATAGCTTTCTGCTCTTAGTCTCTCTCTAGAGGCTTATATATCTTTTACTCCTATTAATAATGCTACTGCTGCTACTGCTACTAACGCTGCTACTATTGCCTCTACTGCTGCTACTACTGCTACTGCTACTACTACTACTGCTAATACTACTACTAAGCCTCTAGCTATATATTATCTTATATAAGAATTATATAATTAGAGCTAACTAGTATATAAAGTCTGCTTTTTAAGTATACTTAGGATAAGGAATTAGATAATTTCTTACTTTTTAAGACCCCTATAAAGCACTATAAGTATATAAAGCATACTAGCTTTTAGGCTGTTCTCTATTTTATATATACTAACTAGCTTATAAAATATACTAATACAGCTTTATATACTAATAAGCTTAGTGTTAGTAGTTATTATACTAACTATATATATAGTAGCTATATCTACCCTCCTTCTATATGTTTTATCTTATAAGATACTTTTCTATAGTTAGTACTAACTTTATATTAGATCCTTATTAACTTTCTTTCTCTCTATTAAGAGATAGTTACTACTACTACTATTATTACTATAGCCTCTTTAGGCTAGCTTAGGCAGCTTATAAGTTTAGTATTATAATTATACTATCTTATTACTAATAGGTATATAAGACTAATATTACTACCTTACTACTAAGGCTTAGAAAGACTTAGTTACTTAAGACTAGGCTTATATCTGTATATAGTAAGATAAGATTTATCTTATATGTTTAAATAAGATAAAGTAGTATATTAGTTCTACTAGTAGTATATCTATTATATCCTCTGCTGCTACTACTGCTGCTGCTGCTGCTGCTGCTACTCTTACTACCCTTATTAAGGCTGTATTTAACTCTAGTTAGGTTGCTTCTACTACTACCCTACTTACTATTATACCTACTATTAGTATTATAGTGCCTAGTAGGCTACTCCCCTAAGAGGCCTTTTAGCTAACTAGGTAGAGCGCCTTATTATAGCTTATAAGAGTATTACTAGTATGTTAGCTTCTATATATTTATATACCTTTATATATTTATTATACTTACTAACTACTTATAGTTTGTTAATATAGTATATTTAAGCTATACTGCTAATACTGCTACTGCTGCTGCTGCTGCTGCTACTGCTGCTGCTGCTGCTACTACTTTCTCCCCTTCCCTTAGTAAGGGCTATAAGCACTCCTTAGAGCTCTAAGTAGGGGCTATACTTTATATACCTCCTAAGCTTCTTTTATGCTACCTATTATTAGTTAAAAGAGTTAAGCTATAGCCTAGAAATAATATTACTTCTACCTTTATACTTCTTTTATATAATATATATATAGGTTAGGTTACTATTATAAATATTAATTAGGTTATATCTTACTTTATAGATATTAAGCGCTATAGTATTACCTATAAGATCTATAGGCTTTTAGGTAGTGTTAGTAAATCCCTCCTACTATACTAATACTTAGTGTAACTTACTGTATTCTTACTTTCTCTACTTAGCTATAATAATCTCTTTAATATACTATTCTTACTTACTATTTTCTATTATTAGAAGGGGTTATATATTTATAGTTTATTACCTTAGTAAGAGGTTAGTTATAGCTCTCTATAGAAGGTTAATATAGAAATAATTATAAATACTACTTAGTATGTTAAGTTAGATAATAAGGAGGCTAATAACTCTTATAACTATATACTTACTGTAAAGCTAATTAAGCTTACAGTTAGGCTAAGGGAAGTAGTAATTATATAGGTTAAGCTAAACCTTATTACTTATATTAAACCTCTCTGCTATACTATAGTGCTTATTTATAGCGTCTTTAGTATGCTACTAAGCTGCAGCTATAGCAGCTTACGCTATATACGTTATATCTATTATCCTCTATATAAGCTTTTCTACAGCCTTCTTATATAACCCTAGTTCTAGTTCTTTATCCTTATATACTTTAACTAGCTCTATATAGTACCTATAGGTAAGAAAGAAGAAGCTAACCTCTATTACTAATACTATATAATTATTAATTATAAGTTATATAACTAGGAGCTATTACGTTTAGTCCTCCTAGAGGTAGCTAATATAGGTATGTAGTATAGCTTAACTTTCCTAGTTAAATTACTTAGTAGCTTTATTACTCTAGAGGTAGTAAGCTATACTTAATTTCTATATAACCTCTATTAGTATATAGAAATGCTTCCAAAACTTACTTATCTAGTTACTACTCCTATTACTAATAATACTTTTAGGTATACTATAGAAGTAAAAGTAGTATTTAAGGAAGCGTTTTACCCTTCTAGGCTATATATTATATAAACGTGTTTTATTTTCTAGGGGGCTAGTAATATATATTAAGTATAACTATTACATTAAGTTTCTAACTAACACCTTAAAGCTTCTAGTAAAATCTCTACTTCTATCTAGCCTTAATTATACTACACCTACTAGATAGCGTAGATTACTGCCTGCAGCTAGCCTAAGTGCTCCTTTATTATTGTAATTCTAGATATATTATCCTGCTTCTAGGCTATCCTGCTAACAAAAGAGTAGAGCTGCTGCTATAGGGCCTACCTTACCCTAATAATTAGGCCTATATTAGCTGCTAGGCTATTAAGAAGTAAGATTACTAATCTAACGCTAGTAATATTAATTACTATATAGTTATCTATTCTACTATTAATAGTAATAATATTATATAGAGAGTTCCCTCTATACTGCTTAATAATAAAGGTTATCTAAGCTATTATAAACTATTTTATAACCTCTAAGGGGTTATAATTAAGAGGGGTGCCTAGTTTAAAGGGGTTGTTTAGGTTAAGCGTAGGTATAACTAAGTAGGATAAGGAGTTAATAAGATTAGACTTAATAAGATTAAAAAGGAGGATTTAATTTAGTTACTTTAGTAGGTTTTAGGATAATTTATCTAAACTATAGGTTTAGTAGGTTATAAGAGATTCTATCCTAGCTAACTATATATATCTAAAAAGCTGCCTCTTAAGGTTAAATACCTCTATAGTTAAAAGTTCTTACTATAGACCTTAGTAGTACCTATATAACATAGTAGTATATATCTAGTAGCGTCTATACGCACTTTATGTATGCAGACAGTTAGTTTAATTCTAACTGCAGGAAGCTACTTTTACAGAAGTCTAATTAGCTACTAGAGCTCTACAAAAGTAGGGCCCTAGGCCCTACATACATAATAAGGCTCTAACAACAGTGCACCTCCTAACGTATTATGTTTCCTTTATATAGAAATACCCCTATACTAAGTTAGGTAAAAACAAGCTAACCTTCTAATATTTAATAATAGAGTAGTTTTCCTCCTATATAAATTATAGGAGGTTTTTTTTTCTATATATAGATTAACTATATTATGTATATAGTATAATGTAAAAGAATACCTTACTTATTCCTACTTAGATAGTGAATAATGTAAGACTCCTCTTGTAGACCTTAGTAGTATAGACCTTAAGAGTAAAGCTATCTCTAGTAACTTAATCTAGTATTAAGACTATACTAACCCCTATAGTACTATATAGTCTTAAATTAGCTACCTTACTAAGTTAACAGTATAAAAATAGGGTATAGTGCTTATATTAGGCTAACTACTATTGTTTTTTTTATATTATATAACTAATCTTAACTATAGGATTTAATTAGTTCTATGCTAGTTTAATTAGCATTCTTAAATAAAAGGAAGCGTTTTATATAGGCCTCTACCTCTATAGAATCTATAGCCTTAAGGGTAATTACTTTACCTAGCTAGTTAGAGATTACCTAAAGGAAATATACCTTTATAGCGCTTAAAGGTAGTAAGTCTATAATAAAGTCTATTAAAAGGTTACTTTATAGGCGCTTTAGGATTTTAAGGGGCTATAAGTACCCTCTTTTTATATATTACTAGACTTTACTTTAGCTATAAACGTTATAGTTATATATAAAATAGTATATAGCTTACGCCTAGCCTAGCTAGTAGAAGCGTTAAGAGATAATTTTAAGTATACTATTACAGCCTAAGTAGCCTAATAGGGTTAAATTATAGCTTTACTATATTCACCTTATATATAACCTATTTAATAGAGAGTCTAAGTTATTATCTTTAGGGACCTAGAGATAGCTACGCTAAGTAAGACGCCTAGCTGTATCTAGTGTGTAGTTACTAATCTAGATATACGCCTTAACTTTAATAGGGAGTGTATATAAGCTGTTTATAATAGTATTATAAATACACTAAAGGTCTATATCTACATCTTATATTATCTCTTATATCTATTATAGGGAGTTATTATTTAATATATAGGTTTTTAGTACTAGAGGTAGTTTCTATTATAAGCATTAAGCCCCTAGTGTGTAGTTAGTATGTAACAGTAGGGCTAGTATAAAGCGTTTTAGTATAACTTAGATAATATAGCCCTACTTTTATTTATTATCCTAGCTTACTAGTATATCTTATTCTCTATATAATAGTATATCTAAGATACTTACTTCCTTACCTAAGTAATAAATAATATAGAAGTTATACTCTACTAGTTTCTCTACCTAGTAGCTTTAGCGCTTTATTAGCTTCTGCTTTATTATAAAGTACTTTAGTAACTTATAGTTAGTAATAATATAAAATAGCTTATTAGCGCTCTAAAGCTCTACTTACTAGGCTTATAGGTACTTTATTATAGCTAAAAGTTCTTTATTATAAATTAGGTAGTTATACTATATTAGAGTAAGCTTCTATAAGTAAAAAGTAACTAAGTAGGGGTTATTATTCCTATTAAGCTACATAAGGGCGCTACTAAGTATAAAGCCTAAGCAGTCTGTCTTAATAAGGGTAAGCACTATTAAGTTAAAAGCATAAAGTAGTAGCACTATAGAAAATATATCTTTAAGCTTAGTAAAGGCTTCCTAATATACTTTAAACTATATAAAAAGTGTACTCTTTTTTATAAGCATATTAAGTAGCTTAATAATAGTTATATAGTTCTATATAAATATATAGTAATATTTTATAAACCCTAGGAAACTATATACCTTTTGTATACTTATAGGTGTTAGCTATTTATAAATTATATATATCTTCTTAAGGTCTATAGAGACCTCTTTCTTAGCCTTAAGAACAAAGCTAATATACTTAACTTTCTTTATAGCAAACTTACTCTAAGCTATATTAAGGCTTAGTCCTACTATATAAAGGGCTTAAAAAACATACTATACTTTATCTTTATAGTCCTTTTTTAACCTATTTAAGTATATAAGTATATTATTAAGGTAGGCTATAGTAAAATCGTTAAGAAAGCCCTATAGCATACTATTAATAAACTACTACTATAAGGCTAATATATTAGTAAGCCTAAAGAGGTAAATAAGCTATTTAAAGAGCCTATAGCGTATCTAGAATGTAGTTTTTAGCTTATTACCCTTAGTAATATATATCTTATAGAAGGTAGCTATAATATCTACCTTTATAAACTATCTTAATAACTCTATATATTTAAGAGTCTTAGATATTAGTAGTAAGAGGTATTAGTTCTTCTTTATAATAGCGTTAAACGCTTTATAATTATAGTAGAAGTGTAGTCTGCTGCTTAGCTTATATATAAATAGAATAGATATACTAGCTGTAAAGCTACTTACCTAGATAAAACCCTTATTTAAGAGGTCTTAAAGTATGTTTTTAAGAATAAAAAGCTTTTTATATAATATCCTATATAATAGTCCCTAAGGTAATAGTGCTTCTTTTCTGCTTATATCTTTCTCTAGCTTAATATAGTAGTTATTAAGGCAGTAGGTCTATAAATAAGGAGGGGTTAAAAAGGTCTCTAAATTTCTTTCTTACTTACTTAAGAAGCATTATAACTACAGTAGTTTATTTTACTTCTTTCTCTACTTTTAGTTATAGCGCCTTTTCTATATTAGCTAAGCTAATAGCTATAATTTACCTAAATATAGCTACGCTCTACTACTTATTAGGGGTGCTTACATTAAGAGCGCTTATATTATATAGGTAATTTACTACTTAGCAGTAGGCTCTTTTTTTATATACAGCCTAGTAGCAGACTACTATAAAAGATATAATGTTTAAGATATATACTTCTTATATTTACTATACTTTTTCTAACTTTTCCTATCTAACTAAGTAAAGCGTAAGGCTAGTGTAGCTATAGTAAACTATTCTTTTTGCTATATTATAAATAGCTTAGTTTTCTTTTATCTAAGGCTTACCTAAGAAGATATCTATATCTAGGCTGCATACTATATATATATAAATACGTTTCTAGTAGCTATAAAGGTTAAGTATTAGAATAATAACTTTATTAGTATCTATTTTTATAGCTCCCTTTATAAACCCTTATAAAGATATTTTATATTAATTAATATATAGTAAGTATAATTTATATATAAAGTTATAATTAACTATAGTGTAGATATTACACTTAGTGTTAATTAAGGCTTATATAGAGGTTCTTTTATTAATATAGGCCTCTACTAGTGCAGCTAGCTTACTTATTTTCTATTTATATTAGAAGTCTTTCTACCCTATATATTCTTTACTTATAGGCTTTAGGGCCTAATTTTATCCTAAAGCTACTCTTTTTCTAATTTAGATGTTTCCTTAGTGCTGCTAGAGGTAGTTATATAGTCTGTTCTGTTATTAAGGTGTAATTTCTACTTAGTAACTACTTATATAGTTATAAGCTTCTTTTTTCTTTTATACTCCTTAAGGTAATTCTATATAAGGTAGCCTACTTTATTACAGTTAAAGTACTTTTATATTTCTTTATATAGCTTATACTTAGGTTTCTTACCTATCTTTATAGCTACTAATCTTATAGAGCTTATTATTAAAGTGTCTCTATTAGTATTTATTTTCTTTATTATAGCTAGATATATATTATATAAGTAACTTTAGAGCTTCTCTACCTTCTATATAATATAACTAATAGTTAGCACTACCTCTAGGAAGGTCTAAAGTATTATAACTATAACTAATATACTCTTAAGGTAGAAGTTACATACGTTAGTTATAAGTGTAATTTATGCTTCTGCTGCTTAGGTCTCTATACTAGCTTCTACTAGTATGTATTTAAACTTTAAGTAGAAGGCTATAAAGGACTTATATTCCTTTATTTAAGTGCTTATTAGCGTTATAGCAGCTCTAGCCTATACGTTTAGGTTACTAAAGGTGTAGTCTAGGTGCTCTATAAAGTATATAACGTTATAGGTGCTATTCTAGCTGCCTTTCTTATAGTAGGTAGTAACTATTAGGGCTATTAGCAGTGTAACCTATATAGAGAGATAGGATAGATAACTATAGGTAACAGATAAGTTAGATTATTAGGGGTGCCTAATAATTAAATATGTTAGGTTATTAGGGGTAAGCACTAGAGGAGCACTAGCAGCTAACCTACAGCTTAATAACATAATTAGGGCGTTATTATAGGACTATTAGGGGACTATTATTAGTAGGAGTGCTAAGATACAATAGAAGAGGACTACTGCTACCTACCTAGTAGGTAGAAGTAGGTTAAAATAATATAACTAACTAACCTCTACCTTACTGTTAGTAACTTTACTACTCTATATAATTCTAGCCTATAATACGTTTTAACTTTAACCTACCTTTAGGTATACTAACTAGTAGAGTAAGATAGCACCTAAGAGAACTACTACTACCTCCTAGAGGGATAGCACCTATAATAAGTAGGATATATAAGAAACTAGTATAATAGATAATAATAAGGTCTTAACCTACTAAAAGACTGTTAGTTATAATAAGAGTACTAAAGGAGATAACTAAGGTACTACTAGTAGCCCCTAAGATAATAATATAGATACCTTAGTAGCTAATAAGTACACTTATAAGGCTGTTAATAAGATAATAGCAGAGTAAGTCTAAGAAATACTTTAGGCTAAAATTAATAAGGCTAGAAAACAGAAAAAGCTTAACCTTATGTTAGTACTTTAAAATAGTACTAATATAGATATACTACTTACTAGGGGTATACTAGCTAAGGAGTAGATAGCACCTAAATAATAAAAACTAAATAATTATAGAAAGTATATAGCACCCCTACGTTATAAAGGCAGAAGCTAGGCTAAGCTATCTAACTTCTAGTTTAAGCTTATAGGTTAATTTATTATTTCTAGTATAGATAATAACTATAATTAGGTAATCTATATAAGTAGATACCTTAAAAGACCTATAGCCTACTAGTAGGCTACCTATATAGATATACACTATAGAAATAACTAAACAAAAGTTACCTAGCTAGTAATAGAGAAGTAGCTATATAACAGTATTACTAATAAAAATATAAAGGTATATAATGTAGTAGTAGAGCTAGAGGATAAACACTAGAAACTAGGATAATTATACTAAACCTTTATTAATTAGTATAAAGCCTTAGAAGTAAAGTACTTTAACTAGCTACCTAAGAGGCTATAGGTAATTAACGTAGTTAACTATATCCTCTCTAACTTATAAGATAAGATTATAGCCTATAGGCTACTAGATAATTAAGAAGTATTAAATAAAATCATAAAGTAAGTAGAAATAACTAGGAGAATTATATAGAGAGCCTAAATAGTTACAAACTACTAAGGGGGTACACCCTAGGGGCCTACTAGGTAGCTACCCTAGGAGATAGTTTAGATAACCCTTATAGAAGTAAAAACTAAACTATAAGATATACCTACGCCCTTCTAGGCTATACATTATGTAAATGTGTTTTATTTTCTAGGGGTCTAGTGACATATATTAAGTATAACTATTATATTAAGTTTCTAACTAATAGTATCCTTAGAGCTTCTAGCAAAATCTCTACTTCTATCCCTTAATTATACTACACCTACTAGATAGCATAGATCACTACCTACAGCTAGCCTAAGTGCTCTTTTATTATTATAATTTTAGATATATTATCCTACTTCTAGGCTATCCTACTAATAAAAGAGCAAAGCTACTACTATAGGGCCTACCTTACCCTAATAATTAGGCCTATATTAGCTACTAGGCTGTTAAGAAGTAAGATTACTAATCTAACGCTAGTAATATTAATTACTATATAATTATCTATTCTGCTATTAATAGTAATAATATTATATAGAGAGTTCCCTCTATACTGCTTAATAATAAAGCTTATCTAAGCTGTTATAAACTGTTTTATAACCTCTAAGGGGTTATAATTAAGAGGGGTGCCTAGTTTAAAGGGGTTATTTAAGTTAAGCGTAGGTATAACTAAGGATAAGAAGTTAATAAGATTAGACTTAATAAGATTAGAAAGGAGGATTTAATTTAGTTACTTTAGTAGGTTTTAGGATAATTTATCTAAACTATAGGTTTAGTAGGTTATAAGTATAGTTAATAGAAGAATCTTAGATTCTATCCTAGCTGACTATATATACCTAATAAGCCTGCCTCTTAAGGTTAAATACCTCTATAGTTAAGAGTTCTTACTACAGACCTTAGTAGTATAGACCTTAAGAGTAAAGCTATCTCTAGTAGACTATACTAACCCTTATAGTACTATATGTTCTTAAACAAGCTACCTTACTAAGTTAATAGCATAAGAATAGGGTATAATGCTTATATTAGGCTAACTGCTGTTAATTTTTTTTTTTTTTTGTATTATGTAACTAATCTTAACTATAGGATCTAATTAGTTCTACGCTAGTTTAATTAGTATTCTTAAATAAGATATACCTACTCTAATAAATAATAAACTATTAAAACTAAGCTAGATAGGGTAGTAAGATAGTATATAACCTAATAAAGGGTTAGTAGCGTTAGACTAATTAACTATTATATACTATAATTATAATAATAAGGGCTACTACTCTAATTAGTGCTAAGAAACTAACTGCTATTAGTGTAGCTAACTAAGACACTTAGGTAGGAGGTATACCACTCTAGCTGCTATAATTGGGGTTAATATAATTAATATACCTTAGGGAGAGAAAATAGGCTGCTAGCAGTTTAAAGTAACCCTATAGGTAAGGGTTAGAGGAATATAAAAGAAAGAGAAGGTAATAATTAATATAGGTGCTAACTATAATAACATACCTATATAGTAAGTCGCCTATTAGAGTAAGTCGCCTACCTTCCTAAACCCTTCTACATTTTATTAAAGTTAGTTTAACTACAATATATAAAATTAATTAAAACTACTTATTACCCTCTTCCTTATTACTATTCTAAACTACTTTATAGGTTTATATATTATATCTAGACTTTCTGTAATTACTATATTATTATATATATAGTTTAATACCTTCTATATAACCCTCCTTCTAATAGTTATTTTCCCCTTTAGTATTAACTATATTCTTTTCTCCCTATAGTGCCTCTACTTTAGTAGTATTAAGTAACTCTCTAAGATGTAGTTAGGTCTTCTTTACCCTTTAGCGCTTACTTAGTATCTCTATCCCTATATAAAGCTTATAGTTCTTAGTCTTAATAATAGTAAGCCTATAGGCTAACTTACTAATACCTTTAGCCTAGAAGTTAATTACTTTATATATTAGTATTAGTAAGCTACCTTAATATACTTAGATCTTCTTTTTAAGGGAGGTAGCACTTTATATACCCTTTACTGCTATAGTTAGTATCTTTAGGTTTTAGGAGCCTTAGCTGCTTAGCTGTAGGTTTAATAGTGTTAGTATCTTTAGCTTAAAATCTAAGTAAGAAAGAACTACTTTAGGGTTAAAAAGTATAAAGCCTATATATTGAAAACTAGCTTATATATTGTTTTTACCTATTAAGGTAAAAAATACTACTTTAAAAGCAGGAAAGAAGTTATCCTTAGTAATATATAAAATCTATATCTATATTATCTTCTTAATTTCCTTACTGTATAAGTACTTTAATAGGCTAAAGCACCTAATATTAAGAGGCTAAAGCTTATATAATAAATAAGGAGGTATATAAAAAGTAATAATACTTTATTTCTTATAGTATTTATTAAAGTTAGTTAATTTATAGCTATTATAACTATTAAGGATTAAGAGGTAATAAAGGCCTTTTATATAAGTCCTTATATACTAATTAAAGTGCTTTAGCTAATCTAAGCTAATATTATTTATTATCTATCTATTTTTACTTAGATAGATATACTATATAACTAGGAATTAGTAGTTAGTATACTAAAAGGAGAGGTAATATTTACCTTTTATAATAACGTATAGAAGCAGCACCTAGCTATCTGTATATACGCCCTAAATAATAGAAACCTATTTGTAATTACTAGGCTGCTTTATATAAGGCCTTCCCTTATAGTTAGATATTATAATAACCTTTATATATAATAGTATTCCTATTAGGAAACTAGTCTTATTAAAGTTATAGATATTATAATTTAGTATTCTATACTTTAGAATTATGTTTTATATAAGTATAAACTAGCCTTATATAATTATAGGATCCTTAGCTAAAGCCCTCTAATAGTTAATTTAATGTTAAAATTACATTTTTAATTTAGGGATATATTATATAAAGTTCTCTACCTATTAGGGTCCTATATGCATCCTATTACGTGAATTTAGACGTTAGTTAGCTATTTCTTATACGTCTTCTTATTACAGAGGGAACCCTTAATTAATTAGGTTAATAACTTATTTAAGAATTACCTCCTCTTTAGGTATAGTTAACTTTATTAAATTTAGTTATCTTTTACTCTATATAATATATCTAGCACGTTAGTTATATAGCGTTATTTAAGGGACCTTAAAGGTAGAGGTAGCTATTTATATAGACATTTTTAGGTCTTTTTTAAGAGCCTAGATAGTAAGGATAATATAACTTTTAATTAAGGTAGATTACATATTTATATATAGAGGGAAAGATATATAAAGGTAAAAGAGATAGAAAGTTAGAAAAGTAGGTAACTTATCTTAATAGGTAACTTACTATATAGGTACGTTATAATTAACTAAAGAGTATTATTACTAACTAGTTATTTACTGCAGGCTAGTAATAAACTAAAGCTTTAAGGCCTATAGGGATTAAGCGCTTCTAACTATAGTTAGAAAGTCCTAGTTATATAGGTAATAGATAACCTTAGCACTAAGAGGACTTAGAGCTATTATTTCTAGGTATTAATACTAGAGGAGAAGTATATTATAATCCTAAGGATCCCCTAGGGGTAACTAGTGTTCTCTAACCTTAGCTAGAAGACACTAAATTAGATATATAAGTTAAAAGGGGAGGATATTAAATTAGTAATTAGGTAAAGGGCTATTAGAAAGGCTATAAAGGAAGCTAAAGTAACCTTTATAATAGGGTTTAGAGTCTATTATATATAGGAGGTTAGAATGTAAGAGAAAGAAGGACCTATATTACTAGATAAGTATACTAACTAAGCTTATGTCTTTAACGTAAAGAGGCACTAAGAGGGTATTAGTAAGAGGATACATACTATTAACCTAGAACTAGGAACTAAACTACTATAGGGCCTTATCTACCTACTAGTAGAGCCTAAGCTAGCTACCCTTTAAAAGTATATTAAGAAAGCGCTAGTAAAAGGATACATATAATAATCTAAAAGCCTAGTAGGTATACCTATCCTATTTATACTAAAGAAGTAGGATAAGTTACATCTCTATATTAACTACTAGAGGCTTAACTATATTACTATTAAGAATTAAATACTATTACCCTTAATTACTAAGATTCTTAACTGCCTATTAGAGGTAAAGTAGTATACTAAATTTAACTTAAAAGATAGGTACTACTAGGTAGCTATCTATATAAGAGATAAATAGAAGATAGCTTTCTATATGCAGTATAGTTACTTTAAGTACTAAGTAATACTATTTAGGCTTATTAACACCTTAGCTACCTTTTAGGCCTATATTAATAATACTCTTATAGGCCTAGTAGATATTATTTATATTATTTACCTAAATAATATTCTTATCTTCTTAAAAGATAAAAAGTCTTATATAGAAGCAGTAAAGTAGGTGCTTATCTACTTAGATACTACTAAGTTAGTAGCTAACCTTAAGAAGTATAAATTTAATAAACAGTCTATTAGCTTCTTAGGCTTTATAGTCTCTAAGAATAGTATTATAATAGAAGAGGACTATATATAGGCTATTATTAAGTAGTTAGCGCCTACTAGCGTTTATAAGATATAAGTCTTCTTAGGGTTTATAGGTTTCTATTAACGCTTTATTTAGAACTACATAAAGGTATATACTCTATTAACTAATTAGCTAATTACTAAGGGGGGTTATCTCCTATTAATTACTAGTAAGGCACTAAAGGCCTTTAAGTAACTTAGATTATTATTTACTATAGCCTCTATACTACACTACTTTAACCTAAAGCTGCCTATTTACGTTAAGATAGATATATCTACTTTTATAATTAGAGTAGTATTATACTAACTATATAATTAGTAATAGCACCCTATAGCGTATATATCTTAGAAACTATAAGGAGTAGAGCTATAGTATAGTATACTAGAGGCTAAGCTGCTAGCTATCTATAAAGCAGTAGAGTAATAGTAGTATTTCTTACTATATAATTAGCACTAAACTATCTTTCTTACTAATTACCTAAGCTACTACTACCTTACTACTAAGCTATAACTAAACAGCTACTAAGCGTAGATAGTATAGAACCTTACTATATTTAACTTTAAGATTAAATATTAGCCTAGGAAATTAAACCTAGCTAATAAGCTTTTATAACGCCTAGATTACTAACTAACTAATAAAGAAGTTAACTATAAGAGGAGTATATTCCTAAAAGACTTTCTTAGCTAATTTTTACTAAGAGTAGTAAGGATTAGACGTATATAGGCTACTAGAGGGTTACTAGGGGGTTAGAGGCAGCCCCTACTTCCTAAAGACCTTACACCTAAGCTAGAGGAAGAGATTAGAGTAGAGCAGAAAGCTAACTTATAGCTGCTAGGATCTATATAGTAGAAGTAGGTAGGTTAGAGTAGAGATATAAAGGGGGTAGTAAGGTATAAGAAATAATTAGTTATCCTTAAAAACAGTAGGTTTAGAATAGAGATACTAATAGCATACTATAACAAACTAACTAGTAGCTACCTAGGATATAGCTATATAATAAAGCAAATTAATATTACTAGCGTTAGATTAGTAATCTTACTTCTTAACAGCCTAGTAGCTAATACAGGCCTAATTATTAGGGTAAGGCAGGCCTTACAGCAGCAGCTCTACTCTTTTGTTAGCAGGATAGCCTAGAAGCAGGATAATATATCTAAAATTCTAATAATAAAGGAGCACTTAGGCTGGC
Organism: Colletotrichum lentis; assembly: GCA_003386485.1. Lineage (NCBI taxonomy): Eukaryota > Fungi > Ascomycota > Sordariomycetes > Glomerellales > Glomerellaceae > Colletotrichum > Colletotrichum lentis. Next base: position 1,120,072 of record NWBT01000048.1, read on the forward strand.
TGCAGGTAGTAATCTGTGCTATCTAGTAGGTGTAGTATAATTAAGGCTAGACAGAAGTCTAAAGGTTAGAGAAAAGAGATTTTACTAGAAGCTCTAAAGTGTTAGTTAGAAACTTAATATAATAGTTATACTTAATATATATCACTAGACCCCTAGAAAATAAAACATATTTATATAATGTATAGCCTAGAAGGGTTAAAAGCGTCTTTAAAAAAGTAGTTTACTAGCTAACTATATAACATAGGAAGAGGAGGTAGATGTTTCTAGTAGGTGCTTATTAAAAAGGCTGCTCTACTACTTCTTATAGTAAGCCTATTAGCTACCTCTTACTTCTAGCCTATATTAGGCTATACGCTAAGCGTACCTAGTTACGCTTTTAGCTCTATTATAGGCGCACCTAGTAGACCTACACTTACTAGCAAAATAAGGTAATTAGCCCTCTCCTACAGTATATAAGTGCTATCTAGTTGTTTCTACTTAGCTTTAATATATAAGTGTTACTTCTAGTAGGAGCAACCTACTAGAAATATAGCCTTAAAAGATTATCTTAGCAGCTTATACTTAAGAGTTATATTTATAGCTTCTTTAAGCGCTTATAATTATTATTCTTAAGATTAAGATTCTTCTTTTTACCCCCTTACGTTAAGTATATCTCTAAAGGTAGTTATAAATAAGGCCTTTAGAGGTAGTATTATTAGTAGTGTTATTAATATAAACCTTACTTTAGTATAAGGTAACAAAGGGGCTAGCCCTTTATAGTTATAATTTAAAGGGTCTTTAGTTTTATAGCTATAAAAAGTTAGGCTATTAGAGCCTTCTGCCCCCTTAGCGTAGTTAGTATGTTCTTAGATCTTATTAGCTTCTTTATCTGCTGTATACATTAAGCTTCTTTTCTATGCCTCTTAGCGTATAAGACGCTTAATTATAGCAGCTATTTCCTATAGATTGCTTTTATATACGTTATTAGTAAGCTTTATAATATTACTATTAAAGGTAACCTTCTTATTAAAAATAACATCCTATATAGTGAAAACTTTACTATAGGTAGGGCTTTATATCTAATATAAGTTATTTAAGCTATAGCTTATAAGATAGCTAATCTAAGCCCTTAGAGTTAGTTATTAGTGTTAATTATAGTAAAGTTAGGCGTTAGCAGTAAGTATATATACTTTATAACTATATATATATAGGTAAGAAAGGTCTAGCTAAGTATATACTACGTTAGCTTTACTCTAAAAGTGCTTATACTACAGTTAGTATAGGGTTTTCTAACTATAAGATGTTTACAGTATGCAGTTATAAAGGTAGGTAGCTACTATATAGACTTCTAGCTAAAGGACGTTTAGCAGGTATATATTAATTACTATACTGCATACCTTTTGCTTAATAACTGCAGTAATACGCTCTATAGCTCTATTTTGCGCTTAGGTATTTAGGGCGCTTACCTTAAGGTGTATACTATATACCTCTATTATATCTATAATATCTAAGTAGTATATAAGCTTATTATTAGTCTTAATAACCTTTATCTAACAGTTATATTATACTTCTAATAGGGTAAGGAAGTCTATAAGCATAGTAAGTAGTATCTTAGTAGTCCTTTAGCGTAGGTAGAAATCCTATATATAACTACTACTGCAGTTAGAAATTATTATATAAGATGTATACCCTATGTAACTAACCTCTAGGTTATAGAAGTTAATTACTAAGTAGTTACTAAGCTCTATATAAATTATAGATTTATATAGGCTGCGCCTAGCTAAGCAGTAGGCTTTACCTTTTATATAGGCGTTATAGTTAATAGTGTAAATCTTATAATTATTAGAGCCTTTAAGATACACTTTATAAGCTACGTTAATAATCCTCTTAATTACTTTAAGGCTTAGGTGACCTAGCTTGTAGTGCTAAGTAAATAGGTTACTAAGAATTAGCTTCCTATATATCTTTATAATATATTTATTTTGTTAGCGCAGTTAGGACGCTTTATCTAAGCCTATAGGAGGTAAGGGTATAGCAGCAGCTAAAGCAGCCTCTACCTTAAAGGGCCTATAGTTAAGGACCTATTAGTTATAAATATTATTAAGGTAGGCTATAAAAGACCTATCTACCTTTTGTAAGTAGTTATTTCTAGGGCTTATATCCTACTAAATACCTTATTACTTTAGCTTCTTAAAGGATACTAGGTTAGCTGTAAAGCTAGAGTAAAGGGTAATATTATATAGGGTAAGCCTTATAATAGTGCCTACATACCCTTTAAGCCTAATTTACATAATGCTATATGCTTTAATAGGTAGTTACTATAAGCTAGCCTATAGGAAATTACCTGCTAGTGTAGCCCTTATTATCTTAAACTATAAAGGCTTATTAAAAATATATACTATTAAGCCTAAATCTAATATTACTAAGTAAGCTAGGTAATAAAGGCTTTTTATAGTGTAAAAGGAGGCTAGTATAATCTCTCCTCTAAACCTACTATATAGTTAGTTATTCTTAATAGTTACTACCCTTACCTCTTATAAGCGTTTAGTAAGCTTTAGGTTATATTATATACACTCTTTAATTATAGCCTTAACTACTTTACTTTACTACTACCCTTTAGGGCGTATATAAGGAAGAGCATACTAGCAGTAGTTAATATAGTGCCCTAAGGTAAGGTAAAGCTAGCAGCTTATATATTTTAAAAGCAGTATCTCTACTATACTTATACTTAACCTCTCTTACTTAGGTAGTACGCTTTACTCTTATAAAGGCGCTAAGAGCCCTAATAATAATAAAGATTACTTATAAAGTGCGTTTAGCTTATAAGATTATATCTACTAGTAGCCTCTATAGCTATAATTCCTACTACTATAGTTTCTATTATTTTAATTTCTATAGTTACTTTTAGGGTTCTTATAACCTATATTAGTTAGGCTAAAGGCGCTATATATAGCCTTTTACCTAATAGGTATATTACTAAGAAGCTTTATTACCCCTTATATATTACTTATTATTATAGAGATTATAAGATCCCCTTTCTTAGCGTCCTTCTTACTTTACTATAGGTAGGTAAATACCTATTAGGTAAAGTAACTAGTTAAAAAAGCTTTTATAATATCCTAAAACTAATACTTTAAGTGCTATATGTTAGGGACTTTATTAGCCTTTACATTATAAAGGGCGCTTTCCTATATAAGAAGCTATTTCTTAAGCTTCTTTACATTATTAAGGTAATTCTAAGCGCCTTTATAGAGAATTTATTTATATTTTATCTACACCTTATTATGCCTTTCTTCTAGGCGCTTAGTAATATAATTCTTAAGCTCCTTTACCTATTAGTTAAGATACTTATCTAGTTTATAATAGTGTTCTAAAAGCTTAATACTTATAGTATCTCTAAACTAGTCTTATAGTAGGGTGTATTTTTATATATACGTTTTATACTCTTTTAATACGTTAGTATATTTACTCTGCTGCTCCTTATATAACAGTAGGTTACTTAGTTAGAGCTTATAAACCCCTTTAGCCTATAAGTTAGCTACTACTATAGGCTTAAGAAGTAATCTCTAACTAGCTGTTAGGATTAAGGTTGCTGCTACTTAAGCGCTTAGGTTACTTAATCCTATATATAGAGCTTAGTATCTTAGATAGTTATAAGGCTAAAAGTATATTAGGCGCTCTATAAGTGCTATAATAGTCTTACTAGGCTTATAAGAATTACTTACTAATAGGTTAATTACTTCCTATAGGTTATAAGCTTTAGCTTTTACCTAAAGCTGCTTAAACTAGATAGTCTAGTTAGAGGAGGATTTTAGAGTAATCTTTATGTTATTAGTTATTATTATATACTTTTAGCTTATAGGAATTACATTACTAAGCTTATTACTATTAATTTCTAAGCGTATAAGACTCTTAATTATTAAATTAATAAGGGTAATAGTAATAGGTTAATATTATGTATATTATACGTTATATATATATCTAACTGTATATATAACTATAACTATTATATTACCCTTACGCCTAGCCTTACTACCTAACTAGGCCCTTAGCAACCCCTTTTCTAGGTGCCTAAGGCCTTTATAAAGCCTACTACCTAGGATAAAGCCTACAGCAGTCCCTCTAATAATTACTAAGCAACTAGGCTAAATCAGGCTAATAACTCCTTTCTCTATACACCCTTTTAGCGCGCCTAAAGTGCCCTCTGTGAGACCCTCTAATTCAACACGTCTAGTAGCGTCTATACGCACTTTATACGCGCAGACAGTTAGTTTGATTCTAACTGCAGGAATACTACTTTTGCAGAAGTCTAATTAGCTACTAGAGCCCTACAAAAGTAGAGCCCTAGGCCCTACATGCATAATAGGGCTCTAACAACAGTGCACCCTACCTATATATTATATTTCCCTTTATAAAGTGTTATACCTATATAGTAGTAGGCAAAAACAAGCTAACCTTCTAATGTTTAATAAGATAGTGTTATTTTCCTACTAAAGAAGAATAGTAGGTTTTTCTCTCTATCTGTATAGATTATCTGTATTATGTAATTAGTATAGTGTAAAGGAATACCTTACTTATTCCTACTTAGATAGTGAATAATATAAGACTCCTCTTACTAATAAAGGTAAGGTTACCTTTCTATATATACTAATAAAGCACCTTTTAATAGGCTGCTTTAAAAAGCTAAAAGATACTAATATCTATTAGTTAGAGAAAATAAGTTATATAAGGTAGAAAAAAACCTAAGATAATATTAAAGTTAATATAGTACTTTATAAGCTTAATACTAATATACTTAGTAAAGCTATCTAGAAGAAGTAAATAATATAGCTACTTAGACTTCTTAATAGTTTCCTAATAATAATAGTACTATATATATAGGCTGCTTACTACTTTATATTAATCTTAACTATATATATTAATACTAAAATAGTCTCTAAAAAAGTAACCTATATAGGTATACTTAGCTAACCTTAAATAGGTCTTAGTATTAAAGTAGTGTATATAGTCTATTATAATTTCCTAGTTAGAAAACCTTATTAGTAAATAGCTAAAGTAGATACCCTCCTAGACTTAGTAATTAGCCTAAGTGGTAATTAGCTACATCTTAAAAATTATATATACTAAGATAGTATTACTAGATATATTACTATAGCTAATAAGTATATTTAACTTTTAATTTACTAGATCTATAACCTTAGGTAGGCTATTATATTTTAGCTGCTGCTTAAGGAGTATAATATAAGTTTAGTTATTTAGGTAACCTATATAGTAGCTAGACTTATTAGTATTTTAGATCTTAGATAGCTTAAAGTTATAATTATAGATAGCAGCTTAGTACTAGGTAAAGAAGTCCTTAATTAGGGCTAAGTCTAACTTAGCCTCCTTCTAGTATATTTTAACTAGCTTAATAGCGCCTTTCTTCTAAAGCTCTAAGTAGTTACTAGTTAGTAAGCTAATAATAGATAAAGTGCTTAGAGATAATACCTTAGCCTTAGAGGCTATAGAGGTAGTTAGCTATCTTTTTAACCTAAAGCAGTATAGCTAGGAAGCTAGACTTAGTAAGCTAGATTATATAGGCTATTAGGGTGTTATCCTCTATAGCTATAATAGCCTTAGTTTAGCCTAGCTTATTTAGGCTAACCTAGATATTATAGCCCTCTTAGAGCTAGTAGAGGTGCTTTCTAACTACTATATAAGATATACTATACTATACTACAGCCTGCTAAATAGATAGTATAGAGGCTACTTTCTTACTATTATAAGAGGCTTATTACTACTACTGCTAGGTAGTAAAAAGCATTTTAGTAGCCTTTTTAGTAGGTATTATACACTTATTAATTTAGTAAGGTATATTAATAATAAGAAATATAATAATAAATAAGGGTTATAGGTTAGTATTTATCCTTATTAAGTTATAATAATTAATTAATTTTAGTGTAAATCTAATAAAAAGTAGAATAGAAAGTAGATAGGGTAGAAACCTTATTTTCTGCGTAGAAATCCTATTTTTTTACCCCCTCTGTAAGGAGGGGGTGTTTAGCACAGCAGAATGCTTACTAACGCCCCTAGGTACCCCTGAACACAGCTTAAATTGCCTAGACCATCTAATCAGAGGGCGTCTACTTACATTCACTTCTCCTATCTGTATGCGTTGCTTACGAGATGCGTTCCACACTTAATACCTCTAAGTTCATTATATCGTCAGCACAAACCTAAAGAGAGAAGGCTTAGGAAAACGCCTTGAGTAATGGAAGCCTTGAGCCTAAGTGTCCAAAGGCTATCTGGTTCCCCAAGAAGGGCTATTTGCCGACTTTACCCCCCCTGAACCTCTTTCGCTCTAGTGCTTTGCCGATACGCGGGGGGGGGGGGGGGTTGATCCTATTCACTAGAGCATTGTTGTCTATCAAGCCGTCCCCGACGGCTTGTTGTTTACCCCCCAGGAGCAAGCAGACTGTTCAAGAATGTCGGCTATGCACGATTTCCGCCCAGTGCGCACAACGTTGAACTTTATCAAGGTGAAGGGAGATGGCTCGGATGATCTCGTGTCGTACATGGATAAGCCCGAGACGCAGGTGAAGCCCTTCGACACCAGAGAGGTGACGGTCCACGATGTTGGCGGTCATGAAGATCATTTCACACTGGAGCGGCATGGCTTCCAGTGGTTTCGTCACACTTCGCCGTTCAAGGACTTTGACGACGAGCGCTTGATTAAAGAAGTCTACTATCCAGAAACGGAGGAGCTGCTGCGCGATTTGTGAGTAGTAGTGAATATCCCCCCCTTTCGCACCACAATACACACCAATCTTCTCCCTCCGCCTAGTGATGCCAGTGGACTGACGAGATTTTCGGGCTTCTCGCCGAGCAGGCTAGGTGTGAAGCGGGTGATCGCGGCGAACCATATGGTCCGCCGTGGTGACCGAGTCGACCATCCGGCAAAGCCCTGCCACAAGGTACACTTCGACTCTTCCATATTGTACGCCCACCAACTCCTTCACGACTTCTTCCCCGGCGAGGCCGACGAGCTCATGAAGCACCGCGTCGTCATGGTCAACGCCTGGAGGCCACTGGCGCCCGTCTTACGGGATCCTCTCTGCATCGGCGAGGCCCACAGCGTGCCCCCCGAGGACGAGGTGACGATCAGCATCCGCCACAGCACGGATGACACCATCCCCAAGATGGAGACCAACGAGGTCCGGTACGGCGAGGGCCACAAGTGGTTCTACAAATCAGGCATGACGCCCGAAGACGTCTTGGTCTTCAAGACCTTTGACAGCAAGACGGACGGCAGGGCTAGAAGGGTGGCGCACTCCGCATTTGAAGAGACCCCCTCGGCCGCTGATGGGTTGCCCGGAAGGCAAAGCATTGAGCTGCGAGCGTTTGTATTTTACGAAAGCGAGACTTGGGACTGAGAATCATAGCCTCGATGCCGATACGCAAGAGACACAAGACATGGACTGTGGCCCGCATGGACGGGGAATCATCTGGCCGGTTTAGTTGTGTGCTGCCCTTTGACGTAGGCTCACATGTAAAGCGAGGCGACCTTCAGGCTCGCATCGTGGAGTCTGGGCTCCAAATATTAGCTAGCATCCATGTTATCTCCCCGAAAAGAGAAAAGAAACACAAGAAAGAAACGCAATGGAAAACATCGGCAGCGAGTCATGCTGATAAACGACAAATCATTTGTTGAGCAAACATCTCATCACCAGCTTAGGATCCCCTTCCGGAGGTGTGTAAAGTTTAAAACTAAACAAGCCTTTGTACAAGAAAGTAAAGGAGTCGAAAAAGAAAGTAAGGGCAGCCGACTCTCATCTATGTTATCTCCCCGAATGGAAAACATATGGAACGGAACCCATTGGCAGTGAGTCATGTTTAATAGAGTGGCAGATCTGTTGATGAGAAAACATATACACATTCGTTAGAGTTCCCCTACGCCCTCCAATGCACGAGTATCGGGATAGGAAAAAGATTGGTAATTACTAGCTTTTACGATTTACAGTATAATCTTCTTTCTTTGGGTGTAAATTTTGAGACTAAATAATCAGGCCATCGTAAAAAACCAAAACAAAAAAGGGATGGCGGTCAGCCCTAACTTTGGCCCCTTTTGGCCCAAGTTATTGTTAGAATGATGCAATGCTTCGTTCCATTGGCTTACACGGGTCACACGAGACAGTTACCGAAGTCTCGGCGCCCATTTACTCACTCTGAATGTGAAGAACACAGATGTACCTGTACGATGTATGATGTACGATTAGAACAGCTCGAATACTATGCCAGGAAATCTCCGAAATGCTTGCGATGTAGGTCTGAATGATGCACTCCCCCTCCAAAGCCGGGCACCCCATCTATCCCCCCATCTAGATAGTCTCAACGGCTTGGAACTCAAAAGGACGGGAGAGAGCAGGACGATGTTCAGTTGGTCCCCCACTCAACGCGTTGGCGGCTTGTTGATGAGTGCTGGACTCTCGAAGGCGCAGATACCCAGCAACCTGTTGCGGAACCGCGGGGGTCAGTATTCTATTTGTCTCATGTCTAGGTTCACAACACGTGAAAGATGGTGGTATTGCGTCACTTACGACGAAGGCTGAGACGACAGCGCGTATTGACGCATCCGTCTCTCCGTCCCCCACACCAACTCCCCAGTCTGTGACCGTGTCGGCGGTTGTGAGTTTTGCGTAGGCCACGGTGCTGCCAGGCAACACCTCGCTCGGCGACCCGTCCAAGGTTTCACATTGTACGGAGATCTCGACGTGGTCGGGGAGGTTCAGCACCCGCGCCAGGGCCGCGTGGGTTTCGGCCGGGTCGTCCTTGTCCAGAGCCGAGAGGATGTCATCCAGTGAAAAGATTCCGGAATTGTTTGTGCCCGCCAGTAATAAGGCAGGCAGAGGAGCTTGCCCCATCGTCCCGATGTGGAAAACATTACAGAATGCCTGGCAGACATGGCGGTTGCTAATGCTCTTGCGCTCTTCTTCCGCTCGTTCGGCCAGCTGCTGCACGACGCCTTGGAAAAGACGTAGCAAGTCGACCGGGATGTTTCGGAGGCCCAGCATCTGGCTCAGAACCCATGCGGTGCCGGCCTTGCCGCTCTGGCTGGTGATGCCGACGACGCAGTCCCGCATGTCGCGGCCGAGGTCGCTCGGGTCGAGAGGCAGATACGGGACCTTCCAGGGCGCGTCTGCCGACGCGCTCTGACGCGCGCGAAGCCCCTTGGAGATGGCGTCTTGGTGAAGCCCGCTGAACGCGCGGAAGTAGAACGACCCCGAGTACGGGGTTCGCGGGGGCACCGGCATGTTGGTGACCTCGGCGTACGTCGTGGCCACCTCGTCGAGACGGCTCAGGTCGAGACCCGGATCGAGACCCATCGTCATGGCGTTGGCGGCCACGATGATCATGTCGACGTTGCCACCCCGCTCCCCGTGCCCAAAGGCACAGCCGTCGACGCGGTCCGCCCCGGCCAAGCAGGCGAGCTCGGCGGCCGCCACGGCGCATCCGCGGTCGTTGTGCGGGTGTACCCCGAAGCGGAACGTGTCACGGTCCGACAGGTTCTTGAGGAGGTACTCGACCCGGTCGGCGAAGACATTGGGCGGCGACACTTCGACGCTGGCGGCCACCCCGAGGACCATCTTGTCGTCGACGGTCGGCTTCCACGCCGCCTTGACGGCCTCGGCGCAGCGTATGACGGCCTCGACCCGGGCGTTGGAGAAGTCCTCGAAACCGAAGCTGAACGACCATTCTGTGCCCTCGGCGTAAGGGCCGCCGTCCTTGATAAGGGACCGAACGTAGGCGGTGCACGACCGCGCGCGCTCCACCCATTCGTCCTCGGTCATCCTGAGCACCACTTCGCGCAGGGAGTCGCTGCAGCCGATGTAGGTGAAGACGTTGGCCTTTTTCGCGCCGTGGAGGCTCTTGACGGTCTGGAGGAGGGCGTCTTCCCGGCAGGGGGAGCAGACCTGGATGCATACGTCGTCCGGCACGAGGCTGGGCGTCTCGACCACATGACGAACGAAGTCGTTGTCGCTCTTGGAGGCGCCGGTGTACCCGAGCTCTATCTCCTTGAAACCTAGTGAGACCAGGCTCTTGAAGATGGTGACTTTTTGGTTGAAAGTCTTGAAGAGTCAGCCCACTGCCAGATGTTTTCAGTCCATCGTGATACAAATCTCTTACTTATAGCTTCAGTTCTTGTGCTTTTCCCCAAAGAAAAAGTGGTTGAGTGAGAGTGAGTGAGAGTGAGTGAGAATGAGAATGAGAGTGAGTGAGAATGAGAATGAGAGTGAGTTAGAGTGAGTGAGAGATCAGGACCACGAGCCATAATACAAAAGTTCTCAGAGTGAAACTCGGAAGGATCTGGGCTGCTTACCATAGGAATGGGCGAAGCTTGGTTGCCATCGCGGAGGTCGTGGGACAGGAACTCGGGGCACTTTGTCATCTCCTTGGACGGCCATTCGCGGTTCGCAAGTGGTACTGGCGGCGGCACCCGGCCGCCATACTTGTTACGGATTGTCGTGGCATCGATCATTTCGTGAATAGGATGAACAACACGGCAATGCGGGTTTGCGTCGTTGGTCTCACTTTACAACCAGATAAACCTTGGGATGTATCACTAGCTAGCTCCATCATGATATAGACCCCATTTTCAACCAGTATGGGATAAAGAACTAAACTACGCAAAGATAAGATGACCAAATTCGTTTCAGGTGGCGGGTGTGACGTAAGCCTTTGCTTGCTAAATACATACATCTTACGGGGGCATAGACTTCTGGCTTATGTCACGGTTATCTCCGCGTCCAGCCAACCCCCCCCCCCCCCCCNGCAGCCGTATGTACGCTAGAAACATGGGGTCATTAGATGTTATAGTCGGATAATAATGTGTATTCTTCACTCGGGAAATTCCGTACCTCCCGCTCCAGGTCCCTAGACGTTGTCGAAACCCACCGACTGACGACATCATGCCCGCCCCCAGGCCCAAAGCCGACTTTGGTGAGTTCTCCCAGATATGTAGCAGCGGCATATGTCGATCCAGGCTCTCAGGAATTCTCAAGGGAGGATCGATCGGTTTCTGATGGCTCCCCAGATTGGTTGGTGTATGACAGCAAGAAGAATCCCGGTACGTGTTCTCGTTGCTCTACTCCCGCCGTGGTTTGCTTCCAAAGTGCGCCTCCCGCTAAGTGAAGCAATCTTTCATGCCTTTGCAGTCAACGGCCATGTGCAGTCCGTCTTTTCCATCCAGACAGGCCAGTGGTCGACTCCCGTTTTCGTCGAAAGCCCGTTACTCTCCGTACACGGCCTCGCACCCGGTCTCAACTACGGCCAACACATCTTTGAGGGCCTCAAGGCAATTCGGCGGCCGGATCACGAAATAGCGGTGTTTCGACCTGGCGATCACGCGGCGCGCTTTCAGCGCTCGGCTGCTTTTCTCGAGATGCCCGAGGTCCCCAAGAGCCTGTTTCTCCAGTGTGTCGACTTGGCCGTCCGCCGGAACGCCGAATACGTTCCTCCTCACGACGTAGTCGGCGGCTCGTTGTACATCAGGCCCCTCGAGTTCGCGTCCAGCGTCCAGATCGGGCTGGATCCGCCAGACGAATACATGTTCTGCGTCTACGTCCAGCCGCATTTCGGACTCCACGCCGTCTCCAGCCTGCAAGCCCTGGTTGCGGATGACTACGACCGCGTTGCGACGAGAGGTGCCGGCAAGGCCAAGATGGGCGGAAACTACGCCTGCATCCCCAAGTGGTCGCGTCTCGCCAAGGAAGAGGGGTTTGACCTTTTGCTGCACCTGGACAGCAGCACGCAGACCAAGATTGAGGAGTTTTCCACGTCGGGGTTCGTCGGTATACGCGACGATGGCGGGGGGTCGGTGACGGCCCTGGTCTCGGACAGCGAGACGGTGCTCGACAGCATCACGGTGGACTCGATGGCAGTTCTCGCAACATCATTCGGGTGGAGGGTCGAGAGACGATCGGTAGGGCAGCTCCCTGTTCATTCCGTTGGGTTTTTGCTTCGGTTTTTTCCCTTTCTTTTTCTTTTTCTACGCTTTTTTTCCTTTTTTTTTTTTTTTTGGCAGTACTCTCTCCGTCAGCTACATGATCCAAGCTCACCAGTCTCACCTGTCTGGCAGATCTACTTTGCCGAGCTTGCCACCATCACCGAGGCCATGGCTGCAGGCACGGCGTCGGGGGTCTTGTCAGTGAGCAACATCTACCGGAAATCGACTGGGGAGAGGTTCGACCTCGCTTCTAGAGGCCCTTTTTACGCCAAAATATCTGGTGCACTGAGGGGGATACAGAGGGGAGTTGAACAAGACCGTTTCGGGTGGTGCAGGGTGGTTGAGATGAATTAGAGGTTCACTCTTGTTGTCTAAATCTGCATTCTCTTAAACTGTGTAGATAAAAGAGAGAGAGACAGCAAGCAGAAGGTTGCAATCAACGCTTTGGAGGCAACAATGCGCAGAATCAAGACGTGCTGTTCCACTGAGAACGTGCTGGCATTATGCAGAAGGAATACATGACATTATCGTCAAAGCGCTGAAGACTGAAAGGGCATGATGCTCACTCAATACTTTTTCATCGTTTGTAATATTCACATTCTGCTTTGACGCCATTGCATGTGGTTTGGAATTATTAGGTCATGGGTGTGCAGTCGCAGCATTCCTGAGATGCTTGGCTCTACAACTCCTTCACCATGCAAAATAAATGCCTGCACAGCTGTAAGTTGTACCAGCATAAAGAAAATGAATACTGAGACATCAGTCTCTAGATTCACGTATTGACGACGTTGTAACAATAAGAACTGGTTGTCTGGAAATTGAAATAACACGACGCTGTCTTTGACCCATAATTATATGAAGCTGACTACAACGACACACAACGCTGTCTTAAATGCTCTGGTGTTTTTCACTCCCACTTCTTGCTGCCATCTTGACTTATTCCTTCATGGTTTCTGTGTTCCAGCGAAATCGTGTGGCGGTAATGTATCTGGCACGGGCCTGTGTTGTGGTCCAAATTCCGTGGAGGCTGTCGCCCTACGGGCTCAACAAGATCCAGCTCGTCAGAGGCATCAGTCCCAGCTTCCGGCTTCTTCAGAGACGTCCAAGGCAGGAAGAAAGCTATCAAGAACCCCGCGATTCCCAGACCCATAGAGACCAAGAACATACGAGTCAAGGCGTCGTTGAAGATGTCCAAAGCTCGGGAGAAGTTCTCCGGCGACACTCGGCTCTCCAGATAGCTCCGGTTAATGTTGGTGACGGACGCCGGGCTGAAGCCGGGCATGACGCTGGAAAGGCGTGAGAGCTGGCCCATGAAGACGCTGTGGTTCACGGCGATGAAGATGGCCGCGGACACGTTCCGCACGGCGGCGAGGGCCGACATGCCGGCAGGGAAGTCCTTCTCGTCCAACTCAGCCTGGGCGCCAATGGCGACCTGATGCGTCGTGAAGCCGTTCCCGAGCCCGAACACGGCGCCGAACCCCATCCACACCGGCCGGCTGCTGTCCGGCCGGAGGCTGTAGAGCAGACCCGAGCCAACCGCCATCACGGTCGTTCCTGCTATCGTCCCCGGGGGCAGATAGTGTACCGCCCACGCCAGAATCCCGCTGGCGATAGTGCCGACGATGGAAGCTCCGAGGGTGGGAAGTATGCCAATGGACGCTTGCAATAAGGACTCGGTTGCCAGACCTTGTATCCATATCGGAAACTTTTTGCGCATTATCGCAGTGTTGTCAGTATATCATCAAGTCCCATGGACGTTTTTGGGGCCCGTTCAAAAACAAAGCGAGTGATATTCACTTACATAGTACGACGTCGGGATTTGCGAGCCCGCCTGCGTCCACAGCCAAACCAGGTTGGTGAGGAAATGCCGGTTCTTCAGCAGTCGCGTGGGAAAGGTCGCCCGGTCCATCTTCTTGTGCTGATCAACCGCCGCCACGACGAAGACGGCAATCGACACCAAGATGGGCGCCAGCACCACGGCGTCAGTCCACGAGTTGCTCGTCCCAGCCGAGTTGAGCCCCAAAAGCAGGCATACCGTGCCGCCCGCGATCAGAAACCCGCCAGACAAGTCGAGCTCGCCGAGGTCTTCCAGCCGCATGAACCAACGACGGGCCTTGGCGTTCGTTCTGTGCTCGGTCACCAGGAAAACGAGTGCCACGAAGAGAATGGTGTCGACGGGCAAGTTGATCCAAAAGCACCACGGCCAACCCACGGACTGTGCGATGCCGCCTGCAACGAGGGGCCCGGCCATGACGGCCAAAGTCTCCCCCGTCCCCATGATTGCGCCATAAAAGGGCCGCTTGTGCAGGGGCATGATGGACGCCGCCAGGCTGCTTTCCCGTCAATGTTCAAGGACTTCTGCATCGGGCTCGGATGAGGGAAACAGAAGACGTACAGTGTGGTTCCAACTTGCATGCCCGCACACCCGAGGCCGGCAAGAACTCTCCCAATGATGAAGACAGGCGATGTCTTGGCAACGGCGCAAGCAACGGAGCCAGCTGCTGATACGGCTATCGACACCAGGAATACCTTCTTGGTCGATAGTACAGCGTACATCTTCCCGAACGTCAACAGCGAGGCCCCGTTGGCTGCTAGACTGCCAGGCTGCGCGTTAGAGTCGGCCACGTTCACCGCCATGGTATTGTAGCAGAGTTTGGGACAGCTTAGAGGTAGATGGATGTTGACAACTTACTACGCTGACCCCCACCAGCCGACGTCCGCCAGTGATTGGAATTCTCTCCCCAGCGTCGGCGCCAGGATTCCAACAAAGCTCGAGTCCTACATGACAGATATTAACCAAAATGTTAGCCACTGCATGATATTATGAAGAACTACCCGTCTGCCACGGTTGCTGGTTGGCCTTTGTTGGCCCAAACCATTCGGCTCTGAATTGCCTCATGAACCGAATCTTGAACGCCAATAGGTAAAATAAAAAAATAAAAAAAATTAGGTACGTACCATCCCGATCGTTATCTGCCCCAAAGTGAGTGCCGCAACGATGGCCCACAGGCGCCAACCTGAAAGATGCCCGCCGCCCTGGTTCATTGCTTGTTAGCCTGAGGGGCGTGGTCTATCTCGGCGAGGTGTACGGGCAAAGTTTTACCGGGCTGTTGGCATCCAGTGGCTCATCCGGTCGCGAAGAATCCATGACTATCACGGGGGAGTGCAGAGAAGCCGAGAATTGGCGGTCAATGAAAACATGGAATGGAATTCGAGAGCCCCCAAGTCCAACTTCACCTTCACCGACAAGTATGTTGTAAAATAGAGAGGGCTGTGATCGACAGTATGCCGCATCCTCACCACAGGCTTCCTGGCTATCTTGCTCCTACAAGAGCTACCAACGGAGCCTCCCAATCTCCCAGAGGGCCAGAGGGGCATTTCCTACCGCCTGCCACACAGCAGATCCTCACCCAGCCTGCCACGAAAGGGGACCAATACGTTGTAACGTTAGGCAACGTGAGACTCTGTGCAATTTTGATCTCACGTAAGCTGCCTAATGATATCTTGAGAACGGAACTTTGCGGGGGGAAAAAAGAAGAAAAAAAAAAAGACTCACAGTCATAGCTGGGCAGTTCTTGACGGCTTTAACGATTCTAAGTCACGAAGCCATCATTTTGTAACCTTGGAAGTCGAGTTTGCATGCATTAGTTGACTGCTTGTAAGCATGTGCATAACAGACAATAATAGTTGGTGTAAGTTATCAGTTAGTTAAGCGCTGTTTTTGTTCTGCTCAGCTGATTATGTAGACCATTGACATAATCTTGGGATCGCTGACTAAGGCTAAAGTTTAATTTGACAGCGTAATGACGTCAGCTGGCTACGCTAGACGGCCCCGATCTGAAGGTACATTGCTTAGTGCGTGAAGCACACTAAGGTACGTGGCCAAGGCGGTCCCTCTTGAGGTCGCACAGGTACACAATATGGGGGGGGGAAAAACAATAGAAAACACAGTATAAGTGCTATACCCAGCACTGAAAACAGTATATGGTTTCTGTGACATTAAGAAACGCAGAATCATAAAAGCTTCCAGGACTATAACCACCCTGTTGACCAACCTGACCTTAAGGATATCGGAGATGCCATCTAGATAGGTCTATAATAGTGATGCAGCATACTATAGTCTATAATTACAGTGCGTGAAGCACACCTCCTGCGTACATAATATTCCTAACATGTCCCCTTCCCACAAGACTAGCAGGGGGCTCGAAAGGGGAAGGTGGAGTCTATTTCCTAAAGAAGCCTAGTGGCGTGCTTAATTTTGTGCTATGCAGGCACGGCAGAAGCATAAACTTATGGGATACTCGGCAATGAATAACACATCGGATAATGGGGAATCATTACGGAAAAAAACATGGAATTTCGGCTTGACGCAAGAAACGGCACATCTTATAAGATTTTTCAGTTGAAGAGACCAGTAACAGCCTGTAAAAATTGATTTGCGTCAAATGAAGCAACCAAAATTGTGATTTCGACATGGGAATTTGTTCCTTTGCGCACCGACGACCTGCGCGTAAAATCAGACGCCAGAGGGCCCTGCTCATGCGCCCAATGATAACTGCAAAAAGACATGTGTCTGTGGAAATGTGTAGTCGTCCAAGAACTTGAAGTCATACGCAGGACAGAGAAGATGTGTGTGGTGGAGAGATCCGGTCCGCTATTCCATCCCAGTTTCACAGCCCAACGCCGGCCTTCTCCGGCACATCTCCGTCTCGGCAGGCCTTCTTGAACTGGATATACGGCCCGTCCTTGTCGCTAGTGAACGCCCACTTGACCTGGTACTGGCCCTCTACCAACCCCTTACCCTCGCCCACGCGGCCGAGGTGCCCCAAAGCGGCGCGGAAGTCGTAGTCGGCGATGACCGTGGCCATGCACACCATGAGCTCCAGCATGGCGAGCGATCTCCCCACGCAGTTCCGCGGGCCGATAGAGAACACCGTGTACGCGCTGTTTGCCACGTCGACGGCCGGTTGTCCGACATGCTCCGCCAGCCACCGCTCCGGCCAGTACTTGAGGGGCTGCGGGAAGTATCGTTCGTCGTGCTGCAACGCGAAGATGCCCGTTCCTACATCCAGGCCCTCAGGAATGTGCTCGTCGTCGATAAGAAGGCCCCCGGGGAGCACCTCGCGCCACATTGCTCCGGCAGCCGGGGGGCAGAGGCGCATGGCTTCGGTCACGCAGGCCCGCAGGTAGACGCACGACGACAGCGCCGGTCCGGGTTTCACGTCGCCGCTCGAGTGGAACGTCTTGCGCACTTCGGTCACCACTTTCCTGTATGCAGCGGGGTTGCGCGAGAGATAGAAAAAGGTTGCGGCGATGCCGGTCGACGTCGTGTCGGATCCTGGACGTGAAAAGCAATCAACTCTGTGTTCCTCTGCGACCCCAACTAATACCTCGTTCCTTCTAAATCAAGTTGAAAAAAAAAAGCAAAAAAGAAATTGAAAAGAGAAAAAAGAAAAAAGAAAAAAGAAAAAAGAAAGAAAAAAAAAACACTCACCTGCAATGATGAGAAGGTTGCTCTCCGCCCACAGCTGTTGCTCCGACAAGGCCTCGTTCGTGTCGGGATCCCTGGCCTCGACCAACAACGAGAAGATGTCGGCCTCGGGTCTGGGCTTCCCGGCCTCTCGCCTCGTATCCATGAGCTGTTTGCTCTTCTGAGAGAACCGGAATGCGCGCCGCCGTGCGTCCGGAAACATGACTCTGTGGAGACCCAGATCCTCAAGCTCGGGCAGCTGGAACAGGTAACTGATGCGACGGAGCTGTCCTTGGATCGCGTGGCTGATCCAGTGGTTTTCGGAGCTCTCGAGCATGTCGTACGAGCTCCCAAAGACTACCCGAGACATGACATCAAAGGTGTAGAGATCGGCTAGCGTTCCGATTTCACAGTTAGTTGGTTGCGCCCACTCGCCGAGGCTCTGGCGGACACTCTTGGAGCATGAGATCGATCGACTCACACCAAACGGCCATGTTCTTGGGACATGTCCAGCCATGATCATGATGATCATAATCCGTGCTGGCAAGGGGCACTTGCGCGAAATCATCACGCGGCTCGCCCAGTCGACGACACAGGATGCGGGCAACGTCCAGCACCTCGGATGACGACGCCCGAATGAAGGATTCCGCGAAGCCCTGGCTGATGATTCTTCGCAGCTTCCCGTGCGTGGGTTTGTTGACGACGCTCTGGAGGGCTTCTGCCCCCTTGACCAGTGAGATGCGATGGTACGCCTTCGATTTCTGCACGTTTTTGCCGAAGCCGTATATTGCTTCAATTTCGCCGACGATCAGTAAAAAACACACAATCTTTCCATGTGAAATCTTCATTGATGGACCTGCCGTTAAAGATACAACTCAAATTTAAGGCCAACGTCAGTGTTCACCAAGAGCCTGTTTGGCGCGTATCGAACGAGGTCCCCTATTGGGGTTCAGGACGTAAGCGTGCGTCCGAGAGTGGTGGCGATTTTATTCCCAAAGCAGCACGTGGGCGTCTTGGTCACTCACCATATTTCTGATGGCATGCCCATATGTCGATGTGAAGGTCGCCTGTATAAGCGTGGTATACGGAGTACCAGCTGGTAAGCTTCGCGAGGAGGGGACCCGGATATTTTGCGTATGGATGGAAAAAAAGACGATACACGCATAGACAGACCAGCTGTCAAACATCGTAGTGGTTAGCATGGAAAGCTCTCCCCCCTTCTTGCGGCGCTACCCACAAACAAGGGCCACTTACTCCTACAGCGGCGAATCCAAGCAAGGCCTGTAAAACACCGACGACAGTGTAAGGCGATGTGAATGGCGTCATGTTGTAAAAAACGACTAGCATCGACAGAGGCCAACCAAGAGTCGAATCGCAACGATCGCAGCGGATAGGCCTGGGCGTGAGCAAGTGGCCATCCTGGGATATAGCTATGATACCGACCACCCGGGATATCCATACACCAACACCTGATTATGATTTACACTATGAGTAAGCAACTTCAGGTTGCGTCATCCTGGAAGAACGTCCTGAGTTTTCCCCCAAGCCGGGTTTCCGCTGTCTCTGTAACTTTGGGAGAAGCGGGCCCGGTGCTATGAGGGGGCTTATTGCCCGTCGATGGCACACACATACCATCCATCTTACTGGGAGAGACGGGGCAAAGGGAGCAGAGGGAGAGATGTGATACAGCAGACAGTAACTATTTGCCAATTCTTTTGGGGCAACATAGAAGTGACTTCGCCTAATGAGTCAGCTCATGACTTGGCGCCGATATTAAACGCCAACCAAGAGAAGAGGAAGAGCGGGTTTCGTACCACTTCCGCCAAGAGATACCAGGGTCTGCTTCTCAATGATCTCGTATTTCTTGTTTTCCCCATTCCTTTTTGACACGAGAAGCGAAAACACCACGCTAGGGCCGCGAACGTACGCACCGCAATGGCTGCTGCTGCTTCGGCAGAGAAGACAACCGAGGACGGGGGCATCGACTCTGCGTCCGAATGCCATGAGTCTGAGCACATGTTGCTTGACCACGACAACTACAACGACACCAGGACAAGTCCAGAAAGACGTGGCCGAAAGTGGAAAGGGTTTTGGCTTCTACCGTCAGCATTCTTCCTCGTATCAGGTCTGGCCTTCACGGCTGGCTATCTGTACCGCGAACGCGGATATGTCAAATGCATGTACCACTACGACAACCCAGACCTGTGTGAGTGCCCTACTTCTTCCTCTTCCTCTTTTCTTCTCAAAGAGGTGGCAAGACTGACTCGTATCCAAAAAAAAAAACACAACAGTGCCCAAGTCGATCCTGAGCTACCTCCGCTCCGGCGGTGGGCAGTCCGCCAAGTTCTACGAGCCGACTTGGCATATAGGACAGCCGCCCACCGAGCCCTGGGCGCGCCCTCCCGGCCCCGACGTCGAGGCCTTCTGGGACGAGCTGATGAGGCCGCACAGCTTCCTCATCACGCGCGAGGACATGGTCCGCCTGGGGAAGGACCCCGACAGATACGTCAGCATCCCGTCTGACTGGGGGTACGGCGACCGCGTCTTCCCGACGGTGCTGGACACGCACCACCAGATGCACTGCCTCAACGTGCTGCGCAAGATGATCTACCGCCACGTCTACTTCCCCAACATGACCACCCTGGGCGACGGCGAGGCGGGGCACTGCGACCACTGCCTGAAGATGCTGTACGAGGGTCTGGCGTGCCACAACTCGTGGGACGTGTACAACATGATCTGGATCGAGGGCTACCCCCACCCGGTGGCCGAGATGTCGAGGTCGCGCCAGTGCCGCCCGCTGGACGACCTGTGGCGCTTCGCTAGGGAGAACAACGTGATTGACGACGTGCGTCTGCAGCTGCTGATGCCGTCCCCGGGCGCCTACGCGCACCCGCAGTTCCCGGGGAACACAAAAGTGCCCAAGGTGAGCGAAGAGGATCTCAACGAGCAGCGCAACAAGTTCGACGCCGTGTTGGAGCAGTGGAGGTCGACGGGCGAGATCCCGCGCCAGGGCGAGTTTGCGGGAGACGCTGTCGTCTAGTATAGGCCGATAGAGGGAGAATTATAAGCCAGCAAGTAGCGAGGCTTGTTTTGTTTTCAAAAAGCATTTCCTGAGATGCTATAGCACCCCGAGTAGTCCTTGAATAGCAGTTACTTGATTATAGGAAAACTCTCCGTGTACATGGCTGTTCATGCATCGATCTCAGGTTGCAAATGGTGATGTCCTGCCGAGAGCTTTGAGCGTCTCATACGCCTCTACTGATAAATATTCTAATCGACATGTTGCCATGTTTCTGGGAAAACAGCTGCTGTTGAACAAGCATCCTCAATATCTTGGCCAATCAGCGAAACCGGAATCTTGGTTCCCGTTACCATACATTATTCAGAGTTCTTGGTATTTCGTCCCTGGTATTTTGGGCTCTACAACCGTCCGTTCTGTTCCCCTCCGAGCTTAGAAGTTGTCTAGAACAGGCTTGCATGGTTCTCCTTCCGGTATAACGTAAGCCTGGAAGATGATCGTTTAGTTTCTTCTTCGATCCGATCAAAGCAGCCAAATCTAGGTGCGGGATGCTTGATCAACGGTGTCGGGATGGAGTATAAACAGAGTCTGCTTCCCATGAAACATACCTTTGTCATGCCGCCGTCCACAACAAGCTCCTGGGCGTTGACGAAAGAGCTCGCGTTGCTGGCCAAGAACAGAGCAGCATAAGCTTGTTCGATCGGCTCGCCCAGGCGACCCTGGGGCAGGTGAACCTCTCTTCTCGCCCACGCAGCGGGGTTGGAGCCGAGGAAGTCCATATACAGCGCCGTCCCGAGCGGAGCCGGACACAGAGAGTTGAAGCGGAAGCCCTCCTTCGCGTGTACCATGGCCAGCTCGCGCGTCATCGCGATAATGGCGCCCTTGCTCGCCGTGTACGCGATCTGGGCGGTGGCAGAGCCGACGAGACCCGCCACCGAGGCCGTGTTGATGACGCTGCCCCTGGTCTTGCCGTGGCGCCGCATGCTGAGCACGGCGTGCTTGCAGCCGTGCCAGGTGCCCATGACGTTGACGTTGTGCGTCAGCTCCCAGGCCCTGCCGGTCGTGGTGATGGCGTCGCCGTCGTCGTAGGGGAACACCCCGGCGTTGTTCAGCATGACGTCGACGCCGCCGTGGTCGTCGAGCAGCTGGACCAGGGCCTTGACTTCTTCCTCATTGGACACATCGCACCGGTGGAAAAGCAGACGGCCCGAGAACGGCCGGTACTTGTCGACGGTGTCGCCGAGGTCCCGGAGTGCCGCGTCCGAAACGTCCGACAGGACCAGATTCGCCGCCTCTGCTTTGGCGAACAGGATGGCGATTTGCGACCCGATAGCTCTGCGTCACGGAAAACCATCAGTACAACTTTCAGGGCCAATCTCTAGATTGCTGAGATTTGAATGGCTCTGCCGGGATGTGTATAGTTTAATACCCTCCAGCTCCGGTGACGATGACGTTCTTCCCGTGTAGTTGAAACGGTTCCATGGTGATTGATACGAGAGGTTGAAGAAGTCCGTATGTGATATCCAAATCGTTGACTTAGCTGCATACACTTTGGGCGGGCGAGAGGGCGCAGTGAGATGAAGGGATTGACTTTGTGTGTTTGAATAAGACGAGAGCCATGTCCTGCGCGTGCGGAAAATAAACGAAAGCATATTACACAAACGACAGGGATTATGCCTTTCTGAACCTCTCACAATGTTCCGTAAGGCTCATGGGCAGCCACAGGAATACGAACTTGATAGATAGCCCTGTCGGCTGTTGTTATTCCGAGTCGCATGCTTCTGTGATGGTCAAAAAGACAAGTAGAAACAATGGAGAAACGTCGTTTTTCACTTTCCGTAGAGCCCATATGATATATGAAACAAAAAGCACAAGTTGCCGTCCGAAGATGACTAGATGAGTAAAGTTTATGTAGTAAGCGTGTCGGTACATTATCGTAGGTCTATCTGTCCTACTAAGCCCAAATCTAAGCCTAAAAGAGCTGTCCCTGGTGAAAATGTCTACCGCCCAGTTCCATACTTCAAGTGTCGCTATCGTGACCCCCGGGGTCTGATATCAATCGACGGGGCCGATCCCTTTGGCAGTTCACCCGGGGTACGAAAGTCGAAGTTCTGTATGAGATACAACATGACCAGCCTCATGTAATCGGCGGCAAAGAACCGGCCGGGACACGTATCTCTCCCCCTGCCGAAGGGCAGCCACGTGTCGCTTGTATCCGTCAGGTCGGCCGTGTTGTCACCGCTCGTGGACACAAAGCGCCATGGCATGAACTCGTCCGGCGCCTCGTAGTTCTCCGGATCGCGGTGTATAGCGTCGTACGCCGCGCTCAACCATGTGCCCTTGGGAAGTATCGGGCCGTCCTTGGCGGATGGAAGCGTCAGGCCCTTCTCTGCCACCACCTCCCGGTTCAGGCCCAGACCAAACCCGTTGAACGTGTGGTAGCGTAGGGTTTCCTTCAGAAAGGAGTTCATGTGGACGAGGCGCAGAGCGTACCCCTTGGGCGGAATATCCTCCGATGCCTCTGCCAGGAGCTCGTCTACTTCCCGTCGGAGGACGACCTGAAAGCAGTCCTCACCGTCCGGGGACTGCCGCGTCAGGTTGGTCACGGAGTCACTCAGGCTCTGGTAGAGGGTTGGGAGCGCAAGTGCGGCGATCATCAGCACCAGGCGTGATATGATGACCCTGGGATCCCGGTCTTGCGGGTCGGCCGACTTCTGCGCCCATTTGACGTGGTGGTACAGCACCGTGTCTCGATCCTCGTCGGCCTCTTCGCCATCGAGGTGCTGCTGGATGAGCGGCAGCAGCCACCTGTGGAGCTTATGCAGGTAGTACCGCGACGGCGCCGCGATCAAGGGCACGTAGAAACGCCGGAGGGGCTTGGGAATGGCATCGTGGATCTGGTACGGGAAGCTGTTGAACGTCAACCCGTACATGATGATGGTTTCGATAAAGGCCGAATCGCGAGCGAGACTCTTGGACAGGAAGATGCCGACAGAGACGCGGCCTACGATGCCACCCAAAATTTCAAACAGGTTCCTGGTCTGCCAGTCGTCGTCCTCGTCGCCGCCGCGTGCCTTGTCAATGGACACGCCGGCGTCGAAGCTAACGGGCACGCTTTCGCTGACTTGTCGCCAGATGATCTTTGGCGTGATCTTCTTCAGGTCGACATTGATTGTCGGCATGTGCGTGAACTCACCAACGGGCATCTTTGGAAAGTAGTAGTGCACCAGCTCCGGGTGGAGGACCATCTGAGGCGGCAGGACGTCCGATCTGGGTCGTTTGGCCAGCCATTCGATATCAGACGGCGGCACAACCACCATTGGCTTGGTTGTTGATAATAGGGTGACGAAGGGTTTTCCATGCTTGCTGAACTGTCGAATATGGTACAATCCATCAGCATTAGCTGCAGTTCGTGTCAAGTTTTATTCATTGCAGCTGTCAAACTCACCTTTCGATACCCGTCATCGACGATCCGTAACCCCTCACGCTTGTAGCGCAGACTCCCTCGGAGTTTGGATAACCACTCTTTCCGCAGGCCAACCCAGACGAGACCATCGTAGTTGGGGTGGCGATTAGTGTGCAGAACCCATAGTATTACCAGCGTCAGCGTCGAGAGGCAGACGCACAGCGCTATGAACGTTTTCATTGTCAAGGCCATTTTACGACAAAATCAAGAGCCAATAAACAACACTCTAGCGCTGAAACCAGTAGACGCTGGTTGGGCAGGGAAGACGGATGAATATGCCTCAGATGGGACGGCCCTAAGAAATGCCCAAGCAACCAGTAGTCGATATCCTGGCACCACCGTGAGGATTTCCTTTAAGAATAGTCTGTTAGCCCCTGCTACAGACGGGCCTGCATCCCGTGTTGAGACGTAGAATCGCTGTCTCTCTCTCTCTCTCTCTCTTTGACCAATAATGGTCTTGCTTACGAAGGCGAGTCTGCATTAATTACAATGTAACTCACTTATACAAACACTACACTGTACGTAATATCATCCCATCGGCTCAGTTACATGCTCTCTCCAACCTGCTTACCTTTCCCTCTCTGCTTACAGGCTCTGAACCAAGAATCCAAAGCCATTCATTGGTCAACGGGTTTTTTTTTTACCTTTTTTAAATTCAAGTGAGTCAGCCACCCACAAGGTTTACGGGCTGCCGTAGAAGAGGCCGCGAGAACTGGGATAAGATCGGTAACTCTAAAGCTGGAGGGGCGTTCGTCCTCTGGACACCGCGCTCAGACGTCCATTAACAGAGCTGGAAGGTGGAAGCCAAAGTGGCTTGCAGAATCGACAATATCATAGAGCATATTATCTGACCGAAAAGGACGCTACTATCGCAAATATCGCCAACAAGAATAGCAACAACAACAACAACAACACCAACGACAACGGCAGCCTCTCGAGACAGCCGAATCCAGCATGTCCATAAACGGCACCGCCAACGCGGGAGAGCGTCATGGACTACTATCTTCGGACTGGGCGGACTGGGCCGAACTGGGAACCAAGCCAGGCACGAAGTACCTGCTGCTGGCTCTCGCGAGCTGGTTCCTTTACCGCACTCTGTTCTTCGTCAAGAGCCGGCCCATGCTTCCCATCACAATGCCGCTCGACATCATTCTCACCACCGTGTGTGTGACCGCCGGCGGAACGCCTCAGAAACTCCGGTACCCCCATTTGCCTCCTCCACACTGTCTCTGAAGTGTGTATACTGACTGACCTTTTCTCCAGAAACCTCTTCCGGCGATATGGCGGCCCTCTGTACGGATTCACCGGCAAGCATCAAGTCATATACGACCCCAGCATCAGCGGGCCGCTCTTGACCAACGGCCAGCCCAACCATTCCCTCGAGTCCAGGACGGTGATGTGGAGCCTTTTCATGCGCGTCGGAGGAACTGGCAAAAAAGAAGGCGAGGCACTGCACACCAAGTGGCAGGCCTCGTACAAGGACCTGCTGCTTGTTCTCGAACGAACCTTTCTCAACGAGCACGGCGCGGCCAACACGTTGACGGCAGGGAACATCCCGCAGAGAATAGCCAACCTGGTGTCGTACGTCGACGGGGGTGACAAGACGGCGCTCAGAGGCTGGGAGCGCACCGCGGACGTCAAGGTCATCCGGCCCGACACCCCGGAACAGCCGGGCATCGTGGAGCTCGACTTGATGAACCTGCTCCGAGACTTCGGAGCCCACCTGGCCATCTCGCTCCTTTTCGGCGAGGAGTGGCTGGCAAAGTACCCGGAGTGCATCGAGGACCTCTGGAAGTTTGAGGAGCAGGTCCTCTTCCTGAGCCTGGGTCTGCCGAGATGGATTCCGCTGCGGTCCTTTCAAGAGGGCGACTTCGCCCGCAACCGCATCACGGAGCGCGTGGGCGACCTGTTCCGGCGCATATCAGACTACCAAGACGGGGCCACCGGCGGCGGCGGCGACGACCTGAGCGACGTCCCGGCCGTCTCGTTCGGACGCAGCGAGGTGTTCCGCAAGCACGACGTCAGCCACTACCACCGCGCCGTGATCGAGACGAGCCTGCTGCTGGGCCAGAACAGCAACACGCAGCGCGCCACGTCGTGGCTCATCATCTTCATCTGCTGCACCCCGGGACTGCTCCAGCAGCTCCGCGACGAGGTGGCCCCCTACGTCGTTGTCGAGCCCGACGCGGCCACGGCCCGTCACGAGATCAAGACGTTCGACCACGTGTCCATCCACAACAAGTGCCCGCTGCTTAAGGCGGCGTTTTACGAGACGTTCCGCCTCACGAACGAGACGGCCTCGGTTCGACACGTGTCCAAAGCCGTCGAGGTCCCCATGTCCACGGGGGAGGGCCCGGACAAGCCGTCCAAGATGCATACCCTGCCGCAGGGGAGCTGGGTGACGATCCTCCACCATCTCGTCCAGCACGACCCGGCCATCTTCCCGGACCCCAAGAAGTTCGTGCCCGATCGGTTCCTGCAGACCGATCCCAGTACGGGGGCCAAGGTCGCGCGGCCGGGCTGCATGAAGCCGTGGGGGATCGGCTCCGGCATGTGTCGCGGCCGGACCTACGCGGAGAAGCAGGTCCTGGCCATCGCGGCGGCCTTTATCACTCTCTACGAGGTCCAACCCGAGGGCGGCAAGGAGGGTGGGCTGACGGTGCCCCAGGGCTTGCCGGGCACGGGGACGAAAGTGCCCAAGGGAGGCATCCGGGTGAGACTGAGGAGGCGGGAGTTTGAATGAGTGAGGTCTTGTTTACAAAAAGACTATTGGAGTCCTCTTGGGAAATTAGTGGCGTGCGCTTTACTTGATCATATAGTAATTATAGCACGTCCTCATATTGTAGCGCCCGCGAAGTGATGGTCATAGACCTCTGGACAACTCCATGATGCTCTTGGGGTGTAGGCGCACGATAAAAGTCTGATTCATTGCTGTTAAGTTGGGCCTTTTTGCGTAGTCACATACTTGGCGAAGCCCTATGGCATGAGATTTCATTCTATCGTTTCCCGTCTGATGCCCGTCATTGACCCAACGGTGGTGAGGTACGCAGTGTTGCTTAGAGAAAACGTCACTTTCTTTTCCAACCGGCAAAAGAAGGCCATTTGTGATAGATGTATCTTGGTGGTATTACTCGGATGATATACTTCCTCTACTGCAAAGCTGTAGTTAAGTCCGGGCAGGGTCTCCGATACCATTATTACTATGTAGAACGGTGATGTGTAATTAATATCCCCCCCCCCACCCACCAGAGGTCAACAAAGTCAACAGGATTACAAAATACATCAGACAGAACAGGAAGATTCGGTTCGCTTCAAAAGATTCTGCTCCGTACCATGTGATTATCTAAACTCTACCAGGCCAATCCCTCCGGCTTCCTAGGCTGCATCGAAACGTCTGCCAGAGAGACCGGCGACGGCACCTCGGCAGAAGACCCTCTACTAGAGCACAGCGCGTCATACACGTCTTTGCTATGCCGCCGGAACGCTTCGGCGAGGCCTCGGTTCTCGACCAACTTCAGCTCCATGTCGTCGAGCCGGAACCCGAACTCTTTGCCGCCCACCTTGACGCAACGCCCTTGCACGTCGACCTCTACCTCGGCGC
This sequence comes from Colletotrichum lentis, assembly GCA_003386485.1. Taxonomy (NCBI): domain Eukaryota; kingdom Fungi; phylum Ascomycota; class Sordariomycetes; order Glomerellales; family Glomerellaceae; genus Colletotrichum; species Colletotrichum lentis. Next base: position 1,147,590 of record NWBT01000048.1, read on the forward strand.
CGTGGCCCGCCAGCCGGTAGAACTCGTCGTCGGTGATTACGAAGCCGAGCAAGCCAATGGTGGGCATGTTTCGCCCGAAAATGAAGGAGAAGGACCGCGCGATGACGCACTTGACGCCGATACCTGAGGGGGTACGCAAGGCCAAAGGTCAGCAACTTGGAGTCATCGGCAACGAAGCATATTACCAAGCTCGCCGTCACACAAGAGTGTATTATGGCCCAAGAGGGATAAGGTGAAAAAAAGAACGCTACAGATTCGGGGAGAACTCACCCTTCAAAGCCCGAGCAGCTTCTTCTCTGGAAGATCCGCATCCGAACGCCTTTCCGCCTACGACGACGGTGTATCCCTGGCGAACGTGATCGCGGAAGTCGGGGCAGACGTATTCGAAGCAGTGCGAGCCCAAAGCCTCGTCGGTAGGGCTTGAGCAGAAGGGCGCTGGAATGATCTGCGTTCCGTGAAAGATAGAAACCGTCAGTCTCCAGAGAAGCTCATCTCTTTCGTGTCAAAGTGGTCATAGGGGACAAGGCACAAAAAAAGTATACTGACCGCGTCCGTGTCCACAAAGTCGCCCATTATGAACACCCGTCCTTGAATGACGTTGGCCCCGTCAGGTTGTCCGCCAGTTGTTTTGGATGCAGTTCGTCCCCTTTGGCTCAACAGTGCTTCTCCCTGCTGGACTGTCACCGCCGTCAACGCAGGTTCAACGTACTCCACGTCCTCGTCTTGAACATGGTCATGCGCGTGTTTCCTTTGCGGCACTGCAGCGTGCTTTCTGTTCCTCCAGGCTTTGCACTGCTCCAAGAGCTCGTTGTACCTGGACTCGTCGACCTCTCGTAGCAGCTCCGTCGGATCCGACAGAGTCATGCTGAAGGAGGCGGCGGCAACGGTGGCAGCCGAGCAGATATGGCCGACGGAGCCTGTATTAACACAAGTCAACAGTCTGTTCCAGTATTATTCACCATGAGGGATGAGATGACGGCCGCAGGTTGACATGAGCAATGTAGAGGCTGTTGCTGACTGAACGAGAGGACAGATACATACCCTTGCCCATTCGGTTCTTGAAGTTTCTGTTCTGCGAAGAGAGCCAGTTGGACCCTTCCTCGGCGATATCGACTCCCACTGCAGCGCGGCGCTGGGTTAGCGAATCTATCTTGATGATACCTCAAATAGCTTACAAACAAGAGACAAGAACTTTCCGATGATGTATGTGAGTGCCGGAGACACCCCATCCATCATCATCATCATCATCAAGCTCATAACCTCCCAACAGCTTAAGAGTGCAACCAGGATCTTGGAAGGGGGACACTCACTTCCGAGGCACATGCTGCAGCCGGGTGCAGGTTGCTCAAATCCAGCCGACTCATAAATATCCATGAGGCCGAGAATCCGCAGATTCCTGGCGATCGGCCGACTGCCCGGAACCACCAGGCGTTTGCCGGGCACTACCGCCAAGCCTCGCTTCAGGCCGACTTGGAGGACGAGGGCGGCGAGAACAAGATCCTCCTCGGTCGTCGTGCACGCGCCGATGAAGCAGCCGTCAAACTTCATGCCCAGGCGTTCCGTGACGGGGTAGACGTCGTCCGGCGAGGGATAGATGGCGATGCTGGGCTCGACACGGCGCAGGTCGATGTCGAAGACGGCGGCGTACTCGGCGTCCTCGTCCGGGGCGAAGTACACCGAGTTGGACTTGTAGACCTTGGACTTGCGGCCGTCGAGAAACGCGCGCGTTACCTTGTCTGGGACGAAGATTCCCGTGATGGCGCCGAGCTCCGTGCACATGTTGCAGATGGCAAAGCGCGCATCGCAGGACAGGTACTCGGCACCCGGGCCGCCGAACTCGACGACACGGTCGGCGGCAAAGGTGTTTCGGCGGAGCGCCCTCAGAATGGATAGGATGACGTCCTTGCCCTTGATGTGCCAGGCCGGCTTCCCGGTGAAGTTGACGCGGATGGACTCGGGCACTTTGAACCAGGTCTGTCCCGTGGCGAGGCCGATCATGTTGTCGCCCGCTCCCAGCCCGATGGACAGAGAGCTGACGGCGCCGCCGGAACAGGTGTGAGAGTCGGCCCCGATGACGAGCATGCCGGGTTCCGCCCGCTCTCTTACAAATTCCGTGTGGAGGATGGTATACTAGGGAGGGCCAGCCAACATGTCAGACTCGGCACACACGACGTGTGGAAGAGGTTTCCTTGTAATAATATTAGGGGGGAGGGAGGGGGTAGTAAAGAAGATGGAACGTACGTTGGAACCCTGGTTCTCCGTCATCTTCAGACTCCGCTTGGCCGTCTCCATCTCCCTTCTCAACATCTGGCTCTTGTCCAGGTGGTAGTTGCGGGGGTCGACGGCGTGGTCGCCAGTCAGCCAGAACCGGTCGTTTCTCCAGGCCTGCATCTGCTGCCCGATGCTCCTCATGCTGTGCAGCATGCCCAGCCAGGCCACCTCGCTGGCGATGACCCAGTCCAGCGACACCCTCACGACGTCTCCCGGCTTCACCCCCTTGGCGGACGGCAGCGAGAGGGCGTGGTACGCCAGGATCTTTTCCGTCAGGGTCATCGGGTGCGCGTCGCTCGGGGTTCCTCCGAGCCGTCTCCGCAGCAGCGCCGGTCTCGCTTGCTGCGACGCGGCTTCTCGCGAGCTGACGGCAGACAGCCAGGCATCGACCAGAAACTCGACCTCGCGAAGCACGGGACTATCCGTGTGGATGGATAATACGGTGCTCGACGCTGACGAGGCCAAATCCGGGCCCCATCCCACGGCATCTGCCACGATGCCGAGCCCTCCCAACTCGGGGTCCGTTGCGCACAGCTCGGCGACGTGGGCCATGGCTTCTGCTTCGGCCACATGGTCTCTGCTTCGCAGTTCCTTGTCCACGAAACGAAAGAACTGGCCGAGGTTGGACAAGGAAGAATCAAGACCGGGTCCATCTGTTCAACTCGAACCGATCAGGTATTAATATGCGTTAGTGATGCTTCGTTCAGTTCGAGGGCCGCAGGAGCTGGTAAATCCTTTTCTCTAAACCGTTGTCATATGTTGGGATTTCCTCTCTTCCACCAACATCTATCTCACTTTGGGTGGTGCTACTTCTCCCCGATTCTTGTGCTCACCTTGGTAAGATTGCCTCGCATCGTTGAGATCGACGCCACGAATGCGCTTCAGCGCACTCAGCACGTTGGTCATGAACCGACTGGGGGAGCTTTCAACTGCCATGATCCCGAAACCCGTGCGACAAAGGCCCTAAGGAGCGGTTTTTTTTTTTTTTGNGTTCAATCAAATCCCCTTGTATGAGCAGCTATAAGGAGGTGCCAAAGAAACACAGACAGGCAGGCCACCAGACACAGTCTATTCAGTGACCAACACAAGATGATCTGCTCTGGCCACAGCGTACTGTAATTAGGTTTGTGACATGGGCCATTGAGTGTGACTCTGTGCTATCAGTTCTGTCAGCCAGTGGGGAGCACAGAGCTTCACACACATATTGGGCATCCCATGAGTAATGACACCGGGCTCATTGACCCGGTCAGCCTGCAAATGCAATAATACAATGCATCTATCTGTACAGAGTATCTACAGGTGGGAGCCTCATACATACCACGCTTACTCATGCAAACAGCTCACGTCATCACCGACTGAATACCCCTGGCGGCTCTGAAATGAGTTTGACACGCACAACAACCTTGTACACAAGGCCGCCCTTGCATTCATTCACCTTGCGATTAACGCTTGTTGTTGTTGTTGTAAGTAAGGCTGCTCGGCTTTGCAGGTTGAATGGCATCATCCTGCGTTTATTTTCCCCTCCCATTCATTTTTGCGCTGGTCCGAAGCTTTTTGTCCTCTGAACCCTCACTCGTCGAGGTTTCAGTTGCTTTTCTTTGCTTCAGACTAGACCGACCTGGCGCTTGAGTCTTTTAACTAATGGGTACTGCTGAAATGGCCAACTTATTATCCTATGCGGTTGGCATATTCCCAACAGCGACTGCAAGAATCCCAGTTGTGGTGCTTGGGTTGGGACTGATTACGATATTAGTGAGTACGAGCGAGCGCTATAGTCGCGGCTCTCAGAGGACTGGGGGGGGGGGGGGGGGGGGNACAACTGGCTCGAGGTCGTCATCTTCCTCGCCCGGCAGCTAGTATTCCATCCTCTGGCTGCTTACCCCGGTCCGGTTTTGGCAAAATGTACCGACCTCTATGCCGCGTGGCACGCGTGGAGGGGCACGCTTCACCTTGATATGTACCGCTGCCACAAGAAATATGGTGAGTAATATCTCATCACACACATCTTCACCGGACGGCGGGCGGCGGGCGACGTAACAGGCGGCGTCGTCCGGGTAACCGGGGATCAAAACGTGTTCCATGCCCACCATCATTCGCTCATGCTGCGTGCTCCAGGACCGGTCGTACGTTACGCGCCAGGACGTCTGCTTATCAACAGCAATACCGCTGCCAAAGGTACGTCCGTCCTTTTTATCTCGCGGGTCTGCCATCCTGGGCTTATGAAGAAATCTGGGCTGCACTTGGAAACACTCACACGCCTATCTTGAGCCACCCAACCAACTAATAACTGACTCTGCAACGCCGTAAAAGCCATCAGCTCCCACGGCGCCAACGTCATCAAGTCCAAGGCCTACGGCGCGCTTGTACACGGCGCGCCCAACACTCTCACCCTCCGTAGCAAAAAGGAGCACGCGAGACGACGAAAGATACTGAGCATGGCTCTCTCCGATGCCCAGATGCGCCTGTACGAGGCCAAGATGCTGGAGCACATCGAGGCGCTGTGCTCGAACCTTGACGACGCAAGCGCAGCAACAAACGGCTCGCCGGATGAGAGCGCGGCGGGGCCATCTTCAAGAGCCTTGGACATGGCTGTTCTGTGCGAGCACTTGACCTTCGACGTCATCTGCGATATCGCCTTCGGCCTGTCTCCGAACACGCTCAAGAACGACAAGTACCGCTTCGTCCCGGCGTGCATCACCGAATCCAACGTGCGGATCGGTGCCTTGGTTCAGGCAAGCATCTTGTCCATCGCGAAGCTGGACAAGTATCTGTTTCCCCAGTCCATCAAGGCCCGGAACCGCTTTCTTGGCTTCCTCGTCTGGCTTATCAGCACTCGCAAAGGCTTCACTCCCAGTCCGGGTGCCAAACGCAGCGACGTCTTTTCCTACGTGGAGACTGCCAAGAACCCAGATGATGGCTCAATGCTGAACAGGGACGAGGTCCAGGCCGAATCAGCCACCCTCATTGTCGCTGGTGAGACGAGATCCCCCGATGCGATGAACGCTTGCTTGCGTTAATTACTTAATTATTCACCCCAAGCAAGAAGATGGTATCAAGACTGTGACTGATGATGGGGAATCCAGGCTCGGACACCACATCCACGACAGTCGCAGCAACATTGTTCTATCTGACCGGCAACCCCCGGGCATACGATCGGCTGCGAAAAGAGGTCAGAACAGCGTTCCGGTCCGCCTCCGAAATCCGTACCGGAGACCAAGTGAACTCGTGCGTCTTCCTACGCGCGTGCATCAACGAGGCCCTCCGAATGTCGCCCCCTGTAGGCGGGGCACTCTGGCGCGAGGTTCTTCCCGGGGGGTTGACCCTCCAAGTCGGGTCCCGAGGCGGCTCGCAGCCGAGCCAGACGGTCTTCGTGCCGCCCGGCGTCGACGTCGGGACTGGCATCTACAGCCTCCACCGCCATGAAGACTACTTCGACTCACCCTCGGAATATCGCCCCGAGAGGTGGCTCGTCGCAGGAGAAAACGACGACGGCGGCGACCAGGCTGATGGCGCCGCCACGGCCGAGGCTGTGGAGCTGGCATGGAGCGCATTCTTCCCCTTCTCCAGTGGCCAGCGAAGCTGTGTTGGAAAGGGACTTGCGTATGTTGAAGCAACGTTGACCTTGGCTCACGTCCTGTACAGGTTCGACTTTTGCCGAGACGAGTCGATGCCTGTCGGAGGAGACTATGTGCTCAAGGACCACGTCACATCCGCCAAGTCTGGCCCGTGGCTTCGGTTCACCAGAGCCGCCCGTGATGAAGAGCCGCAGCCGGGTGTTGCAGAGGACTCCCGGGCGGCGGCCGAGTCCGAGATCCGCCTTGGCCACGGTAACGATGATGAGGCTGCTGCTGCTGCTGCTGCTGCTGCTGCTGCTGCTGCTGCTGTCAACGCATCGTCTACCCTTGACGACGTGCCACCTCCGCCGAACTCACCTATGGATGCGTCTTCCCCCCTGGAACAACATCGTTCACCAAGCCCGGTCCTAAGCGAGTCCTCCAGGTTTTCTTGCTCTGCATCTACTTGCTCGGAAACTTCACGCCCGGAGTCGGCGTTGAGCGCTCCGGAGTCGGCGTTGAGCGCTCCGGAGCTCGACAGCCCAAAAGGCGAAAGTGAATCACTGGATGCGCAGGAGGCTGCTGTTGCGCAAGAAATGCACCCAGAGACCCGTAGAAATCTCGGCCATATTCTCCTTATCGAGCTGCTTGCGTAGGTGTCTGATCCCAATACTTGTATGGCTGCTGGCGAACGTCACTAACAGATCAAGACATCAGGCATCAGTTCACGTACCCAGTCCGATGGTGAGGCCCTTGTCTTCCAAAGCCCCCCCAAGTTGCTCCCCCC
>NWBT01000048.1:1154303-1225737 GCA_003386485.1 Colletotrichum lentis
CGTTCAACTGCTTTCAGAAGAACCCTTGAACCACCCTCCATTTCAGCTGTTTATCATGCTTTGATTGCTCACACAACTTTAGAATACGTAATGCTGATTCAGCCTTTTGCCATCCAGGATCGAGACGCAGGAGTGGATTACCGAAGCCGTTCAGGCCGAGCGCATCGTCGAGATTGGCCCGGGAAACACTCTGACGAACATGATGAAAAAGACGTTACAGGCCTCCGCGGACCGTGACGACGCCCGCGGAATCCGTCGGCGGATACTGAGTCTCGACAGTGACCGAGACGAGATCTACTACCGCTTCGATGCGGCTTCCGAACAGCCCGAGCACTCGGACAACAACGGTTCTGGACTTGCCGGAATCATGACGGAGTCTTCACAACAAACCGTTGGACCGGCAGAGACGCCCTCACGAGGTTCCCGTGGCGCATCTTCCCTCGTAGACGCGGCCCAGGAGCCGGCGGCCGCAACAGCCACGGGCAGCGATGCAACTCCAGGGGCCATGATTATTCCCGACGAGGCCATCGCTGCCTCGTCGGTGTTGGTATCCATCGTTGGGGCAAAGTTGAAAAAGCACCCGAGCGACATTGATAAGTCTAGTACCATCGGCAAGTTGACAGGCGGTAAGTGACACAAATTAGCCCAATAACCCTTGACACCCATCTGCCTTGTTTACGGCTTGCGGTTTGCTAACGTGCACTCTTTTTTTCAACTGTTTTATAGGCCGGTCCACGCGCTCCAACGAACTTGTTGGTGACTTGCAGGTCGAGTTTGGGGAGCAAAGTAAGTTGGGCAGTTCTCAGGATAGAATCACTAATGCCTCTTCATCTTCAACATTACGGAGAACGAGAACATTGCTAACTCGGAGTAATAATGTATCACAGTACCGGACTCCGCGGCAGAACTCCCCGTCGAGGAATTATGCCTCATCGTAGACAAGGCCCAACAAGCAACGGGGAGGACCGAGTTGGGCAAGACGGCCATAGGACTCGTTTCCACCATGCTCTCCAATACACTCCCCGGCACCTTTGGTCCTTCGAAAGCTAGGAGCCATCTCCAGAGCCGATGGCGCGTGGGTCCGCACCGGCAGAACGCCATCTTCTTGAGCGCGCTTCCATCAACCCAGTCCGCAGGGGGCCGAAAAGGGGATGCCGCAGAAGCCATGGCCTTCCTTGACGACATAGCCGCTGCCTATCTTGAAAAAGAGGGCTTGGAGGCACGTCAGCCGGTGGCCGATGTTGACGCAGAGGCAGTAGCACAAAGGCAGGCCACCGAGAGGAACGACGGGCTCTACCAGGACTTCATCGAGATGCTGACGATGAACATGGGCCGAGCAGCTAATACCGTGTTGGACGAGAAGAAGGCAGAGGCAAACGCGGTGGATGCGGGCCTCTGCGATCTGCGAGATGAACTTGGCGATACCTATGCGCGAGGGGTTGCGTCCATGTTCGACGTGAAGAAGCAGCGCGTCTACAAGTCGTTTTGGAACTGGGCCCCCCAGGACATCCTCCGCCTGTCACGCATCGCTTTCCAGCCCGGCCGGGGTGCTCACAAGCAACAAGAGCAGCAACAAGCACAACTAGAGCCAGTGGAAGACCTGATGACACGCATCGCGAACCGTGCTTGCGGTAGATGCATCGATCAGCTCCGGTTTCACCTCGAAGAAGAAGAAGAAGAAAGCAAGGTAAAAGACAAGGGAAATCATGAGATTCGTCGCGTGTTGCGGTCTTGTATGGAAGCTTGCCAGTCGTCCCTATCTCAACCCCCTCTCTTTGTCGACCGAGAACCTCGACGATCTCCCACTATATTTATTACCGACAACGGAGAAATTGACGTCCGCACCGTCCCTCGGATGCCTTCGGGTGATTCCTTTGTGCCCAGTGTCCTCCGATTCTTCGGGGCGGAGAGAAAAACAACCGAAGCTGAAGAAGGCCAGAGACTGAGCAGCATCTACATGGAGGACTTGGCCAAGGCCAGAGAGTCAGGCCTCACGTTCACAGGCAAAAGCGTTCTCGTGACCGGTGCCGGAAGAGGCTCCATCGGGGTGTCCATCGTCGAGAATCTCCTCCGCGGCGGCGCGAGGGTCACCGTCGCCACGCGCAGCTACTCGGCCGACACCACCAAGATGTACGCCGATCTCTACGCCAAGTACGGCTCCCGCGGCTCAGAGCTGCGGATCGTCCCCTTCAACCAGGGCAGCCGCCGGGACGTCGAGGCGCTAGCGGCCTACTGCTGCGGCGACGCCAAGGGCGACGTGAGTGGTGACGGCGGCGGCGGCGGCGGCGGCGGCATCGACTTTGTCTTGCCGTTCGCGGTCATGGCGGAGAGTAACCGCGACCTGGAAGACCTCGACTCCCACGCCGAGCTAGCCCACCGAGTCGCGCTGGTCAACGTGCTGCGCCTCCTCGGGGCCATCGTCCGTAACCAGCGGCTCGGGGGCCGTACGACGAAGCCGGTGACAGCCGTGCTCCCGCTCTCGCCCAACCACGGCCTGATGGGCGGCGACGGCCTGTACTCCGAGTCCAAGCGGGGCCTGGAGGCCGTGTTCGCCCGATGGAGGTCCGAGGGCTGGCACGACTACATGGCGCTGCTCGGCGTCGTCATCGGATGGACGCGGGGCACGGGCATCATGAGCGACAACGACGTGCTCGCGCCGGGCGTGGAGGCTTTCGGCGTGCGGACCTTCTCCCGCGGCGAGATGGCGGCCCATATCGTGACGATGATGGGTGGCAGGGTGGCGGACGCCTGCCAGTCGATGCCGTTGATCGTCGACCTCGGCGGGGGGCTGGCCGAGATCCCTAACCTGAAGGAGGCCATGACGAGCATCCGCCGCGGTCTCCGAGACGAAGCCGAGATCAAGATCGCCATCCAACGGGAAGCCGAGTTGGATAACGCCGTCTTGACCGGGCAGTATCCTCCCGGGGAGATGAGAAAAACCACTAATACTGGCGAGGGTGAGAGAGAATCACAACTTGCACCAAGAGCGAAACTACTCCTGCCTCTACCCACGCTACCTGACTACAAAACCCGCATAGCCCCCCTTGCCCGCTCCCTCGAGGGCATGGTCGACCTGAGCCGCGTCGTGGTCATCACGGGCTTCTCCGAGCTGGGGCCCTGCGGGAACAGCCGGACGAGATGGGAGATGGAGAAGGGAACGCCGTTGTCCCTGGACGGGTGCGTCGAACTGGCGTGGATGATGGGCCTCATCAAGCACGAGCGCCGTCACCTCCTCGGCAAGGACGCATCCCCGCGGTCCGTCTGGGTGGACGCCGCTACCGGCGAGCCCGTGGAGGACTCCGAGGTCGGTGACAGGTACCGGGAGTGGATCTCGGAGCACACGGGCTTGCGAAAGATCGAGCCCGAGCTGTGCGACAACGGGTACGACCCGGCCAAGTCCGCTTCGGTCCACGAAGTTGTCGTCGAGCGGGATCTGCCGCCGTTTGAGACCAATCCCGAGGTGGCCGAAGAGCTGAAGCGGCAGCACGGCAACAGAGTGGCGGTCTTTACGAGCACCGGGACCGGGGCCGGGGCCGGGGCCGGGGCCGGGGCCGGCGCTCATTCTGGTGCGTATCCGACCACAGTGACAGTCCAGATCAAGGCTGGCGCCACCATACTGGTGCCAAAGGCATCGCAATTCAGTCGCTCTGTCGCCGGCCAGATCCCCACAGGCTGGTCTGCAAAGCGCTACAGCATTGACGAGGACCTCATCAACCAGATCGACCGGGCCACCCTCTACGCCCTGGTGTGTACCGTAGAAGCTCTTCTCTGCTCCGGCATCGTTGACCTGTACGAGGTGTATCAGCATGTCCACATCTCCGAGGTGGGCAGCTGCATCGGATCAAGCATGGGCGGCCTGTCGTCCCTAAGGAAGATGCACAGAGATCGGTTCCTGGGCGAGCAGGTCCAGGGGGACATACTCCAAGAGACCTTTGCCAACACGACCGGTGCTTGGGTGGTAAGCAACCCCCCTCCCTTTCCCCTTCCTTCTTATCACGTATCGGGGTTTTTCCCCTTCTGTTTTTGACTTGACTGGCACACGAAGGAGCGAAAGAAAACTCACTAACGCAGCACTTTTGTAGAACATGCTGCTCATGGGCTCGGCGGGCCCTTTGAAGACGCCCGTCGGAGCCTGCGCCACGTCCCTGGAAGCCCTGGACACCGGATACGACCTGCTCGTGCGTGGCAAGGCCAAGATGTGCATCGTGGGGGGCCTGGACGACTTCTCCGAGGACGTTTCGCGCGAGTTTGGCCGCATGAACGCCACGTGCAACACCGACAGCGAGCTCGCGGCGGGGAGGACGCCGAGGGAGATGTCGCGCCCGACCGCGTCCTCGCGGCAGGGCTTCGTCGAGTCCCAGGGCTGCGGCATCCAGGTTCTCACCACGGCCGAGCTGGCTCTCCGGATGGGACTGCCCATCTTTGGCGTCGTGGCGTACACCAGCATGGCGGCTGATGGCATCGGTCGGTCGGTCCCGGCACCTGGTCGAGGTATTCTCACCAACGCACGGGAACGACGAGCCACTTCCGAATCAGCAGCAGCAGCAGCAACAGCAGCAGCAGCAGCAGCAGCAACAACAGCACCATCATCATCATCCTCATCATCTGGTGCCACGAGTCCAAACAAGAGCCTCCCCTCGCCGCTCTTGGATCTCCGCTACAGGCGGAGGTTGCGCGACCAGCGTCTGTGGCTGGTCGACGAAGAGCTTCGCCACCGCAAGGCACTCTTGGGGCACGATGCTAGCAGACCCGATGGGGAGGGAGCCGGGGTGTCGAGGAAGCCGCACGAGAGAACCTACTGGGACGACAGCTTCGCTGTTTTGGACGAGGAGGCTCGTAGGCAGCGGGAAGACATCGTATACTCCCTCGGAAACGACTTCTGGAAAGCGGATCCGACCATTTCGCCGCTCCGCGGGTCCCTAGCAACGTGGGGCTTGGGCATCGACGATATCGGTGTTGCTTCGTTGCATGGGACGTCGACGGTGGCCAACGACGTCAACGAGGCAGCCGTCATCCAGCAGCAGATGGCGCAGTTGGGCCGCCTGCCGGGCAACCTGCTCCCGTGCGTGACGCAGAAATGGCTGACGGGCCACGGCAAGGGGGCCGCCGGGGCGTGGATGATCAACGGGTGCCTGCAGATGATGGATACCGGGCTGGTGCCGGGGAACCCGAACGCGGACGACATCGAGCCGGAGCTGGAACGGCACCAGCACCTCCTCTTCCCCAGCGTGCCCATTCAAGTGGGCGACGGCGAGCGCCGCATCATCAAGGCCTGCTCGGTCACCTCCTTTGGGTTCGGGCAGAAGGGCTCCCAGGCGCTGCTCGTGCATCCCAGGCACCTGTTCGCCACGGTTTCCGAGACATGCTACGAAGAGTACGCGGAGAAGAGGCAGAGACGATGGCAGCGGGCGTGCCGGCGCCTGACGGAGGGCATGGTGGAGGGAAACATGGTACGGGTTCAGACGGAAGGCCCGTACACTGATACCACATCCCAGGCTGCCGCGTTGCTCGAGCCGGCCAAAGACCCGTCGCATTCGTCCTAATTAAGAAACTTTTTTGATTTTTAAACTTGGTAGGCGTTGCAGGCTGCTGTATCCGTAACTTGGCAGATTGTCGCGGTGAATAGAAGCCGACGCCCTTTTCCTGGTCCAAAACGAAAGTTTATTAATAACGGTTCCCGATTGACTGGAATCTTCGCAAAACAAGTGCCCGGTATTACAAGGCCAATGAAGCTACTGCCTCTGACATCTTCATTGGCTGTACTTGTGTAGCTACCTATGGAATTATTAACGTTCACCATGCCATCTCCAGGATGATGCAGCTCGGTCGATGGGTTCTTGAACAACATCCATGGATGGATGCAAGTCAAGGGTGCCCTCCCAGCGTCCTTTTTTTTGGTTATACATTCTCAAGCTCGATAATCGAGACTGCTTTGATCGACTACCATACAGATAGTTCGGGAGACTTTAGTTAGCTTTTGGGTTGCCTGCCGTTTCCTTCTGGTCCTCCTCGGCTCTCTTCTTCTTGACACTCTTCCATTCCACGAGAAGGCCGAACGGGAACGAAATAGCAGCCAATATCATAGCCAGCATGAATGTTCTCGTTAAGGCGTAGTTAACCCCATTGAGAGCGTTTTGGAATGCTGGAGTATTGTCTCCAAACATCGTTTGCAGCTTCATGCGCAGATCTGAAGCTCCGCCGCCACCGTAGACAACACGAGCGAGAGACGGGCCGAGCGCCTTGACGAGCTCTTGTTGGATGACGCTCTGAGCAACCGGTACAAATAACGCAACACCTAGTAATCTGGTGAACAGCGTAAGACTGGTTCCTTTGGCAATCTTCTCGCTTGGCAACACAGCCTGGACGGCAACGTTTGCTTGCTCTGCACCAACTCCAACACCCGCGCCGACGAGAATCTGGGCTCCAATCCTATGCAGCTCATTAGCCTGTTGATCCGAGCTCAAACCCGCAAACACCTCGAAAAAAATAAAAATTTACATCATTCCGAGAGTAGCATCCGGCTTAATGACCATGTAGAGGGCCGATCCAGCTGTGACCAACATTGAACCAACAATGATGAAGGGGTTGTAGAACCCGAGGGCGACGACCATTCCGCCGGCGACGATGGACGCAATGGCAGTGCTGATGCACAACGCTATTTGCTTGAAGCCGGATGACTCTGCACTGTCGCCATTGATAGACTGAAACCTGCATAGCGTCAGTAATTACAACGAATATGCTGGGTATTAATGATTACTTGAAGGTCACATACCAAACGGGGAGAAAGAAGATGAAGATACCGAAAGCTCCATTCAAAAAGAGCAGGTACAGGTTGGAGCCTGCGACTGATCGCTGCTTCAAAATGCTCAGAGGTACGGTGGCATCATCACCTTGGAAGTATTGTAGGGCCATCCAAGGCAGGATGGTCACCGCGAAGACGACCAAGACGGCGATAACATGGCCATCACTCCAAGCGTACTCACCTCCGCCCCACTGCAAGCCCAACATCAGGCAGACCAGAGAAGTCAGGAGCAAGCCGGTGCCCAGCGGATCGAATTTCATGATGATCTCTTTCCAAGTCATGTCTTTCAAATTTGCAGATGTGCGTCCCAAGGAATCGGGCAGGCAGACGATGATTGTCGGAATCACTACCGCACCGATGGGCAGGTTGACTGACAATGTCAGCACTGTGTTTCCGGGGGCACACACACCTGTCGAGGCCGTAAACTCACACCAGAAGCACCATCTCCAAGAGGCCACAGTTGTCATCGCACCGCCTGGCAGAAAGCAACTTACTTAGCATTGGGTAATAATATCGAGCGATCGAGAGAAGAGAGGAAGACACATACCCATGATTGGACCAATAACACTTGCGATGGCATACGCTGCTCCAAAGAGCCCAGCAAACAAGCTCCGCTTCCTGAGCGGAGTCACGCGGGCCAGGACGATGAACGAGCCTCCGAACACACCGGCCATACCCACGCCCTGGATGACTCTTCCGATGATCAAGGCGACGGACACAGGCGCAAATCCGCAGATTGCGCTGCCGGCAAGATAGATGATGACAGATACCAGAAATGTCCACTTGTTATTCGCCAGTGTATATGCCCGGCCGAATGGGAGTTGTAGCGCGACTGCCGTGATCTGCTCGCCCGCGCTGTACCAGGCGATGTCATCGAAACTATTGAACGCGCTCGTAATGGTTGGGATTGCCGTGGCGAGGACGGTTTGACTGACGGCAACGATAAAGACAGAAATGAATAGGGAGAAGATGATGAGTGCAAACTGTAGCCCAGATGGATATTGTGATTCGTCCAGATCCTCTCCCCAGCCACCAGGACCGGCTTCTGTTTTCGGGGCATCTTTATCGGCCTTGTCGATATCCCCAACCTGTTCCGAGAAGGATATGCCATTTTCGTACGGTAAAGCTACGGCAGAGGCTTTTTCCGGGTGATCGTGCAACTCGTACGAGCCAGATGACTTTGTAAAACGTGGTGGCATGGCTTGATACTTACTGCTGGAAACGAGGATCAAAGACTGGAAGAAAGAATGTGATTCGTCTGCAATAGTCAACGAATCAAAGAGCAATATTTATTGTAGGGACATGGAAGAAAACTATTCAAAACAAGGCCTACAGATTTAAATGACTGCTTTCAAACTTTCATGCCACGTACACGTACAGTATCGATCTTGTGGGCGGAAGATCCGATCGATCTCGGAAACATGCACGGGAGGAGCTGCGGCAACCATTTCGCGACGGTTGCCGGACAGTGTTTGCGTTAACGATAAAACACTGTACACGGCCATTTGCTTTTCGTCGAATGGTTTGTTTGCCTCGAAAAGTCGAACCTGGAAGGGATTGATGCCCAATGATGTTCTGATGCAAAATTTCAAATGGATTGACTCATTGATTTCACTCTTACTTATCTGTGTCAAATCCTGCGCACCTGTTGCACATGTTATGGGAGATGCAGATACAATATTTGTGTGTAAGTGGGTGGGCCAGTTGTTGTTCAACGCCAGCGAACTGTTGCTGTGTGTCATAACGGTATAACGATGCAGACAAGATCTCTTCTAAACTGTCGAAGAATCTGACAATGATTAATCAGATTTAGACTTTTTTCATGATGTAATTACATAGTGTTGTGAATTTGGAGAAGAGTGTCTCTATTGTTGATCCAAGTGCCATAGACCACCCAACACTGCAGTCTACTGGTTGTCTTCCAGGCCAACCATTCTCAGACAATCGATCCATAGTTTCTTCTCACCTGCCTCATCAAACGCCCAAGACTTGAAACCGTAGCCTGCCCAATGCAGATCATCCGGGATAGGCTTGCTCACGCCGCAGTCCTCCATGTAGATCCCTCCGATACCATCAAAATCTTTGCCGACGACTGCGAGTGTATTCGTAGCCGCGCCTTGCTCGACGCTCTTCCAAATCTTCTTGATGTGTGGCATGTGAATCATCTTGTTCAGCATCACCTTACTGTGCTCTTCAGAAGAATCCATGAGTCCACTGGTAAAGCCGCCCGGCTGGATGCTGATTGCGTGCAGACCCTTGGAACCATATCGCCGCTCTAGCTCGTTGCAAAACCAGATCTTGGCAGTGTTGGAGTGGGCATAGGAGACACCGGGCTCATAACCTTTGCCGTTGGGGTTGGCGGTGTCATAATTGTTCTCCGGGAGCACCGTCGACGCCGTGTGTGAAGTGCTAGCCGTCGAAACGATCCGAACGTTCACACCGTGAGTTGCTGCGGTGTTCAAAAGCAGCGGCTTGAGAAGTTGGAACAAGTAGAAATGAGCCAAGTGGTTGACACCGAATTGCTGTTCGAAGCCTTCTTTCGTAAACCCGTGAGGCGTCGCCGCGATACCTGATGTCATCGGCATATGTCAGTGACCATGTCCCCAAAGCCGCGAGTCCCCCATGGCACTGAAGAGATACATACCCGCATTGTTCATGAGGACGTCAAGTCTGTCAGTTTTGCTCAAGACAAACTCCGCACCAGCCTTGACGCTTTCCAAGCTCTTGAGTTCCATCTCGACGACCTCGAGCTTGAACAGAGCGTCCTCGCTTTGAAGCTTCTCCTTCACCTTCTGGCCCTTGACGGGATCTCGGGCAGTAAAGAACACTCGCATGCCGGTCTTTGCCAAGGTGCGTACAAGCTCAAGGCCAATGCCGTTGGTCCCTCCAGTTACCAGTGCTACCTTGTGGCTCAGCTTGCCGATGAGGCCCTCATCTTGGATGATTTGGAGGGCCGTGGGGCGCGCATCGCCAGCGCCCTGGGGGTTGGCATGAGCAGACGCATACCGGTTGGCAATTTGTGGAAGGTCAGGAGCGTAGTGCATTGTGCAGACCGTGTGCTGAAGACGACTGTGAACAAGAATATTGTCGCCTGATCAAACGAAACTTGAAAGCTAAGAAGTTTCAATAAAGGGGGTTGACGTTTAGATAGCAGCGTCTCGAGTTGAACGGCAATCTACTCCGGTCCGAACTCACGCACGATTTTAACGTTTACAGACATTAGCAGGAGATGGTTATGGACACCGGGGAATGAGATGGGGAATAGCATTCCCCTTGCGAAAGCGCACATCGAGATCTGGAGGCTATGGAATCGAGATCTTTCATCTCAGATAACGATTGGTACAGTCAGTCAGCAGTCAATAGTGCTGTGCAATAGGTACCTATGTAAATCAAGCATATTCATTACAGGCATTGAGCACCGGTAAACATGCCAAATTGCCCGGTGACCAGCGACCAGGGCGCCTAAGGTTTAGCCAGCTGATGGAAAGTTTCGGACGTCTGATCGCTGTTCTACCGACTCGGGACGGGAAGAACGGCGCCAGCGAGGGCCGGCTTCTGTTAGAACCAAATCACCAGGGGGGTCGGTCTCTAGCTCTGACCAGCAGTCTGCTTCCGCTGTCCAGCGCTTATGGTGGCTTCTGCAGCTGTACTATCCACGTTTTGCGCGGGCAAACCGGCGAAAGGTCACCGTGACAAGACACACCACCGAGAAGCCCTGTTGTCTGCCCGAACACTTTTACCGGCCTCTAGATCAGCCGACTCCACGCACTTGTTGTTTGCTTTCAAAGGTTCTCTACCGACACTAACATTGTGAACGTTAATAAGCGACAATCAATAAAGCAAATAGGTGGAGGGGGAGGAGCCGCTACTGAACATTCGCCGCTTATGAACCACCATCCCGCGGTGGTACAGCAGCGTTGCAGAGGCAGGCCAGTGCCTCGCGGTGAAATCGATGAGACTTCCTTGGAACAAGAATGACTTCCATTAGTGGGCAAAGCTAGACAGTGCGTGACTGAGAGAGAGCTCTTAACGAAAATGAGCCGTGTTGCTATCCCGTGATATCGGCGTCGTGATGGGAAATGAAATCTTGTATAAAGCAAACAAAATACTTACATATGATCACAATCGAACAACAAGAACACTTCGCCAGACATCTTGACTGAAACCGCCACTAAACCACGAACCGCGTTGCAAAGCTCGACCACTTGGCCTGTGGATTCCGGCGGCACTTTAGCTTGACCCAAGTCAACGAGCATAAGAACGAAAGTGCAGCAAATGTATGTGTTGCTTCGGATGACTAACATGCATGTAATACTTTGGACCGTTTGATTTTGTTCGCTACCATGCCTGCACAGGTGTGCCGTATACCGCCATGTTACAGACCTTGCCAACATCCGCATCCCTCTTGCCCTCAACAACATCCACGAGCGCCTTGCCACCACTCGCGGGATCGCCAGCACCCATTTTCCTCATCGACTCCGGGTTGCCCTCTCCAATGTCCGTCGCAAAGAAACCAGGGGCAACACACCAGACCTTTACCCCATCATTTGTCAACAACCTAACCCACTCGAGCATAACCATGTTCAACCCAGCCTTGGCAGCTCTGTAGGAGATGGTGCCGACCGGCTTCGGTGCACCAGCAGGGGGCACCTTGTACGTGAAATGGGACGAGTCCGCAGCGTTGGCCAAGGACGACACACCGCTGGTGTTGAAGATGAGTCTGGGGTCAGAAGACTTCAGCAGCAGCGGCAGAAAAGTGGTTGTAATGACGTGAGGCCCAGTGACGTTGATGTCCCATGATTTGTTGTAAGCCTCACGAGCAGTCATGTTGCCGCGCTCGATCTGCTGGTCCAGCATCACACCTAGACGACAAAGGGAGTTGAGTAAAAGTTGAACGAGAGGCGCGGTGTAATACCAGACGTGACTTACCAGCGTTGTTGATGAGGACATCGACTCTGTCGCACTTGCTCTCGACAGTTTCATATGCCTTTTGGATGGACTCATCGCTCTCCACATCGAGCCGCAAAGGCTCGACCGTGCTGAGGGAGAAAACCTCCTTGCGAGCCGTGTCTGCGGCCTCCTGTCCCTTGGCGAAGTCACGGCTTCCCAAGAAAATGTGATACTTCTTGTCAGAGCCAAGGAGCGTCTTCACAGCTTGGTAGCCCAGGCCCTTGTTGGCGCCTGTGATGACGACGACCTTATAACCAGCGATGGCGGGCATTTTTGGAGACGTTTAGGGGTATCGCAAGATGTAATAGTTACTGCTTTGAGCTTGGAATCTCCAAGAGAGGCTAGATAGCTTGCGAAGAGAGGATGATGAAAGAATGGCTTGAGAAGGTGTGTTATGGCATCGATCGTCTGCCTAAACTATATAGAAATAATTTATTCGCTCTTCTGCCGTGCGTGTCGGGGATGCCTGGCCGGCGAACCCTGAACTGTGATCCAGGCCGAGTCCGCGAAGCACACTCGAGGCGGGCAGGGCTTGTTGGACAGAATGGTTTCAATGGTGCCGACGCGCTATGCACTGTCCAGTGTACACAAATGAGAGCCGACAGGCCGGTGAACAGCAAACTTTGGCGGAACACACATCCCCGATACCACTGCTAATTTGTTGTGAAAACCTCCCAGCGGCTCATCCCGTCTAGCAAGCAATATTATCGCTCCCGATCAAAATATTTATCGCGGCCGTTGTCTGCCTTTTGTACGCGAGGACCGTGTCTCAATCAATTTTTTCGCATAGACATTTTCCCTTTGTGGATGTTCTTGATTCAACCCGCCAAATCTCCAGAATGGGCTCCAATGAACAATCCAACCGCCTGCTGGCGTACAACATCTACGTCTACAGGAAGCCAGGCATGGATCAGCAAAGCCATCACCACCACCTAGAGCACGTCAACAGCCCAATCATTACTTCTCTTCTCAAGAAGTACGGCGCAGTCTCCTACAGTGTGGTATGGTGGCGTTTACAGATTTGATCCCGGGTTCGAGATACTGACGACCTGCGCCCTAGACGCACAACGATTTTACCTCCAAAGCGGCATTCAAGCGCCTGTTTCCTGATGCGCCAGAAGCCATGCTGCTGGACTACGACAGTGTAATCTCGATGATTGTCCCGAACATTGAGTGCATTGAGCAAATGCGCAAAGACCCCGATTTCATGCAAAAGTTCATTCCGGATCATTTCAACTTTGCTGACATGAGTCGAAGCAGGTAGGAGGTTAATACTGCGTTGGTTGCAGTGTGTTCTTGAACTGACTTGTTTGTGCACAGGTGTATTGTTGGTTGGGTGGAAAACTACAACTTTCAGAAGGCGGTGTGATGTGCTTCCAATCGCGCCGTAGACTATTTGGGGGAAAAAAAATTGATTTTTAAAAGGCTTGCTCAAATCCTAGTTGCATCCTCATCACGTTATCTGTCGTTTGACGAGTATTGAATTTGATGTGAAGACGATCTGGTATTCTGCAAATGACGGCAAACATAGCGCTCTAGGTTCGTCCCAGGCGCTGGGGCTCCATTGCTGTTTGCCTGAAAGCCTAGTCGCTTCGGCTTTACGAAGTCCGGTCAAGACCACGACGTCTTGGCAACTGTTCGGCCATCTTCATGGGTTAGCTTCGATTAAAAAGTAAATCAATAATATCACGTCCAAGATCCATCCTAAATCTTGCGGATCGATGTGATTGATGCAAAACTCCAACACGCGTCGGCTTCTTTGGGGGACTCAGCACTCCGCTCAAGTGACCTCATCCCTGCTCCCAAGCTCACTAACACTGACTGCTTCGGCATCCAGTCACCGACCGAACGGGTCGAATCGCCATACAGCTGCAAATCGAGGCATCCTTGGTCTGGGCATGACAATAAAAGAGCCTTACTTCACCAGCCAGATTCAGCTCCGATTACCAATCTCCATCTACTAACTGCAAGGTTTTACGGCTTAGTTTTACCATTTGAAATTACTCAGCCTCAGCTCTCTGTTTCCAGCAGCCCAGCGCCCTCCAACCAGACCACAATGCCTACCCTTGAGCTGAACTATGCCACGAAGGACGAGCTTGCCTTCCTGGACACCGATATGCAAAGAAATCTCACAGTTTCCCGCGACACCATCGAGTACAAAGCCACTGCGGAAGTTGACAAGAAAAAGGAGGCAGAGGAGCGTGCCAAGCTCGATGGCATTGACAACCATAACGTGTCTGCTTACACCGTGACGCTCAACTACCGCCTCGACCCCAGAAAGGGCGGAGACGAGATGATTTGGGGCGGCACCTTCGCGCAGATGCGACGCAAGTATGACCCCCGCGAGGTCGTCATCCAAAACGCCAGAGGAAAGGAGAGCGAGTTCAGTCTCGATAAGACTGGATTCCAGTTCGAACTTTTTCCTACTTCATACAAAGACTTTCCCTGGAGCCCCATCGACGAGCACCTCAACAAGGTGTACAACGCGGAGTGTGAGGAGTTCATGAGGAAGATGTAAGTCGGCCCGGGCGACATTTCCCCCCCCCCCCTGTGCAGCTTCGCTAATCTTCATACAGCACCGGAGCTTCTGACGTCCGCTTGATGTCCCATATCATCCGCCAACGCCAATGGGAAAAGACCGACCCCGAAGAAGAGGCCAAGAAGCCCGACATGGCCATGACTGACGGCGGCCTCCTTTCCGCAAGATTCGTGCACATCGATCAGTCTGACCTCGGCGCCATCCGCCGCCTGTACGACGACATGCCTCCAGGTGAGGCCGCCAAGCACGACGGCAAGCACCGCTGGGCCATCATCAACCTCTGGAGGCCCTGGGAGCAGGTCCACCGCGAGCCCCTGGCACTTTGCGATGCCAGGTCTGTGCGGGACGAAGAGCTGCACGACACGATGCACTGCGTGCCCTTCCAGTGGCCGCGAAAGCCCACAGAGAACCACATGTGGCAGATTGCCCCGCCTGAGAGCTCAACTCAGCACAAGTGGTGGTTCAGGAGCGGCATGACTAGAGACGACGTCATTTTGATCAAGATTTTTGATTCCAAGAAGGACGGAAGAGCGCGCCGTACACCGCACAGCGCTTTCCCAACCCCGGATGACATCGGCCCTGCTCGTCGCAGTATTGAGACCAGGTTTTTCGTCTTCTGGGAGGACGAGAGCTGCGAATAGGCGCAGGATGTTGGACCATATCCTGTGAGATTGTGAATATGTTGCATACATATACTAAGTAGCTTGGGTAGATCCAAATTGAGCCAGTTTACAGATCATTTACTTGATCATCAATTGAATTGGCTCTTGAAATATTCCGTATACTAGTTGTGTTATTGCCCGTATGTATCGCTCGGTTGAGGGTTAGCGTTTGAGTCTTGCAACAAAATAGGTCTTGATAGCGACTGAGTTGTGTCGAACTAGGGACCACGGAGAAATCTACTCCGAACAGATGTTATAGAGCAATGCATAATAAAGTACCCAAGTAGATGCGACAAGATACTGTCTACATTGCCGTTCACAGGTTGGCACGGCAAGAACGAGAGGTTGACAGATGGTCTAGTGGCTTGTGGCTGCGTATTACCTATTCGACGTACGACTACGACGGAAGGCAATCAAAAGAGGAGACTCAATCGTTCAAGACACCAGGTCTTGAGTGGAGTTGATTCAAATGTCTTCAAATGTATAGCTATTCCCTTGTTTATGGACTGACAATACCCACTCTAAAATGTCCAAAACACTCGCGTGTTTATAGGCTTGACCCCCCTGAACACCCCCAAAATGATCCCACGCAGATAACTAAGAGGGCGCCCGCTTGCTCCTATAACGGATCTCCTCCCCATACTTGAAGAAGAGAAACGGGATAGGCGCCAGAACAACGCCGAAGAGGCCTAGAAATGACGTCGCGCGTCCGACGCCGATCGAGCTGTACAAAGATGTCCTGCAATTTTTCAACCCGGGTTAATGTAATCAATACCCGGGTGGGAAGGGGACTTACGCGAAGACCGGAAAGCTAGACGCGAAAAGCGACCGCATGAAAGTGTTCGCTGAGATTGCAGAGTTCGAGAATGGTCCGTAACAGTCCACGATGTAGTTCATTCCTTGCATGTTGATAAGAATGATGCCCATACCGATTGGGACACCTGCGACGATCTGCTGCGTTGCGCCCATCCCCGGCGAGCTTGTCGCGGCGAACCAAAACATTCCAACGGGCAGGCAGACGGAGCCGAGCATCATGAGGAGCAGCCTATTCTCCTGTGGCCTGCCAGCCTTGGGATCTGGGGACAGGTTGGTATTGACTGTGAGGATGATAAGAGCACCCCCAATGATGGTTCCAAGCAGGATGGAAAGAAGGGGAAGGCCAGCCGAGGTGGAGTCCCAGTGGCGCTCGTTGGCGAACGACATGGGGTATGCAAGGAAGAAGATGTACATCAGGCCTATCAATAAATGGTCAGCCAGAGCAATGAACAGCCAAGCTCTCAGTAGCAAATAGCAGCCGATGACCTACCGAAGACCACGGAGATGTAGGTAGACATCAGAAGAAGAATGGGCTCCAGGACAAGCATCTTCGCGGGGCGAGAAAGACAGCTCTCTACAACATCCTTGAGGTTTCGGTCCTGTTCCTCTGATCTTGCCCTGAGCGCCCAGTTGCGTGTCATATGACGCATCCGCCTTGCCCTCTTTGCCAACAGAACTGGCGAATAGGTCTCAGTCAAAAGGGGGTACGTGATCGCCGCAACAGCAAGGGTAAAGATGGCGGTGAAGTTGAATATCCAACGCCAGCCGAGGGAACTCTGGACGATGACAGAACCAGTCATTGGTCCAATCACCGGTCCAATCATGAGAAAGGTGCCGGTACACGGCATGGCAAAACCTCTCTGCTTTGGTGTCCAGATGTCGGCAAGTGTGCCGCTTAAGATTGCAGACGGGGCCGCACCAAAAACTCCCTGGAGAAGGCGAGACATAAAGATGGTGAAGAGGCTCTGGGCGTTGGCTGCCGGGAGCTGGAGTAGAGCAAAAGAGACGTAGCCAATTACTAGGGGACCCTTTCGCCCATAGCGCTCAGATAGTGGCCTGGCCTCTGGTCAGTATTAAACAGAAAATCAGAGCATGAGACCGTTACTCACCCAAAAATGATTGGGCCAACAGCGAACCCGAGCATGAACAAAGATGTGCCGCCAAACACCATAGTCTGAACGGTGGTGTCGAACTCCTTTGCAGTTACTACTGCCGCAGCGCCGAAGACGGATGACGAGAAGGTCGTCGACAGCACATACAGGGCGAGCACCCAGGTGATGAGCCACTTTCGTGGCATGGGGAGATTCTGGGCATTGCCTTTGTCGTCGGGACCATTCCAGTCCACAATGAAATCATCTCCTTGGATCTTCTCAAAGAGGCGATTTTCAAACTCAGCTTCCTCTTCGAGATCGAGCGCATCTGCAGGAACGGGCTGTTGGGTCGACGTCATCCTAACTTCAATCAAAAATAATTCTATGTATTCAATCAAAGGCACATAGGAATATCCTGCAGAATAAATTGAATACGTCCTGATCACAGGGAAAGGCGGCTCAAGTCAATCTACAGCAGGGCCTGCTGCATGCGATGCGTCAGATGTGGTATCAGTCAGAAGGGATCGGAGACTGCCATCTGTCTTCGCCGAAGCAGCAGTTCTTCAAATTCACTTTCCAGGGAAAAGTATCGGTGGTTGCTATTCTTGATGGCGCCCTTGCTACAAGCTCGTTACGGTTCACCGCTGAACGAGGTTCAGGATGGGCTACAGCGATGTCTCTACTGCACTCGGGTTCCCGAGCTCACCTCCCTCAAAGTCATCCCTGCTCAGATTTGTGTTGCCCACTCCCGCTAGCAGCAAGTCATAGAGTCCTTCACTTCTCTCCAACAGCCTTGACATCGCAGATTTCGGCGAATCATTATCGTCATCTCGGGAAGCCTTTCATCCCATCGTGAGTGGCCAAGGGATTGCCGAGTGTCGGAGTAGGTAAGCAGTTGGGCAGGAAAGTCTGTCGGAGATTGGTTGCCAAGCGACAAGTGCTTTCGCCGCGATCCAGATCTTAGGAAGCATTCGGCAAGAACCTTATTCCTCCTGTTGCTAAGCTGACAGATCTTGCAAAGTTAGAGGGGTAATAATGAGGGTAATTATAAGGGTAATTATAAGGGTAATGATGAGGGGCTGAGGGCAATGATGAGGGCAATGATGAGGGCAATGATGAGGGCAATGATGAGGGTAATGATGAGGGTAATGATGAGGGTAACGATGAGGGTAACGATGAGGGTAACGATGAGGGTAACGATGAGGGTAACGATGGGTTACAGGATACTAGCGGTACAAAGGCGTAGTTAGATTTCTACTCAGCAGTATTACCTAATCAAGAAGTAGCTTGCTGACGTAGGTAGGTACAATAGATATCGGACTTCTAACGGAGTTGCCGATCACGCCCCAAGTTGGTGATATTTATTCTTCTATATTCATTCTCTTCACCCCCGCCCGTACTTGTGCACTGCCACCCATGACACTCACCATTACACGATGGCTGTCCACAAGGATGCCTACGTATATGTCTTCGGCGACCAGACCTATGACAGCGCAGAAACGTTGCGCAGTCTCGGCCAAACACACAATGATCCGCTCGTTACGGACTTCATCGAACGCAGTTGCGCTGTACTCAAGCGTGAAATCGCACGACTGCCTTCAGCACAGCAATCGCGATGCCCTCGTTTCGCGAAACTCGCAGACTTGCTGTCACACTACGGCG
The DNA here is from genome assembly GCA_003386485.1 of Colletotrichum lentis. NCBI lineage: Eukaryota > Fungi > Ascomycota > Sordariomycetes > Glomerellales > Glomerellaceae > Colletotrichum > Colletotrichum lentis. The sequence continues at coordinate 1,172,826 of NWBT01000048.1, forward strand.
CTGGCGCCCTCAACCCTTGCCTGTCCCAGGCTTTAACCTGTATAGCCCAGTTGGGACTGTTCATTCGCCAGCATGGCAGCGGGCGCCAAATATACCCAAATCCCGAGCAGTCATGCCTTGCCGGTGTATGTACGGGCGCTCTTGCTGCCGCGGCAGTGAGCTGTGCTCACAGCGTGTCCAGCTTGATGGAGCCTGCTCTGCACGCTGTGGCTATTGCCGCTCGGCTCGGAGCTCTTGCTTGGGACGTTTCCGGTAGAATCAGCAACGATGAGAACTCGAGCTCCACTAGCGAATTCGCTGCTTGGTCCTACGTTGTTGCAGGCTCAAGTCCCAAAGCACTTGCCGATGCTCTCAAGCAGTACGCTGCTGAGACTATGCTTCCAATCACTTCCGTTCCCTACATCTCTGCAATCTTGGTAGGTCGACGACACCAGCTCCAAACGCGACTGTTGCTAAGCAATATGGCTAACTTCGTGACAGGGCCCAACCCAATCAACTGTTTCTGGACCCCCGGGTATTGTAACCGATTTCCTGGCTTCAGCAACGGGAAAGGCTGTTGCGCCAACCAATACAGTTCTTCCCATCGCGGCTGCTTATCATTCAGCTCTTCTCTACGGTGAAGGAGACATTGCTCAAGCCTTGTCTGGTCTACCCAAGAGCAATTTGCCTCGCAGTCAAATTCCTATAATCTCCACCAGCGCCGACTGCCAAGACGTTACCAGTGGCGCCACACTTCGCCACGTCTTCGAAGAGGCTGTGGCAGACTGTCTTCAGCGGCAAATGGCCTTGGACCAGCTCCCCGAGCGCCTTGCTCAGCACGTCAAGCATGCTTCAAAGTCTGGTTCTGAAATCAACACAGGAGTGGTTATCCAACCAATTGCTTTCAAAGGCACAGAGCAACTGGTGCCTCGCCTCCGCCGCCAGTTGCCGACAGACTTGTTCTCTGTCAGGGAAGCTTCGCATCACTCCGTCGAAGATCCTACCTCAGAGTCATCATTGGGATCAAATGGAGGAGTTGGGAAGTCTCCTATCGCAATTCTTGCTGCTTCTGGAAGATTTCCAGGCCGAGCTGACACGATGGATGCCTTCTGGGACATTCTCATCCGTGGCGTCGATACACATGAGATGGTCCCCCCATCACGTTGGAATTCCTCGGCTCATGTTGGAGACACCAGCAACAAGAATGTTTCGGGAACCGGCTTTGGCTGTTGGTTGCACCAGGCATCTCAATTCGACATTGCCTTCTTTAACATGTCACCGCGAGAGGCATCTCAAGTTGACCCCGCTCAACGCCTGGCTCTTTTGACCGCGGCCGAGGCTCTTGAGCAGGCAGGTATTGTGCCCGATCGCACACCGTCTACCCAGAAGCACCGCGTGGGTGTCTGGTTTGGATCTACCAGCAATGACTGGATGGAGGCAAATAGTGCACAGAACATCGACACGTACTTCATTCCAGGTGGCAACCGTGCCTTCATTCCCGGCCGCATCAACTACCACTTCAAGTTCCGCGGGCCCAGCTACACAATTGATACCGCCTGCAGTTCCAGTTTCGCGGCTTTGCACCTAGCATGTAACGCGCTGTGGCGAGGAGAAGTTGACACGGCAATTGTTGGCGGCACCAATGTTCTGACGAATCCCGACATGACTGCTGGTTTGGACCGAGGCCATTTTCTCTCCCGAACGGGCAACTGCAAGACCTTTGACGATAGCGCCGATGGTTACTGCCGCGGTGAGGCCGTTGTTACCATCATTCTGAAGAGGCTTGACGATGCGGTGGCAGACAGAGATCCGATCCAGGCCTGCATTCGCGGCATTGCGACCAACCACAACGCAGAGGCAGAGTCTATCACAAGACCTCACTCTGAGGCTCAGATGGAGCTTATCGACCATCTCCTGGCGGAAACGAACATCAGCCCCAGCGACATTAGCTATGTCGAGATGCATGGCACGGGCACCCAAGCTGGAGATGCGGGCGAAACCACGTCTGTAGTGACAACGCTCTCTCCTCTCACCGCACGGGGCTCATCTGTTCGACCCGCAACACACCCTCTTCACATTGGTGCTGTGAAGCCGAATGTGGGACATGGCGAGGCTGCTGCGGGCGTCACAAGTCTGGCAAAGGTGCTCCTGATGATGAAGCACTCCCAACTTCCGCCCCATGCTGGAATCAAGACAAAGGTCAACCGCAGACTGCCTGATCTGCCATCTCGCAATACCCATATCGCGATGGAAGCAACAGAGTGGCCCAGGCCTCACAACGGCACCCGCAGAGTCTTGCTGAACAACTTCTCTGCTGCTGGAGGGAACACTGCAATGATTCTGGAAGACGCACCTGTTCCCCGCAAGATCAAGACTCGAGACCCGAGACAACATCACATTGTTGCCATTTCTGCAAAGACTCCAGAATCTCTGGTTGCCAATCTCCGAAACATGATTCATTGGCTTGATGGTCCCGCAACACTCTGGGATACGAATCTTCTTCCCAAGCTCTCGTACACCACCACGTCTCGCAGGATGCATCACCGTCACAGAGTTGCGATCCCTGCCGCCAGTCTCGATCAGCTCAGGTCTTCTTTGCAGAAGTACCTAGACTGGAGAACCGGAGGCAAGAAGAGCGTTCCTGTGCCGCCCCGTGGAGCAGGTGTCGTATTTACATTCACCGGACAGGGCTCCCCTCAGGCTGGCATGGGAGCTGACCTGTATGCACGCTTCACGTCTTTCGGAACCGATGTGCAGCGCTACGATCACCTATGCACCCAAATGGGAATGCCGTCAATCCTTCCAGTTTTTGAGCAGGCAAGCAGCTTCGGCAGCGGATCTCTCACATTGCTTCAGCTGTCTCATGTCTGCTACCAGATGGCTCTCTGCAGACTTTGGCAATCGTTCGGCGTCAAGCCTCAGGCGGTTGTTGGTCACAGCCTGGGAGAGTACGCGGCCTTGTACGCGGCCGGTGTTCTGTCTCAAGCCGACGTGATTTACCTGGTCGGCAGCAGGGCCAGATTGATGGAGGAACACCTCTCAGCTGGCTCGCACATCATGCTCGTGGTGCTGGCGCCAGAGGCTACCATCCCCGCAGCATTACCAGAATCCGCCAAGAAAGACGTCGAGGTTTGCTGCCGCAATGGGAAGCATAACGTCGTGCTCGGCGGAAAGACTGCTCAGATGCTGGAGCTCAGGGTGCTCCTTGAGTCGAAAGGCATGCGATGCCGCGTCCTCGACACACCTCTTGCCTTCCACACCTCGCAAGTCGATCCGATTCTTGCTCAGTTCTTCAAACTTTCATCGAAGGTTCGGGTTCGCGACCCCGTTGTTCCCGTTATCTCCCCGACCCTCAGCAAGGTTCTTCGCAAGTCGTCGGAGTTCGGCGATGGCTACTTTGTCCGTCACTGCAGGAACCCCGTCAACATTCAGGAGGCTTTGAACATTGCAAAGAGTGAGGATCTTATCAACGACAAGAGCATCGCTGTCGAGATCGGTCCGGCTCCGGTAGTCTGCCGCATGGTCAAGGACGTTGTCGGGCCCCGGATGCAGATGTTTGCTTCTCTGCACAAGGGAATCGACACATGGCAGCTGCTTGTGGAAGCCATGGCTGGCATGTACATGGCTGGAGTCAACATCGAATGGGACAAGTTCCACGAAGACTTCCCCGAGTGTCATGAAGTCTTGCAACTACCAGCCTACGGATGGACGCTCAAAGAATATTGGATGCACTATGTTCACGATTGGAGTCTTCGCAAGGGCGAACCGCCTGCTATCATGGGCCCTGCTAGGTTCCCTCATTCCTCTATATACAGAGTGGTGAAGGATACTCTGAGGGGGAGCGCCGATGCGCAAGTCGTAGTCGACATTGATCTCAACTCGAAGGATGTCCATTCCATGGCCCAAGGACACAAGGTCTACGGTGTTCCGCTGTGCACTCCGGTAAGTTATTTGCCTGTCTTTGGAATGATCTAGCTAACTCTTCCCCACAGTCTGTTTACGCCGATATCTCTCTCATGATCGGCAACTACGTCACTCAAGTCACCGGTATGGCCGTCGACGAAACGGTCACCGAGATCGCGGAGATGCATATCCAAAGCGCCTTGGTTGCGAACGATGTCGGCAAGGAACAGATCCTCCGCACTGATGCCAAGTTTGACAAGGAAAGCAACACCGTGTTTTGTACCTTCTCCAGCGTGGATGTAAGTTTGAACAGCTCATAACTGGTCGAGGACGGGTATACTGACATCTATGTGCAGAGCAAGGACAAGGTTATTGAGCAACATGCCAACTGCAAAATCCGCTACTCTCCTGCTGAGGCAGTCAGATCGGACGCCGCCCTCAAGGCGGCTTCGTCAGATGCATTGGCTCGCTCGAAGGCCCTGCACGCACAGGTTGGAGAGGCTGGAAACACTTTCCGATTCAGCAAGGCCATGATCTACAAGATGATCGCCCAACTTGCAGACTTCGACCCCAAGTACCGTGGTCTCTCTGCAGTCACCCTCAACAACGACACTTTCGAAGCCGCGGGCATGGTTTCTTTCAAGGGACTTCCCGATAACGACACTTGGTTCTCCAACCCTGCGTATCTCGATGCGATCTCGCAGCTCGGCGGGTTTGTGATGAACGCTAACGAGGGTGCCGACCTGGAGAAGGACATCTTTGTCAATCACGGATGGGAGTCCATGAAGCTCCTTACTCCCAGGCTGGACCCGAACATGACTTACTACTCGTACGTCAAGATGACTGAGGGCGAGAGCAAGCTGTGGATGGGAGACGTCATTGTCTTTGATGAGAGCTACAATTTTGTCGGATTCGTCGGAGGTGTCACGGTAAGTCGATTTGCTGTTGCCTGTAGACTGCATCAGTCACTGACATCAACCAGCTCCAAGGTGTTCCCAAGCGACTCATGCAGTACATCGTCAACCTAGCCAACAAGAAGGTCTTCGGTGGCATCCCGTCAGCGGCAGATCAACGCGCACCTACGCAACAAACCCCACTTTCACCGACCCTCGAGAGGCACGCCGATGTTGCCCCGTCAGCTGCAATTGATGCAGTCCCCCAAGCGGCTGCAGATACCCAGAACGAGTCCGCGAACTTGTGGGAAGTCGCTCTCGCAATCTTGTCGGAAGAAAGCGGTATCGACAAGGGCGACCTTGCCGAAGATGTTGCCTTGGCGGACTTGGGCATTGACTCTCTGTTGTCTCTAGTTGTCTGCGGCCGGATTCGCGATGAACTAGACATCGATCTACCCGAGAGAGCCCTCTTCGTTGAGTGCACCACCGTTGGCGATGTGAAGCTGCGCATCTGCGGTCCCGAGTTGGCTTCGCCTATGTCTTCGTCGACAACGCTTACTTGCAGTGACTCCGACTCCGTGGACTTGGAGTCGCCCGATCTGGTGGAGAGACCATCCACAATTCTGGACACGGACACTGAAGAAGATGCGTGTTCCACCCCAGCATCATCTGTCGCCGACGGGTCTACCGAGGACCTGCAGAAATTGATCGTTAAGCCGAAGGCTGCAGAGATTCCACCCGCTTGGTCCATGTACCTTCAGGGCTCTCGGAAGAGGTCCACCCAGACACTCTTCTTGTTCCCTGATGGGTGTGGTGCTGCTACGTCGTATCTCACGCTCCCGGCCATTGCCCCGACTACGGGACTTGTGGCCTTCAACTCGCCGTTCATCAAGTATGTCTCTACTTCATTTCTGCTGTATCCTTCCTTGTACTGACAAACCATTCTCGCAGAACTCCATCTCTCATGTACGACCACAACCTCCAAGAAGTCCTCGACTCTTACATTGCCGGTCTCCGCAACCGCCAAGAAAAGGGCCCTTACCACCTCGGAGGATGGTCAGCCGGCGGAATTCTCGCCTTTGCGATTGCATCACAGCTAATAGCCGCGGGTGAAAAGGTCGCTTCATTGACCTTGATCGACTCACCGCCACCCGACAACGGCTTGGACTGCCTGCCGGACAGGTTTTACGAACATTGCACAAAGGTCGGCATCTTCGCCAACGAAATGCGGCGGGGCGCAGACGACGCCCCGCCGCCCGACTGGCTGATGCCGCACTTCCGTGCCTCAACGCAGTTGCTCAATGATTACTACGCCACCCCGTTGTCACCTTCTGGTGCAAGGGGACTGCAAGTCAACATCATCTGGGCTGGTGAATGTGCATTCGACGGTATCCGCTACCCGAAAATGCCCCCGCCAAGGGATGAGGAATTGGATGTGGAAGGCCTGAAGTTTCTCACGGAACGTAGGAAGGATTTCGGGCCCGGAAAGTGGGCTGAGCTGTTCCCCGGGGCGAACATCACCAGCGGTGTTGTGGAGAGTGAACACCACTTTAGCATGATGCGCGGTAAGGGTGCTGAAAGACTGGTGGAATTGGTGAGAGATGGTTTGAGGAAAGCACCTTCTGCATGAATCAACTTCATGTTTTCATTTGTTAGCGTTTAAATCATTTCATAGCGTTGGCTAACTTCATTGTGATGGCGTGTCAGAGGCCACGTCTGGCAGAGTGCTGGGCGACCAAAAGCTCTGTGTTGACCGTTGCTGAAATCTGACCCTATCTACGGCAGCCTGCAGGGACGACTCCGCCGAATCATGTTTTCTAGGGCAAAATACTCTAATTCGTTAATACAACTACACTACTCTGCAAAGTATTGAGAATCAATTACAGCAGATGGAAAGCTTCATGTGCAAACACACTTAGATGTCTGATGCTGAAGATACCTACTTCAGTGTCCGAATGTGATCCCCGCGAGCAGTGACTAACGAGCCAAGGAACAAGACATAGTGTTCCCGAGGTGGTTGATGACGCCAGCTCTCATCATTTCAACAACAGACACTCATGTCCTGGAGTTATAGGAGGAAACTATAAACCACCGGCGGGTTTCATCTATCTTTGCTTTGAAAGGAAACAGCGAAGTCCTCGGGAAGTTGCCGACAATGTGCTCGCTACAGTGCCAGGGGACCCAGTCACCGGTCTTCAACCCCGAGTTCAACCGATAATCGGCGATCCTCGAAGAACAAAGTTTACTGGAGAACGAAGTCTGCTGTGAAACGGGGTCTACCGGAGATTGGGCATGTTGCCGAGTTCCAAACGGCGGCTAAGAGTTGCAGACCTTTCGCCCCTTTGCTTGCTACACGTGGCGCCGGAAGCTTCTTACAACACTTGTGATTTGCTTTTCCCGGGAGGGCTTTTCCGTCATACACCCAGCACGGCAATTGATCATCTAAAGGGAAACGAAAAGTAAATCTTCAGCGATTGGATAAGATCGCCACAACAGTACGTCTGCGGCTGCGGCACGAGAAAGACTTGACAAACAGGTGCTCATTATCATCGAGATAGGTCTGCGGGTTCAGAAAGAATTCACGAGAGCCGGTTTACAATGATAATTTACAACGTACGTTTCAAGTTCAAATGCTGGTTGTCTGGCCATGCAGTGCTATCCATGTATCCTCGGCCAACGATGTCCAGGTACCATCCGTCGATCAACAGTGAACTCCGAGACGCTAGCATCATAATTCCGCCCGCAAAGCACCTCCCTGGGGCAGCTTGAATCCCCCCGGAACCTGAGTCTGGAAAACCTGCTTAGGATCATACTTTCTGCTCGTGGCAATCAGCTGCTCGAACGTGCTGGGACTGCGACGAAGAAGCGGGTTCTGCCAGCTTTCAGCGTAGGTTGCCTGCAGGTAGCTGCGGTAGACGCCCATGTCCTTTGCCTTGCGCTCGGCACCTTCAATCAGATTCTGAACTGCCTGCTCAATGGTCTCATCGCTAGACCCCTCATTGCCATCGACCGAGACTGCCAGGTGGATGTAGATGAGGTTGCCCTCCGTCTGGATGGGGCCCATTGAGTCAGATGCCCCACGGCGCTCAGCCATGACGGACGGAACTGGCTGGTAGGCCATGGCAACTGAGAACCCATCAAGATCCAGGTAATGCTGGAAGGCTTTGTCGGCCATCTGGAAGAACTCCTCCATCATTTCCTCGGAAGGTGCGAAGCTGATGGTGGCGAAAAGCCATCTCTTTGGGCATGTCGCCAACGCGGCGTACTCGCGAGAGACGGATGTCACGTTGTCAACGCGAAGAGTGTTGGTCGGGCCACCAGGGAACAGCGGCTTCTGGGCAATGTCGAGGAAGGGCTTGAAGACAGCCGGCTCAATGACAGGTGGGTCGCTCTTGGTATACTGCAAGCTACTGCCAACAAACCAGCTTCTGGTAGCGTTGCTCAGAACGAGGTTGTTGATGTAGTGCACATAGGGATCGTAGGACTGCATCGACGCAAGATCCGCATGCGCCTTGAAGTGCTCCTTTCGGGTTGAGATGTCGTGGAATGTTTGGCCTCCCCAGAACTTGCCCTGGGGGAACGTTTGCATGGTGATGGCCGTAACGACGCCGAAGTTGTTGGCGCCGCCTCTGAGGGCCTTCCACAGGTCCCCGTTCTCTCGCTCGTTCGCGTGAACAACGTCACCGCTGGCGAGGACGACCTCAAAGTCCTCAACCACGTCGCAAATGAAGCCATAGCGAGGAGAGAAGAATGAGGTGCCGCAGCCGAGGACTGCACCGCCCACACCAACACCCGCGACACGGGCGCCCAGGGTACTAAGATCGTATGGGTCAAGTTGCTCAGTGACCTGGTCCCAAGTCTGACTGGGGCTGACGACGATTGTCTTGCGATCCGGTGAGATACCGGAGGCCGGAAGACGAGCCAGATCGATCAAGACTCCGCCATCGATGCTTGCGGCGCCCTTGTAGGGAGTATGCCCGCCACCGCGAATGGCAAATTGGCATTGGTTCTTGCGCAGTTCAAAGCCCCGTGTGAGAGATCTTACTGCGATCGAGACATCATTGGATGACTCGGGAATGACGATGCAGGCTGGATGAGTCTCGGCGTTCTTGAGACTGAAGGACGAGCCGACCGACGAGGTGTAAGCTGTGTCGCGGGGTATCACCACACTGTGGCTGCCCATCAACTTGACCAGTGCTTCACACTTCAGTACAGTTAGCAAGTTGAAAACAGAGAGAGCTGAATAGCCCCGAGGACTCACGCATGACGTCGAAGATACAACGGCGTCTTCGACTGCTACACTGCCAGGCGCAGATTTCAGGCTCCCCAAGAGGATCTGATTGCTGGATGCCAGCTTCGAGAGATTGAGCACCCACTGTTGGAGACCTGCGCCGAACATGATGCAAAATCTTCAAAAATTCTGTTGCAATATGGCAAACTGAGGAATTGAAGGTCTATTGGGTGTGACATTATCGTGCACTAGAGAAAGCGGATAATGCTCCAACAAATGTACTGCGCGATTTGCACGAGTCGGCAAGATGAGGGTGTTGTCGAATCGCCGAAAGTTTAGCACGTTTTCCCTAAGTTTTGGGTGGTTCCCGCAGGCCGGGAAAGTACTACGGCGAACGAACAGCATCCTGTAACGGACAATCATGACCATTAACCGGTGCCATCAGCGCTGAAGAGATGCTGGCCTATCCTCATAATACAGCAGGCGAAGACATCTGGACCGGGACAATCTACAAACATCGTTCGCCAAAATGTCCGGTCTTACTACTACTGACATTCACAAAGTCGCATTGATTGGGGTAAGGCAGAGAATCCCTGCGTGAGCAAATGGGAATGCTGACAAGATGGGCAGAAAGGTTATGTCGGAGGATACGTCTACGACAAACTCGTCGACGCCGGCTTCGACGTGACAGTACTCTCTCGCTCGAACCCAAACAACAAGGCCAACGTCCGGGTTGTAGACTACGAATCCACGAAAAGCCTCACAGAGGCGTTGGAGGGCCAGGATGCCGTCGTCTCGACCATCTCGATGGCAGGCTGGCCCCACCAGTACAAGCTGATTGACGCCGCCGTCGCCGCAGGCACCGTCAAACACTTCATCCCCAGCGACTTTACCGCGCTCTCCACCAACCCGCAAGTCGCCAACCTGCCGTTTTACAGAGACGCGGTCGGCGTCCAGGACTACCTGCGGAAGAAGGCGGGGAACGCAGACATGAAGTGGACTGTCATCCAGACTGGCCCTATTATCGGTTGCGTGCTGAACGGAGTGTATGCGTACAACTTCCAAGACCGGACTGCGCTGCAAGTTGGCGACGAGAGCAACAACAGTCACAATGTCAGCATGACGCGGGGCTACACCATTGGAAAAGCTGTCGTCTCGATATTTAGCAAAACAAAGGAGATGGAGAGCGGGCCTATTCAGATCCACGATGTTGTGACGTCGCAGCAAGAAATTCTCAGGATTGCGGAAGAGAAGTCCGGCGCGAAGTGGTCGGTCTCTCATGTCGATGCCGAGGCCAAGCTGCAGGAAGGGTTGGGCGTGTTCAAGGCAGCTGGAGACAACCCACCTCGCATCTTCGCGACGTTTCTCGTCATCCACTACACCATTTTTGGTGGAAAATACAAGACCGACTGGGACGGAGAGGGTAATAAGGCTCTTGGTATTCCAACTTTGGCGGCGGAGGAGTGGGAGGATTTGATTGCGCAGAGGGTTCGCAACGAGCCTATTGATGGTGGGCTTCCGTGGAACTCTGCACCCAAGCCAAGGAAGTAGAATACTACAACCTGTGCGCTAGATTAAACCACTGCATAAAATCATTGAAAATACAGAGACAGTCCATGTGTCTAAAGCCATAGTTGTCTTGCTCTGGTCAAAATGTTCTGGCCCATTGGAAATGATGGCGTGACGAAACTGTGACATGACTGAAGAAAAAAGGGGCAACCACCAGGCTTAAGGACAAACATCTCCTGAACTCCAGATAATGATGACTACTACATGCTTGGTCAAGTTGAGGATACGATTTTTTCAATATTTGGAATGATTCATACGATGATGCTCTAATAAGAGGGCAGAGCGAACCCGTTCCATTCGCGGTATTCCAGCGGTACCTCCGGAAACTGGTCAATGCCATCCATCAAGACAATACCCATTCCTCCAGCCTGATGGGTCTGCACATGGCAGTGCAGAAGCCAAGCGCCCGGGTTCTCAACCTGGTATCTTACGACTGTCCAGACAGCAGGCGCATCACCGGCTATGTCTGGTGTGGTGAACGTATCCAGATGAGCCGGGTTTTCGAAGTTGAATGACCCCACCGGAAGGCTTCGCTCAGCTTCTTCCACACTGCTCCAGCGGAACCTCCCGATCCCAGAACCAAGAAAGTACACCTTGTTCCCATGCTTGTGAATCGGATGACTTTGAGCAAAAGGGCCTTCGGTCTCCAAGATCATGTCTACCCAATCACCAACTTCCGAGAAGACCACCAGCTCGCTATCGGGTGCTTTGGTAGGTCCCTGGAAGAGCATTGGCGGGTCCTGCTCCTCGGCAGTCATGTTGTACAGCTCATGGCCGGACAGACTCCACTCATACGCACCGTGAGGGCGGCCAGGCTTTCTCAAGATCAGCTTGACTGTCCGGTCCGGTCGTCTAGCCAGTCGCCGTTCAGGATATGGCCGACCGTCTTCTGGCTTAAATGAGCGCATTTGGTCGATCAGAGGTTGACCCGCGTAGTTCATCTTTGGTTTTTGGTGGCGTGGTGGGTGAGCAGCATCACCATACACCATCTCTGCGAAGCCTCCAAGGATTTGGTTGAGGAGGTCATTGGCCATTCGGATCGTGTACCGCGCAGGCTCCTGGTCAAGCTTCACAAACACTGACACCCGGTTTCCGTTGCCGACGTACACGCGATCAGTAACCACGGGGTGAATGTACTGCCCGTCCACGGCGTACACGCGAAGCTCGTGGTTGTCGATAGAAACTTGCAATGGGTAGAGACCGCCGACATTGACAAAAGTCAGCGCCACCCAGCCCAGTTTCTCATCAACACTGAAAGTGAAGTTGCCCTTCGGGTTTGTTCCCCCGACGCACTCCCTCACAGCATGCGGCGGAAGCTTCCCAACATCTCCATCGTAATCTCCCTGCAGCGCATGAATTGGTGGTACACAGCCCTTTGCCGTCATGTGGTCCTCGCCAAGGTCTTTCAGCATCTTGAGGATGATGGGGTTGGTCATGTTGTCCAACGTGACGGGGTCCAGGCAGTACTGTGAACCCACGCCATTGACAATGATGGCATCCGTGCAAGCCAAGTCAAAGTTTGCAGTCGTTTCTATGTGGTAAAAGTCGTCAAACTTGTACTGACTCCAGTCGGCTAAGAGCAATGGCTGATTTCTCGATTCGGCCGCGCGCATAGCTTGTTCTTCAGATGCATCACGGCTGATGAGATGGAATGGTCTCTTGGCCTCAAGCGTTGCGTCAATGATGATTGCGCCATAGAGACCATCCATTAGTTGACCCTTGGAATGGGCGTGGTAGAAGAAGGTCCCGGCGTCCTCTGCGATCCATCGGTAGAGATAAGAGGCACCAGCATGAATCTGACGTTGTGTAAGCCCTGGAACGCCGTCACTCCAGGGCGTCGTCCGTTGCTCTATGCCGTGGAAATGCATCGTCGTGTCCTCCCGTAGATAGTTCCGAACCAAAAACTCGACTTCATCGCCTTGTTCAAGCCGAAGCGTGGGCCCCACGAACGTCCCATTGACAAGAATGGCATCCCTTGTGCCCGCACCGATGACGTCCACCTTCCCAGAGGTGATATGTAATTCGAAGCGGACAGGCTGCCGGGCCACCGAGGATCCTTTTGCATTCTCCAACTGGAGGAGGTCTGGTCGTTGGCACCAAATAGGAGACCATATGCGCAAAGCGCACGAAAGAAGGGTCATAAGCTGCATGGTTGACGGGTCTCAGAAACGAAGCCCCAGAAGTCATCGAGCAAGACCAGCTCGCCAGGTGGAGAGTTGGTGGTTCAGGCGATGACGGGATGGAATTTGGAATTAACTCCTAGGTGCACGCTCATCTCAGGGAGTAGAGTGGTTAAGGGGCATGCTGAACCACGATTTGGGGCGCCGTGGCACTGGTAAAGGCGGCGGCAATCGAATACCGATCAATGCGTTCCGGCAATCTGCCCAGTCCCTATCTTCCCCACGAGCTTAATCGTAACATTCATCAGACAGCGCTGATCAATTTGCCTAGGTGCCTCTTCTTACAGGTCGAAATTCAACTTTGTTTCTTTATCGACATTCAGAGGTCACATCCTTCGCCATATTGTTCAGCATTCGCTGCAGGCCAAGTCATAAATGCATTTACAAATTCTTTCGGCTCTCGCCATTATCCCCTGCTTGGCTGCAGGAGAGTCACTGAAACATGTCCTCGCTCGTCATGGGTCGCTCACAATGCTCCATGACCTCCTCGTGGAGCTAGACCTGATGAGCACATTCGAAGAGACAAGAAACTCGACGCTGCTTGCGATGAACGACGATGCTTTCAATTACCTCGCCGATTGGGGCATGAATCTCAGCTCGATCGAACCAGAGCTTGCAAGAGGGATTATGAAGTACCATTTCCTGGAGGGCTCTTACACCTCGACGGATCCCTCATTGGGAACCGAGGCGCAGCTGATTCATTCCGTCCTCCGACCGCCTGTTCTCACAAACGTTTCGGACGGTGCCGTGGTCAAGCTGACGGCTGCCGACAATGAAAACCCATTTCGGGTGGAATGTGGGATCCAGAAGGTTTTGCCCATCATCGAAGCTGACATCTCCTACGACTTGGGAGTCTTGCACATCATCAACGAGAACCTCGTGCTTCCTCACAATCTATCAGAAACAACAAACTTGGGAAACCTCGACAATTTCTGGAGCCTTGTGCAGAAGGCTCAGATGAGCGAGCTGCTGGAATCATTTCAAGACGCGACAATCATGTTGCCAAGTAATGAAGCCATGGCGAAACACAAATTTCAACTCGAATCTCTCAGCCTGGCGGACCTCCGGACTACCATCAACAACCATGTAATCCCAAACCGTGTCTTATACCACACGAACTTCAGAGCAGGCAGCAAGGAGGTCACAGCTGTGAGCGGGCTTAAGCTAAAGTTAAGCTGTGACTCCGCAGGCCGCCTTTTTGTCAATCATGCGCAAGTTCTGGAGCAGAACGTGCTTATCTACGGCGGGATTTCACACGTTTTGGACAACATGCTTCTATTAAAGCAAAGTATGTGTCTGACGTGAAAGGAAATCTAGACAATCTAACTGACTTCTTTAATAGGCTCTGACTTGAATGGTGAAAGCGATGGTCTGTGGCGGTATGTGGCATCCTTGCGATGGTATGAGTATCATTGGGAAAACACAACAGAAGTCCTTTTTAGGGCGGCTTTGCTGTTCATATTCGGTGCACTCATTATCCAAAAGTCGTTTGTTGGAGGACTTCAACGTATTAACAAGACTTTGCGGTTGCATCACAAAGGAAGGTGTAGCCTAGGGAACACAGTTTAAGTTTTCTGTTGTGTATTACTATGTGCCGGTTTAGGCAACAATTAAATCCAGAGCACTACAGCACACTTGAATTCCCTTTAATCTTAGACAATAATCTGTTAAGTTGACTAGCGCGACACCACAGGTGGTTATTGACTTTCGGCGGCTGTATTCATATTGTTTGTCTATTCAAGCACCTTTGTCCCAGAACGTATCCCTGATGCTGAAATTCTCTCACGTGCAAGAAATCTCGCCAGACGTGATAGAGACTAGCCTGTAGGAGAGGAACCACCTTTCAGTGGTATAAGAGACAGCAGTTATTGCAAACATGTTAGAGACTTCAGTGCTTTGATATCTAGATTGGGAATCTACTACTTGGATTCTTATGCAACCCTATTGGTTGAAAGATGAGTTGGTGACCTTTTCAGGCGCCCATCTTGAGGAGTGACCAATCACGCGATCCTCATCCGTTTCCTAACTTTTTTCACTACCCTTATTATTACCCTTATTGTTGTCCTTACTGCCTGCCTGCAGATAGCGTGTTATTATTATTAGGGCTCAAATTAGCCTGTTATTGGCCTGTTACATTAGGCTCTAATATCCTTATTTCTACTTTACAGTTGAAATGAGGATAACAGAGGATTTGTATAGGAAAAGGTATGCTCTAACCTTATCGGAGGCAGCAGAAACTCCTTTTCAAACAAGGTACGCAGCTTTTTGACGCTACGTGCAGAGACAAACTCTAGAAATGCGAAATAATGCTGAAAATAGCTTAGCGCAGCATAAAATTCGTTTCCAAATTCCGAGACATCCCGTATCGGGGTGTTGCCGATCACGCCCCAAAAGAGTCTCGAGAGGCTGAGAGTTATGGTTTAGGTAAAAATTGACTTGAATCCCCAACTCAAACGTAGCTGATATAAATCAAAGACTTCATTCATTCGATGACGACTGATGACGAAGTAGATTCTCGTCGTCTGGAGATTTCACAGCATCTATAAAAGATGATTTGGACATTATGAGACGAATCGGCTTTTTCCATCGTGTATTAGTTGGTGTTACCGAGTCCCCGTAGTTGCGGTTTTCAGGTTCCCGAGGGGGCATTATATTCAATACTCCGGAACACGATGACTGTCGTCCGCCCACTTTTCGCAACCCAGACTCAAGGGACCATCATCAAAACACAGCCGTCTCAATCATTCCTTCTTTCAGGCTGGCAATTAGCATCCTACCATTCATTCAGTCTCTGGAAAATTACTCTTGTTCGCCTTGACAATGGATCTGTACCAGAAACTGAAGAGCTCTCTGGACGAGATTGCGTTACACGGCCCGGGGCTGCTGCGTCACTTGGATACAGAGTCGCATAACGGCGCATCAGGCCAAATTACATTGGTCAGTTTGCTAGAAGATACTTCGAGGTCTTCGATTCAGTATCCGCGGAAAAAGCTTATTGAGTCGGCCACCAAGTTGCTCCAACTTGCCACCACTGCGGATGGATACCTCGAGCACTTGGCTAATAGCGTAAGTCTGAGATGGCTTCACTCATCATCGCAACTCACATACTGACAATGCATAGTATCAAGAGTTGACCTGCGTACGCTGGCTCGTAGATCTCAATGTTCTGCATCATCTTCCTGCCACCGGGTCTATCGCCTATTCCACCTTGGCAGCCAACGCCGGTGTCCCTGTGAAACATCTCAAAGGTGTTGCACGCATGGCCGTGGTCAACGGCTTCCTAGAGGAGCCTCTCCCCGGCCACGTAGCTCACAGCCGTGCGTCATCTCTCCTTCAGCGCGATGACAACTTCATGAGCTGGGCCCGCTGGATGATGAACTACTCCATGCCGGTGGCTTACCGATTCGCCGACGCCACGCGCCGATGGGGTGATACCGACGCCAAAGACCAGACGGCTTTCAACCTGGCCCTTGACACCCCGGACCCGTTTTTCGACCACATCCACAAGAACGCGGAGCTGACCTCGGTGTTTTCCGACTACATGCGCAACGTGACCGCTTCCCGGTCATGGAGCCTGGCCCACGCCGTCGAAAGCTTTGACTGGGGCTCTCTTCCCGATGACGCCAAGGTTGTTGACGTGGGGGGATCTCACGGCCAACTTGCCGCGCAGGTCGCGACTAAGTTCCCGCGCCTTAAGTTTGTCGTTCAGGACTTGCCGGAAACTGTTGCAGCGGCGCAGAATGCCTTTGAGGCAGACGACAAGCTCGACGCCGCGGTCAAGTCGCGGATCCAGTTCATGTCACACGACTTCTTCAAGGCCCAGCCTGTGGTCGATGCAGATGTTTACTTCCTTCGAATGATCATCCATGATTGGCCGGATAGAGATGCCCGCATCATCCTCCAGCAACTCCGCAAAGTTCTGGAAATGCGGCCCAATGCACGCGTGGTGATCATGGACACACTGCTTCCTCCGCCAGGCTCAACAACAGTCCTACATGAGCAGCAGCTGAGAGTACGCGATCTCATGATGATGCAAGTCTTCAACGCCAGAGAGCGCGAGCTCGATGACTGGAAAGTTCTGCTCAACGAGGTCGGGATGCAGATCACGCATCTGGAACAGCCCGAAGATAGCGTGATGGGGTTGTTGACAGTTCAGCTGAAGCCTACCACAAACGGCTACCACGGCAAAGAGTCGGCGTCCGATCTGCGGAACGGACCTAACCGTTGCACACACAAAAGCCCAATCACACCCACCAGTGCGGATCAGCCCGTCCTCATCATTGGGGCAGGAATAAGCGGCCTGTGCCTCGCCCAAGCATTGAGGAAAAGCCAAATCCCCTTCCGGGTTTACGAGCGCGATCCAGCTGTTGACGCGCGCCCGCAGGGATACCGCCTGAAGCTCCAGGGTGATGCTGCTGAAGCGCTCTCCGACCTTCTACCCAAGGATGTGTACGAGATGTTCCAAACCTCGTGCGCCACTCTATCCATCGGTGAAACAGATTTGAACCCCTTCACGGGCGTGGTCATCAAAAGCCGGTCTGGCGGAGGCTTGAGTGGCAAGATCGGCCTCAACCCACACTACTGTGTCGACAGATCATCCTTCCGGAAGATCCTAATGACCGATATTGAAGAGCACATCTTCTTCGGGAAAGAGCTTGATTCATACAAGACGGATGCTGAGCGTGGCGTGGTCACAGCGACTTTCAGGGACGGCCATACAGTCAAAGGCCGATTCATCGTTGGCGCCGATGGTCTACACTCGGTGATTCGCCGTAATCACATCCCGAAGTCTCTGCTCAAGGACACTGGGGCTGCTTGCATCTATGGAAAGACGCCCCTGACCCCTGAGGTACTTGCGAAGTTCCCGGAGAAAGGAGTTAGGTGGATGACAGTTGTCTCCGACCACGCACCCATGCTTCAGTCTTGCTTCATCGGGGACTCTCCGGTCACCCTCCTGCTGGAACCTATTCGGTTCAGCAAGGCCAGCCGCTCAAAACATTCCTTGCCTGAAGACTATCTCTACTGGGCACTCATCGGCCCTGAGCCCCGCTTCCGGTTTCCCGATGGCACTTCGGCATCCAAAGTAGGGGGTCTGACATTAGGACAAGTTCCAAACGACGCTGCCAACCTTAGCTTGGCCATTACGCAAGAGTGGCACCCTTCCATCCGCTGTGTGTTCGAACTTCAGGACACGCGGCAGGCAACACTCATACGTGTTGTGTCGTCGATCCCAGACGTTCCCGCATGGCAACCGTCCTCCATGGTGACGGTACTTGGTGATGCAATTCATCCCATGAGCCCCTGTGGTGGGATTGGGGCCCAGACCGCAATTTGCGATGCTGCTAGTCTAGCCAAGATTCTCACTGCCACTCAGGGATCACCTTCCTCGCAGGCTGTCGGGGCATTTGAGGAAAGCATGCGCAATCGAGCTCATCGCAGCATCAAGCATAGCGAAGTAGGTTCACAGAAAATGTTTGGTCTCCGGTCTATGGTGGACTGCAAGCCCTGGACGGGGTGCTAGACGGAGGATCGCGACACTGTGCCCATAGGATCGTTGCCGGACTTGTCCTTAGATCTTAGTGTACTACGTATTGAAACATTGTTTCCAAGAACCAGAAATCGTCTGTTGAGGTTGTAACCTCATATTGACTCTCCGATTAGCTTAGTTGACCGGTGCTCATTTAGACTGCGTGTAAAAGATGCCCATGGTGTTCTGTGCCAAGGCGACCTCTCTGACTTGGGGAATTGAAACCGCGTAGATCTCGATGTATGGGTTGACGGCTGTTACTATGCAAGGTAAGAGCAATGGAATCGAGATCCCAATCAAAAGAAACGATGATCGGGCTTTTGACGCCGATAGTTAGAAGATGCGGCTCCACTTCTCAGGGTGGATTCGGCGATTTCGTCGACTTGGGATATGATTGCACCAGATCGGTGTGTAGGTTCACTAGAATGAGCTTTCTAGTATCCATTACTATGTAAGGACTTGGTTTCATGGAGTACCGTCCTACACTTGAACCAGCGCTTCTACGTTCCGGTGCTGTTTCACCAGGCCAGTTGAACCAGCGCTTCTACGTTCTGGTGCTGTTTCACCAGGCCAGTTAGGGGTAATAGACACGTGGAAACTACGGAGCGTCGGGTGGTCAGGCATCTTAATGGGGATCGATATTGCTGGAAACTCTTTCGTTTGAACCACCAGGTTGGAGTCGCCGGTCGTTGTTGAGTAATCCGGCATTTGGCATGGTTGGGTTTCCGGAACACTCCGTTCCCAAGATTCTGCGCCATATTGCAAAGTAAGGTACGCAAGGATGGCAAGCCCTTGGGACTGAAAATCCCCAAGAAGCTGATCTTCACCAATGAGAGCTACTTTGGTAATGCTAATTCCGACGGCCTATCGCACATTCCGAGACGTCAAGATTTTCCTGCGCTTGAAGCTGGGGGCAGGAACTTTAACTACGGGTTAAATCTTCCTATTTAGGATAGGATATCGTCGCTTGCCGACGAGACATGTAGTTACCGAGCCTGTCGGGAGAAGTAAAGTCTATTGCATAGCCTATAGGATGGATTTTGCTTCAAAATTAAGCTTTTTGTGAACGGCGACACCCAGCTAGGAGCGCCCAGGATATTCCCTACAAAAAAGCCTGATTGGCTCAAGCCAGCCTCCAGGCTTCTCTGAGTCTGACAGAAGCTTTCTTCATACGCCAAGTAAACCTTCTTGGTATCGGGGAATCGGGATTAATAACCCATGCCTGTGTATCTCGTCTATGTCTCCGTAAACGGTAAGGACCACGAGGGCGGCTCCACTCCGTCTCCAGGGAAGTCGAGATGACAGAAGCCCAGACGAAGAGTCCACGATTATTGCGAACCGTGAGCGCTTTGTTGTTGAGTGAGAAAACCGCCTGCGTAAAACTTTCTCGGGGAGCTCGCGATCCATCGACGTAAACTCGTCTTAAAAAGAGAAACCAAGTCCACAGTCTCACCTCTCAATATCAAGTGCTTAACGTTGTTAGCTGGAAGGCATTGACAACCCACACACACCCTTGGTAAAACAACATCCACCATTTCCCCCTCATTTCCCCAAACTCTTCAGTTATGCCAAGCGCCGCCCAAAAAGACGAGCTCTTTGAGCTTGTATCGTCGATCCATTCAGCAGCGGCGGAATTAACAAAGTTTTGCGAAAAGCGTCGGCTCCCACAACCGTCCTCAACGATTGCCGCGCCTAGCGTTGATCTGACTCTTGAGAATGCACCATACTTCAACGCAAAGGCCGCCATCGTTGACGCCGCGGAGCAGCTCATTCGGCTTATCCGGGGCCCAAGGGAGCAGTTGCTGGCATTGAGTTTCGAACACTGTTCCACGGCCTCCTTTCAGGTCATCCTGAAATACAAGCTCGCCAACCACGTCCCGCTCAAGGGAATAACCACATATGCGGCGATCTCTCAAGCCGTAGGCAAACCTGAGATTCAGCCGGCGCTTGTGGCGCGTATTCTTGAGCATGCCACGTCTTACGGCTTATTCAACGTTCAACCCGGCGGGCTCGTAGCGCACAACCCTACATCTGCGCTTTTGGTCACCGATCCTGATCTAGAGGCTTGGATGGATCTGAGCGCAACTATCGCGTATCCCGCGGGCGCTTGTATCCCAAAGGCTCTTGAACAGTATGGCTACAGCATGGAGGCCGATGAGGCTCCTTACGGTGTATCCATCGGTCGCAAAATCTCCCAATTCCAAAGATTCCGCGAGGCCGACGGAACCCAGTTGCATGAGATGTTCGCTCGTGCGATGCGCGGAATTGCCGCGGGAGGTGCCTACGATTTCCGCCATGCGGTGAACGGCGGGTATCCCTGGCACACACTGGATCAGTCCGGACATCTCATCGTTGACGTCGGCGGTGGTCCAGGCCATGTGTCAATCGCGCTGGCCGAGAAGTACCCCAAGCTTCGATTCGAGGTGCAAGACTTGCCGGAGACTATAGCGGTTGGCGAAAAGTCCTGCCCAGAGGCTCTCAAGTCCCGTATCATGTACCGACCCCACGATTTCATGACGCCGCAGCCGCCTCATGATGTAGCTGACAACGAGGGTATTGCCTATTTCTGTCGCTTCATCCTCCATGACTGGAGTGAAAAGTATGCGCGAAACATCCTACAAGGCCTCGCATCTGCTCTGCGCCCACAAGACCGGATCATCGTGAACGAGGTTGTGGTTCCAGACCCTGGGACGGAAAACCGCGAGAGAGAACGCCGGATGCAGTAAGTTCACCGCTTCTATATTCAGCAAAGACAAAGCTGACAACTCCAGTGACCGTGATATGTTAATGCTCATGAATCTGAACGGGCGCGAGAGAACTAGAGCAGCATTTGAAGACCTGTGCAGCTCTGTGACGCCCAGGTTGCAAGTACACAATATCCATCGTCCAAACCAAGGCGAGCTCTCGCTCATTGAGATCACACGGTCTGATTCTTCCTTGTAAATAGCACTGAATGATAGTAAAGGGTTTTAGAAACACTGTTGTTGCATATAATGCACAAATTTAGGACAAAGAAAGAATGGCTGTATTTTGACAAAGCATTAAACAAATTATTCTATAGTGGAATTATGTCTTATGCTATTAAACGCAGCAAGGCCTTTAAGTATAGGGAAATCAAATGAAATTAAGCCAATGTACCTTAAATCTAGACACTACTACAGCTAGTCTCTTAACAGTTGTCGAATTGACGGGGGTAACAGTGATGGGTCAATATTGCGTATATTGTGCGTTGTGTGCGTTCTGTCTGTATGTGTAACTGTGACTATTGCGTTGCCCTTTCGCCTGGCCTTGCCACCTGACTAGGCCCTTAGCAACCCCTTTTCTAGGTGCCTAAGGCCCCCACGAAGCCCACTGCCTAGGGCGAAGCCTGCGGCAGTCCCTTCGTTATTGCCAAGCAGCCCGGCCGAATCGGGCTGATAACTCCTATTCCTGCGCACCCTTTTCGGCGCTCGCAAGGTGCCCTCCGTGGGGCCCTATAATCCGACAGCAGCAGGCCCTTTGTTGCTGCCAGGCGGCCCGGCCGCGCCGGCTAATTCTCCTATCTCCTCGCACTCTTTCGGCGCGCGCAAAGTGCCCCCAGTAGGGCTCTATCCGACAGGATAACCTAATCGGCATGTTAATCGATCGCACGCTGCTCTGACGGAAGTGTTCAGTTTCCCTTAACATTTGACTGACGTAACGTCAGCCGAAGTCACACACACCACGTTGGGGCATTTGCCGTCATCGATCTCAATCTCATTGGCGATCGCGATCGCGATCGCGATCGCGATGTCACCCCTCTACCAGGGAGTTTCAGTGTAAACCGCATTCCATGATCGACAGGTTGCCAAGTCTCTATGATTAAGTACTCGCCTGTCTGCATTGCTTGTCAAGTTACCATTGGTTTCATTGCCAACTTGTCCACCTCATCAATGGCAACCCGTACACCTATCCAAGACTCAATCCATGCCTTTAGCCGCAAGCAACGGAAAGTACGGCAGTCGTGTAATGCGTGCAGTTCTCAGAAGATCCGGTGCGGTAAACAACGCCCAAAGTGCAGTCGATGCACGATGAAGAGTCTGTGCTGTGAGTACGGCATGTCGATGCGTACTGGGGAGCGCCCTCGTGTAGTTGCTTCTCCAATCGTGCAACGAGAGGCGGGCAACACGACCCCGATCTCATCGAGAGACGCTCCACGGTCGACGATCGAGAATGCATTCACTCTCACGCAAATGGACCACTCCTCGGACCCCTCCGCTGGAGCCGCCCAAATGGACGACGTCCAAGATGATTTCGACTGGGTCCTGCAGGCCACGCGCCTAAGCAATGCAGGAACACCCGAATTCGGACTTCCAAATGAGCAAGAGGATTCCCTCAATCCAGCGTACCGCCTGCTACTTACGCCATCCACTAGGGAGTACAGCTTCAACGACTTCAACCAAGACCACGGCCTTCAGTCTCTCGAACAACAGCAGCCAACCAGGGATCTTTCAGGCAGCGTAGACAGTCGGGGAAGCTCGTCCATCGACTGTGACGCATTCCGGCCCCGCAAAGCCCACGACTGCACCACCGAGGCTCTGATGCTAGTTGCGGATTTCCATGTCTTGGCAACCGGTTGCTTGACCGCAGCGAAAGACCCCATCTCTCCATTTAATCCCGGGTGCTACACCGAAGACACTCCGAGAGAGATGGGGATAGTCCTGTCGGAAAACCGGAAGGCCCTGAAGAGACTCGACAACCTGCTGGATTGCCGCTGCTCTACTAAGCAAGAGGTTCTAGTCTTAATCTACTTGGCCATCGTCAAAGCTGTGGAGTGGTATGCGGCGGTGCTCGGTAGCGACGACGATGAGGCGTCGCAGGAAGACGACAATCCCGCCACACCCCAGATGTTCAGACAGATCGCGAGAACCAGTTCATTCATTGGCAGCTATTCTTTGGACAACGACGCCCAGAGACTGGTCAGTGCGCACCTCGTCTTGACTCAGCTTAAGGACCACGTCCATCCTCTCTTGAAGAGATTGCGTCATAGACACTCGTCAACGTCGGCATCAATGGTGGATGATTCCTCAGAGCCGTCGACCTCCGGTCGGCGTAATTCTAGCGTTATCGAGCATCATCACCTTGCTCTTTCGGAAGAGCTCAACCGGATTTCTGCGAAGGCAAACACCATCAAGAAAATTTATTGAGAATTTCTTTTTGTATCTTGGGGTCGTCGACTTTTTTCTGCGGTCTTTTGTGTTATACTTAGGGGACGGGCAAACACAGCCACGGATGCGAGCTTGAAAATGTCGGATTATAGGGCCCCACGGAGAGCATTTTGCGCGCGCCGAAAGGGTGCGTAGAGATAGGAGTTATCAGCCTGTATCAGCCGGGCTGCTTGGCGGCAACGAAGGGACTGCTGCTGTTGAATTGACAGGGGTAATAGTGATAGGTCAATAATGCGTATATTATGCGTTGTGTGCGTTCTGTCTGTATGTGTAATTATAACTTTTGCGTTGCCCTTTTGCCTAGTGTCGAATTGACGAGGGTAATAGTGATAGGTCGATATTACATATATGATGCGTTATATAAGCAGCCTAGCTGAATTAGGCTGATAACTCCTATCTACACGCACCCTTTTCAGCGCGCGCTAAGTGCCCTCGGTGGGGCCCTCTAATTCAACAACTCGCAACAATACGCCCTGGCGCCGCCGAAGCGTGAGCCAGGGCACCAAAAGTGTAGGCAATCAGGATTGCTCCCTTGCTTCTAGACCCGGAGACAGATTGAAGAAACTCTGCTCTCTTGTCACAAAGATGAAAAGGCAGCCTCCAAGAATTGTTCCTCGCAGCATCGCAGCCTTTATCTACCTCCCATCAGCGCCGTTTTATGTGGCGAGTTCGCCGACACATCCTCCTAACTCGGCCCAGATGTCGTCCTCTCATCAGCGAGGAGAATCTGTCGGACTACGACCGACAGCGGGCGGTGGCATGCCGAGTGCCGAGTTGGTACCTCTATACCTCCAATGATGAGGTGAATGGTTTGGCTATAAGCTTTTCGCCATCCCGAATACCGATTGCATCAGCGTCCTACACAGTCTATGTTGCTAATTGTGGATACGGATTCTGTGATATGCGTGCTTTGAGAGATCCTAGTCGATGGCGTGAGTGCTGCACTTGATGGCATCAACGGGAAGTGGGTCGTTTTCATCAGAGAAGGGCTCCCAAGGACCCAGTCTCTGCCTGCATGGCGACTCAACTCGGGGATTTTCCAACCAGGTCTCCACGGAGTTGCCATGTGCACGGCTTTGTTCCGTTTTGTTGGAACAAAAAAACTTGATTTTGATAGCTGCTTCTAAAGTGGAACACGGATCCGTGGGGCAGGGACCTAGTTAGAAAAAAAATTGCAATCTGTATCCGTAGAGGGGCAGAACTCGGATTTCTTTGCAGGGTAGTGGTTTACTCAAACAGGTTTACTTGTCGGTTGCTGAGTGTAGTGAAAGTTGAAGATTTTGCAATGCCTCTTGTACTACACTTAATTTGAGTTGAGCCACGGAACCTGTCTGCTTCACCGAGTTCTTAAACATGGCTGCCGTAGACGAAAAGCATGTCAAAGCTCTGCCCGACAGTTCGGACAGCCAAGGCGATGGCGATCATCCCGAGATTGATTGGTCACCCGAGGAAGAGCAGCAGCTAGTCCGGAAGTACGTCGCGTTTTCGATTTACCCAGGGGACATGGACTGACATTGGTGCTTGGCAGAGTGGACTTTCTCATCATGCCGCTTCTCATTCTTGCCTTCTTTGCCCTACAACTCGACCGCGGAAATATGTAGGCATCCCTGGCAGCTCTGGTAGATGATATATTCTGACGTAGAAATAGGGGCAACGCGTTGACGGACTACTTTCTCCGGGACGTTGGCATAACTCAGAACCAGTTCAACGTTGGTCAGCAGTTGTTGTCTGCGGGTATCGTCATTCTTGAGGTATGTGACGGAAAATTTGAGTGACTCGTCCTACAGTAACATTGACTCAAACTCTTTTGGTAAGATCCCCAGCAACTTGATTCTTTACAGAGTAGGACCAACACTCTGGATAGGTGGGCAAATTGTGGCATGGTAAGGCGCCCCAACGCTTGGCATTTTGCAGTTGATGAATAATAACGCGTACTTAGGGGCTTGGTTGCAACATTCCAAGCTTTTCAGAAGGGACTCGGCCCGTTCATGGCCACTCGACTGCTCGTCGGGTATGTCTTCAGTCTCTTCAAATCCCTTCTAGCCGATTGTTGCTGACATGAAGTGTAGTCTGTGTGAAGCCGGTTTTATTCCAGCCGCGCTCTTCACCATGACACGATGGTATAAGAAGGACGAGACTAGCAAGCGGTTCTCATGGTTTTTCATTGGCAACATGCTTGCTTCGGCCTGCTCGGGGCTTATTGCCTACGGAATGTAAGTCCAAATCGAAGAACCATGCAGACGAGTTCCCTCCCTCTAACCATTGGATCATTTTCCAGTTTGCATATGAGAGGTGTAGCTGGCCTTGCTGGATGGCAATGGCTCTTTCTGGTAGGTCAAGCATGTCAAGTCTGAAAGACCAAAAGCGGGATAACGATGGCTAATGTTGTGTATTAGCTCGAAGGCATTTTCACCGTGCTGGTCGGAATTGCGTTCTTTCTTTGCTTTCCCAGCCAAATCAACAATCCAGTTTCCCTGAGCGGGATTCGATACTTCACAGAGCGCGAAGCCGGGATCTTATACAAGAGAATCATGATTGACGACCCCTCCAAGGCTCATTCCAAACGCTCAGTCAGCTGGCCTGAATTGAGATCAGCTGTACGTGAGACGGCTGGATTTCGGATTGCTTCAAATGCTGATGACCAGGTTCTAGTTGACTAACTGGAGACTCATTCCACACGTCATTTTCACAATCTGTGGTCTTGCACCGTCGTCTACCTTGGGGTCCTATGCCCCGTCGCTCGTTAACTTCATGGGGTTCGAGAGACTGCAGTCGAACGCCATGGTATCCATCGGCTCCTGGCTGCTGCTTCCCATCAACTTGCTTTGGGGGTTTACTGCGTGAGTGCTTGCTCAGCCAAGACGTAGCTTGTCAAAACAAAACACAATCGGCTGACTTGTCATGGCAGCGACAAAACGGGAGTTTGCGGCCCATGGGTGTTCCTGGGACTACTCATCTTCTGGGGCTTCAACGTAAGTTGACCATGCCGGGTAGTTCTTGGCAATGTACTCGGCTAACAATGCGCAGCTTGGCAACATGTTGGTAATTGATGGTGACCGCAACATGCGTTTCGCAATGTTGACCCTATCAACCGCTTTCTCGTTCCCTTGGCGTGAGTCCATTTTCTTGTCACAAAAAAACATGACGGTACATGCCGCTGACACGACCGTATAGACCCGGTCAACAGCGCTTGGGTGTCGGCCAATGCCAAGTCGGCAGGTGAACGGTCCATCACGATGGCGATCATCATTATGGCGGCCAACTGTTCGGGGATTGTCGGTAAGCAACTGTTTAGGGAAGAAGACGCTCCAAAGTATCGAAATGGTTGGGCCATCATCACAGGCCTCGCGACTGCTGCGGCGGCCTGTAGCATCTGGGCCAATGTTCAGTACTACATCCTCAACAAGCGAAGGCTGAGCCGGACGGGTCTCTCGTATCAATACTGACGTATATGCTTACAATGCGTCGGTGTGTTATTAGTCAAAGTGCGAGGATGCAGAAGGACATGCAGGCCTGGCCAACGCGCGAAACGGACATGCATATTGGAGGCCAAGTTACCAGTCATACTCTTGGCAATCGTGTCTAGACTAGCTCTGCAGAACATCAAGATGGAACTGCCACATTAGAATTCAAGGGGGGCTGGCTGCTGGAGGCAATGTTGTGCTTTGAAAAAATCGTCCGCGGGCACGGAACCGGCGGCGAGCTTACCTGAATCGTGCAATTCCTAAAAGAGGGCGCAAAGTAACAAGATCTACACTTGACAGCAGAGTCGAGGCTCGGAAACGTGCGTGTCGTATCTAAGGGGGGTTTGCTAGTCGCCGCGGACCAAACTCGTGCCATCCAGCAGGCGCTAATTGACGAGTTTATTTCCTCGAGGTTTCTATCAGGTTCTCACGACTCGTCATTGGCTCCGGTCTCCAGACCGCGCCTTGTGTGTGAAGTAAGACCTCGGCGTCCATCGCCTGCAGTATGTCTCGGTAGTGGTCGGCGACTGACTGAGGGTAGTCGGCGAGGTCCGGTATCGTCCATTGATCGTAGCAGGCCCCGTGCGTGTTGGCTGCGAAGTAGGCCCCGTGATGTCGGATAAAAAGGTAGCAGAGATAGCAAAAGTACTTGGATGCACCGAGGCATCTCGGCTTATGCCAAGGACCGTATGGCTTCTCCAAATCGTGACGGATAGTCAGGATGATCTCAGCGTGCACGTGGGTTGACTTTGCCCATGGTTGGTAGGCCAAGGCGGGGCTGAGAGGCACTGCCTCGAAAGGAGGCAGGAAGAGAAGCTCCACGCTATCAAAAACCGTCGGGTGAGATTGGGATAGCCTTGTCAACGTTTGACAAATGCGGTAATAAGCTGCTATCTTCTCGAGCTGACGTAGCGTTTTGAGGCAGGCCTGGATTTGAGCTGTCGCCCTGCCAGCCTGCAAGCGCTGAAGATAGGTTGCGAGGGATGGCGAGATGCATAGGTCATAGGTGGATCGCACTATCTCGACAAGCTTCTCGTGGTCGTTCGCCTCGGTCTCGAAAGCTTCCAGCAGGTCCGCCACGGCCAAGAGCCGGTCTTGGAGCTGCGCCCGCGCAGCTGCTTCCTTCTTGGTGTAGAGAAATTGGACGCGATGGGCAAGATTTGCGAAATCGGCATACAGGGGTTTCTTGTGGGTTCGGGAAAGGTATACGGGTTTCTTCCATTTGGCTGAGCGAAGGCGGTTCAGGAGACGGTGATGGTGATGCCGGACCACCGCATCCAGAAGGTCGGGAAGTGTCTTGGCGGGCGGCACGGCGACAAGGAGATGGAAAATGGAGCGGAGAAAGGCTTGCGAACCGGGCTCGATGGCGTCGACGGAGGCGATGACGACCCTGAGCCCTGCATTCTGCGGCGGTCCATTTCCCCGATGGCCAGTTTGACTTTCCTGAACGGTGGTAGCAGCAACGGACTGCGCCCCTTCTCCGACAGCGACGAGGTAAGCGATGTCGTCCGCTATGCGTTGTTCGTCGGCCATCGTCAGCTGACGGGGACGAGGGTGGACATGGTGGTCATTAGAGTCTCGGTAGTTGTCGCGCGCTCCCCCAGTCGCGACATCTGCGTGCACTTTAGCATGTGCTCCCGCTTCCCCATCTGCATCAGCGATGGAGGCAACGTCGACGGGTAGAACATCAGGCGAAGGGGGTGGAAGTGGGAACGCTTGGGCATCGACAGGCACAGCATTGGTCAGCTTCTCCAAATCCACGACATGTTGGCGGAAGACACTCTCGGGAAGGTCCCGCCAAATGGACGTCGTGGGCGAAGCAGTGACAGCCGGACGGGGTCGAACGGATACTGTTGAATCCAGTGTTTGGGCGGGGGGGGGCGACATGGACGGTGGCTTGGGCAGAAATTGACTTTTGTGTGTGTTGGCTGACAAGGGTTGGTCCAATGTCGTGGGCGTTTGCAGTCCTGGACTCGGCTTGGAAGATGGTCCGCCAAGCTAGGACGATTTTGGAGAATAGCAAATGCAGAATGTGAACTGTGGAATGGAGGGAGGTTGGAGATCGGAGGAGGGAGAAGACATGAAGAGTGATGGAGAGACTCAGAGAGAGAGAGAGCGGGGGAGGAAAAAAAAGAAAAAGAAAAGACAAAAAGGAACTCCAGAAGAACTCAAATTTCTGGACTCCTGCAGGTCGGTCCACCCAACACACCGTCCGATGAGGCATTTCGCCAGCGCACCTGTCGTCTTCGTTCAGTTGTCCTGAATCCTGCCTGAGTGCCAGGACCAAGGGATTCGGCAAATAGCCTGCATCATATTCCGTTTCCATGGCTTGGTCGCGCACGAGGCGGATACGTGTAGTGAGAGGGGCGAGACTTTGGATGAATCTCATGCTCATGACACGAGAAGATGGGATGAACGAGGATGAGGCGAGTCCACGATAGCGTGGATCTGATTGTCGATTCGCCTGGTGTGGTGCGCTGAACAGAACTGCACCATGTTGATGGCCAATACAGCTGAGTTGAGAGGATGGTCCGTTCTTGCCCCAAAGCTTTTGCCAGCAGCTCAAGCGTGGTGACGTGGTCTGGAGATACTGGCACCAGCAGACACCGACAGTCCGCAGTGCGACGGAGAGCAAGGGATGCCAATGAGCGGCCGGCCTGCCGATAGACGTTGGCTTACAGAGTACCTTTTGCCGACTCGATCAGCCAACCGTCCGGACCCGCTACGGGCCACCGGACGGAGCCCGAGAAAGATTTCAAGCAAAGAAAGGTCAGGCGTCGCCGCGTCGGATGTGTCGGATGGTGCGCCCGCTCCAAGTACTCGAGAATCCGTGGCACCGTGCCTGCATGAGAAAGTCGGGCCTCTCCCCAGGTCTTGGGGAGTCTTGGTGTCTCTTGTACTCTGTAAAAGTCTTGGGGTTCTCTTGGGAGTCGCCGCAGCTAAAGTACTACACGATCTTTGCCCAGTCGAATTATCTGTTGTCGTGAGAATGGGCTCCGCGGTCTTGGCGCCATTTAAAATGAGGGGGGACTTGGGTAAAAGTTGGCAGATGCGGGGTTCAAGGCTAATTTGCATGATTACCAAAAGGCTACGGTGGACCAAGGTAATCCCTCCCCTGCCGTTAGTACGTTACTAGACCCTGGAGACAACTAGCTAGCAGAGAGAGTAGAGCAGTCAAGCAGATGGATACAGGCGCTGGTGGCTGTGTATTCGTACCCCCGAATTTACGCTGGTGTCGATAATGGAGCGACCCTACCTCCGTCTTGGCTCACCCAAGGGCCTGGTCATTTCTTCGTCTTGCAGAGTCCGATCAAAGGTGCTACAGTATTTTAACCAGCATCAACCACGCAAGGCCCGGGTCTGTGCCTATAAACGCGCCTCCGCTTGACCTTTATGCGCCCCAACAACTACCAGGCTGAGCCATCGGCGAAAAAGTCACCACTTTTCCCCCGAACTTAACCAGCAGTTACAACTTACTGACTGATGCAACTCCCTGAGGCTGCCTTCCTCTACTCCCTGCCATCCGGGACCCCCTTTCCATGCCATAGACGGCGTCTTCACGTTCGACGCTGTAAGTTCAGACGACCTGACTTGGAAGGCACTCGGTGGCAAGAGCACATCCCAGCCGGAATCGCCTATTCTTGACGATGTTTGCCGGAAAATGACGAAATTGTAGCTACTGGAAACCGCGAGTCAGCCGCACAGAGATCAGTTTCGGCGCCGACAGTCGGTCCATTGTAACCCTGATTGAGGGTATCTCTCTTCTCTGCTTCTCTTGGCCGCCGTGGGCTGTCATCTACCGCACCGCTTGATTATGCTAAGGCTCAAGTCCGCTCAGCCGCGCGGGATGTGGTGTATTTTCGCCAGAGGCGGGAGAATCTTACCCCCGCAGGCACAGTGTCGGCCCTGCCGCCAAGCGCTCGCCGATTTGACTCTCCAGGGACAACCTGTTTCGGGCAATCTGCCGGGGTGTGTCATTGACAGCGTCTGGACTCCCCATAACCGGCGGGCCTCACATTCAACCGTGGGAGAGAACCCCATCCGTTCTCGTGATGATGTATTAGCCATAACAGCTCCGGAGTCTTATCCCTGCTGGCTACCAGTCCCAGGCATTGTCCACGATATTTCAATGCCAGGCATGTGGTCGAAAAGAGGTCTGCCTCCTCTATACTCCATATCGTAGGACTCGACTAACTGATGATCTGTTAATCCCCGATAGGGGGCTTGGTAGTAAGCGGGGCTGACCAGGTAAACCTGCCAAGACGTTACTTCTAACCAAAATAGGTTCTATCATGACTCCTCGAAATTAATATCGCATCTCAAAGTCATAGCCTCCCGCCCATCATGATTGTCTCTCTTTTTCTAGCGTTGGTGTATTTCTATCTCCATACCTGCCATACTCTGTTGTTTTGTTCCGTCGTGAAGTCCACTCTCAACTTAACCATCAAGTAACTACCAGTCACTCTTTTGCCCTTTCCTGCAACACTGCGCTCACTCTAACCCTAATTTCCACGATGAAGTCTGCCGCCATTCTTTCCCTGGTCCCTGCCGCTGCGGCATTTTGTCACCACGGCACAAACCTTTACAAGAAGGACCAGCTCTTCCAGAGAGCTGACGGAGCCTTTGGGTACGATGCCCTCAACGGCCCCCTGAACTGGCATTCCCTCACTGCCGACAACATAGCCTGTGCCGTAGGCAAGAACCAGTCTCCCATCAACGTTCAGGAGTCCAACACCAAGCGGGTTCAAGGTTCAACCATCACCTTTAGCCCGGAGCAGCACCCCTATGGCGCCTCGCTAGAAAACCTGAACGGCTTTCTCGAGGTTCGGGCCAACGGCACGATGAAGAACGGTGGATTGACCTACAGCCTGCGTCAATTCCACTTCCACACTCCCAGCGAGCATCGCATCAACGGAGAGCACTTCCCTCTGGAGGTCCACTTTGTCTGGGAGGCTCAAGTCGGCAACGGTTAGTTGATAGATTCGTGCAATTGTCAATGCTAGACAAGCAATCTGACCAAAGACGCAGGCTCTTCTCTCGCCGTTGTCGGATTCCCCATTGAGGTCTCCGAGGCGTCCGATCCTCTTCTGGCCTCCGTTTTCTCGAACATTGATCAGGTCACCGCGGTCGGATCTCATGCCGCGACTGGTCCCTTGGACTTCACGAGCCTTGCCGATCATCTTTCGAAGAACACTGTCTACCAGTAAGTTTGGACGAAGACATATCCCAATGAGTGGCTCCCAAACTGATCTCTTTAAAAGGTACTCTGGCTCCCTCACTACCCCCCCTTGCACCGAAGCCATTGCGTGGAACGTGGTTGGAACACCCATCCCCATCGATATCACCACCTATCTGAAGGCCAAGAGCATCATGAAGTACAACGCTCGCTACACCCAGAACAACCCGGGCGAGATCAACCTCTTAGACAACGCCTACCAGAGCCTCAAGAAGGTCCACGGAGATAACCAAGGTGTGAGCTACTAGATACACTAGGATATCTTTTCAATAATACCTCTCCTGTTTGGCAATGCATACGAACGGCCCAGCCTCGAGTTTTTGACTTGTAGAGTAGCTCTGCGAAGCTGGCAAAGTCGAAGTGTGGGGGAACAACACCCAAGTGAGACAAAGGCGGTCGCTAAACTTGCGTTCTATCGCGATTCTGGTATCGAAAACACGTGCAAGAAGGGCAAAAAGAGCACACGCCGAGAATAATGTCCCGTATTTTTTCTATCCAACGGCAACCACAGCGGAGAATTCTCTGTCGCCCATTTAATAGTACATTCACCAGGATCAGCCCTATTCTTTTGCGGGCAGCCTTGCCGCATGTCTCCTGCTCCTGTGCTTGCAGTACTCTCCAGCACCACCAGGCGAGAACCATCCAGTATTTGCTCTCTGCGGTTTTTGTTTTCAGAGATCTACCCCTCCTTTTATTTTAATCCTTCAGATGCCCTATTCAAGATTGATTTCGTATCGACTTGAAATTTTTCTTTCAATTGCATCGATACACCCAGTGAACATGTTTTCTAGTATTCAGACCACAACAGGCTTGAAACTTGGCTCGGTCCATTCCGATTTACCCGACCAGCTGAGCCGGGCTGATTTTCTCTGGCAGCAGACGATTGTAACGACGTGCAGTGGGGGTTCGTCGTGTTAGGCGCGCCTTCCAAAATCAGATGCGAGAGAGTGTGCGTTTCAGAGTCTGCACTCCCAGCTTCTCGTGGACCACCTTGTCAGTGTGTCGAATGTAATAATGTCAAAGCACAGATGGACTCAATCCCGAACCCCTCCAGAATGGACTGAACGACTCCGGGAAAGCCAAGTTTTTCGCAGCCTGATGCGGCAAGGATTGCCAAACCTTCAGAGACGGTTGCGTCTATAACCTTGACAACCTCAACGGTCCAGTCGTTTCCCACAATATCGGCATGTTCGGAGATTTCAGTGATAGTAATCATACAGGTGGCGTTGCTGGAAGTGGTTTCCCCTTTCATGCTTTAATTTGGATCTCCTTAAAGCCTCTTAAAGCCGGCGGGAGGTGAAATCTGCTTACTGATTATTAACTAAGCCTCCTTCGATGGCCTCGGGATAAAACATCCCCCCGTGTCACACATCCTAGACTTTCAAGAACTCTACGGAGTACGGAGACAGATCGTTTAATTCTAAGAATAACTTCGTTCACATGTGGCTTCTCCCCAGCCGTAAAGCGCAAGCGGTCAGCTTTCTATTCCCCTACTCGCTAGGTCGTACCCGGCACAGATCCTCTACAACCGCGGCTAAGTCGGGAATACCGGAGATTATCCGGCTTGGTGCGTTACTGCAAACCCACGTCATCAACCTTAACATTCCCGGCGCATTGAATGAGATTGGCGATCCCATCTGAGCCTTACCAACCCTAGTATTCGGTGTCACAATGGCAGAAGAAGCAACGAGTGCAGTTAACGCGCTGGCGAAATTTCTAGCTCATGAGCAGATTTCAAATGTTGAAGAGCTGAACCGCTTCTTCCGGTTAATCCCGCACACCAACGGTAACATGGGAAAAGGACAGCGCCGGCCTAGTCCTACCGATGCTATCGTCTTCTGTGCGTCTTCAGTGCTATCTTTAGCCGATAATGTTTTTTCCGCGCTTTCCAAAGTATCCCACCAGTCCAGTACAAAGCTTGACTTGTGAGTGCAGTCCCTCTGAGATGGAGGTTGAGTTTGTGGGCTGATCATTACGCTGCTAGACAAGGAAGAAACACGGTGCTGGTTTTATGCGGTGGCATCGGACATTCAACGCCATACCTATATGCCGCAGTAGCAAAGCATGAAGTCTATTGCGCTGTCGCTAAAGAAGTTCAAGGGAAAGCTGAATCACGCGTCCTGCAATTGATCGCCGAACGTTGGTGTGGCATCCAAGTCCAAGAGATAGGATCCGAGGGGGCAATGATGTACCCAGATGACAAGGACAGACTGTTGGTTGTTGTTGAGGATCAATCTACTAACTGTGGCGGCAATGCATTGGAGTCTCGAAGAGTGCTGGAAGCCTGCGGAGTTGATACGCCTCGATCAATCATCGTTGTCCAGGACCCGACGATGTCACGGCGCACCGTTGCTACGTTCGAGAAGGAGTATCAACAGAGGAGTATCGGCATGCCCCGTGTAATGAGCTGGCCGACTTTCACCCCCAAAGTGAAGGTCGGAGATTCCGTTGAAAATTCCGGGGGAATCGATATACTAAGTCAACTCACCTACGTCAACAATCATCCAGGGAACAGCTTTATCTCAAGCTTGTGGGACATGGAACGTTTTGTGGACCTGCTTTATGGTGAAATACCTCGTCTCCGAAATGATACAGAAGAATACGGGCCTATGGGGAAAGGATTCATTGTTCATGTCGATATCCCAGAGAGAGTTGACCATGCATGGAAAGTCTTACATCTAATGTTTGGAGAGTGGACTCGGAACCGATAGAAGACGCAGGTGTAGGTATAAAGCATTCCTTTAGGTACTTTACAGGGTTTCATAAGATGACCCCTTTGCTTGTGTCAGTAGACTATGTGTTCCACAGTATGTTTGGGATGCAAAGTATGACTGCGTAGGTTCTACTACGTGTGCAAATCAGTCAAGTTATTTGAACCATAGGATTCTATGTCTATGTTACACAGTCAAGACTGCCCCCATCTCTGCATAACAAAAATCTAGCTGCTTCATAGTCGTGTAAGTTGCAACACCTGCTGTGCTAAAAAATCTTTTCTGAGGCTTGGTTACCGGCAGGAGGCTCTTGGCTTCAAATGTGATAGCTCATAATTCGGATAGGTTTTTATAAGATGCCATTGGATTTGTCACTACACACTCCCTGTTCCATATCTAGCAAAGTTTCTATGGAAGCTTTTCTGGAAGGCCTCAGCAGCTTAGAGGTTATCCTCAAAAAGACTGTAAGTAGAGCCCCCCTGAAGCAGGCAGGTTTAGATCGCTCTATGGCCTTATGCCTACAATATTGAGCTTGGCCTTATATACAGCTATTTCTATGGTTAGAAGGAATACCTTTTAAAAAGAAGCATGGACCCGAGCCTATATCCCCACAGCTGATTAGTTTATCTCTGAGCTGCTTAGACATACTCCTTTTGGTAGCATCTATGGGCTGCTTGGCAGGAGGGGGGGGGTCACCGAGAAAGTCCAGGCAAGCATACAAGCGCTGTGGTCACGAGAAAATGGAGTTGGATCCGTTTCTAGGCATTAACGGCTGCTTTGGGAGCTATTGCACACACGAATAGGAATATTGGAGTTTTGTTAGGGGAGCCGAGAAACAACTAACAGGACTCCAGTGGGTTTCCCACTACATGAAAGATCATCCTCATTTCAACCTTCTCCTGACATCCTTCTCACATATGAATCTCTTCGTGAACAACATCACAGCACATTCATCAGCAAAGAGGTTCTTCTATCATTCACAGCCAAATCGAAGTCATCGCTCCAGTTCCTGCAATGGCCCAGCTTGTTACATTTGTGGCGATCTATCTGTGGGGGACTCAGGCCGTCTCAGCTGCCTGCACCAATGCGACACAGCGAAAGCCATCGCAGAACGCAGACACACGTTTATCACTAATATTAAAGTAGCTGATTCAACGTCAATAAGAATGTTTTAAGCAACGCCGAGAAGGCTAAGTATATTAACTTAACACCTTGCTGGATAGACGTCAGGATCATTAGTCTATAAAAGAAATCATTTACATAGAAAGGAGAGTATTCTTACCTACTTAAAGAAGTAAGTCTAATCATTTAGCACTTAGTCATTCACATAATGCAGATATATCTGCTTGTAAAACAGCCAAGTCTTGCAGTTAGAAAAGATAGTCACAGATATCTAATCTTTGATTTACGATATATTTCTGTACTTGCGTGCGTTTACAAAGAAAGGCTATTTAGCACCAAGCATTATAATATTGCATCGCAAGCGCTAGTTAGGTAAACTTATCCTGTCTTTTAATAAACGAAAGTAGATAAGTAATACGACCTGCAGTTGTGCAGTAAATAATCGTTGGTATATAATCACAGGTGGGCAAGGTGCAGTCGTGAAGCTATTCATAGATATATCGTGATAATCGCTTCGGTGGTGACTGTGGTGTTGCTAGGTTGTTGTTGCCAGCCATACAGTAATATGGGTCCTGGCCGCAGGCTTGGCTGCTGCCCCACTTTCGGTGGGCAGTTGCCGCGCGGCCACCCACAGCCCCTTTCCGCCGGAGTGAGATTGATCCCGAGCTCCGGTAGGCGTAGGTTCGACTCCGGATCTCCGACACTAGCCGTAATTTAAATACATGAAGACTTATAGCACGTCTGCTTTATTTTCCTTACTAAGGCCTGACCAGTAAGAACTACGTTTATTGCGCTTACGATAATCACACGGCTCTAATTGGTATTAGTTGCATTGCGCGATTTAATGCACGCTAAGTATCAATCTGTTCTAAAACTTAAGAAGCTACATAGAATAGACTAAAAGAGGAATAGGAAGATCCAACTCGCCTACTTAAGAGCAAACAGGAGTTGTCTACCTACGCAGAACAAGAGCTATTAATCACCTATGTTCGTCTGAAGATCTTGTTGCCATTCATACCTTCACTATCTACTTTACACATCAACCTTTTTTTTTCGACATGCATTTCCAATACAACATTGTATTCATTAGCACTGTGGCCTTGTTGACCTCCTCTGCTGCCCTCCCTTCGACGGCTTCGCTCCAGGCACGCGCCAAAGATAAGTTCTGCTTCGCCGGTTATGCCCAGTGTTACCCAGACGACCCCGCCAAGCCTTTCCTTGGAGACCGATGTGCTCTATCATGCGACGGCGCTCTAGGCGGCTCCTTATTTGGATCCTGCAAATGCGCTACTGGCTATCACCCAGGAAAATGCATTAATTACTTCCAATATAAACGTCGCCATAAGTGCAATTAACGATAAGTATGTAGGACTACAGCATGCTAGAAGCGGAATTAATTAACCTTACTTAAGGACGCACCGAAGCCGGCCAATAGTGTACCATTGTGATGGGCCTTGTACGCCGAGGAAATGGAGGATGCATAGTGGTTGATCTTTCTAAGATCTATTCAACATAAGGACACCGGGTGTTCAATGTTCAATAAATATGGTAGTGTCTTTCGATAACAGCACGTCCTTGCTGTACTTATCTACAATACATGTAGGAATCACTCTGTTTACATAGCGTTTACTTAGTATCAATTAACTTCACTGTTGCAGCTAACAGAAGGCTTTCAAATTATAAAAATAAATTTTCCTGCTATTTGTAACTGAGAATCTAGGTGGCAATGGCATAGTGAAAGTTTTTCTGTCTCACTGATATTGGTGGAAGGAATGTTGCTGTTAATGGTCTTTTTATGCAAACCCAGCCAAAGAGTTTACCCGTAAAGGCATTTTCACTGCTTTTTAGAGAAAGTAGCAACGTAACAACTCTTAATCACATCATGTGGATAGCAGGCACTGCTAACAACATTACTATTCAGGGGATTATGTAAATAGCGATGCGATTTGTGTTAAGTACTTGTAAATAGGTACTAAGCTCTTTGACTGCTTTTATTAATAGTCATCAGCTAGTAGATAGAAACAGGATCCTCTTTAACAACTTTCTGACCTATTTTTAATGTATTGGAGTGATATTCTCTGTTCTTTGTTCCGCTATCCTCTGGTGACAAGCATTGAAACAATTTAACAAACGGTTCCCGGG
Organism: Colletotrichum lentis; assembly: GCA_003386485.1. Lineage (NCBI taxonomy): Eukaryota > Fungi > Ascomycota > Sordariomycetes > Glomerellales > Glomerellaceae > Colletotrichum > Colletotrichum lentis. The sequence continues at coordinate 1,210,969 of NWBT01000048.1, forward strand.
AATTGAGATCTGCGATGCCTTTGCTGATTTCCTGACCCAGGAGGTCAATGCCGAGTGTCAATTCGCAAGGGCTGCACTGGGAGAAGAAATTAAACCCACCAATAACTCTGTTTCTCGATAAAACATCAAACTGAAATGCTGGTACAAAATTCAGATGAAACGCAATCCACGGTTTTTGGTGGTGGGCTGAGCCACGGAACGCTATGATTCAAAACAAGATCTGTAACAGACGACTGTGCGCACAAACATTGCAGCAAAGTCTGCAAAAGGCTTCAAGACTACACTCATACAAAGATAGTTCGGACCGTTGGATAAAACTTGAGAGTTCCCAACGGATGTTTACGTCGTCAGTCTTTGCTCCATCATCCGACCATCGCAGCTTCCGTATGCAACATCACACCCAGTATGTCTTCAACGCCCGAATATCAGCCCTTTTTAAAGTACTCGGACGACCCGACGACAGAGGAGCCAACCTCACTTAGACGCCTTGCCAGCCGACGCAGTACGTTTCTTTCCCACGTATCTGTTCTCGTTGGCACTTCTTTAGTCTGGATTCTACTATTCTTTTTAATCACACCCCCACGTACAGCTTCAACATCGGCACAGGCTCCCGAGCCGTCCGGACTGCCGGAGATCCACGTAGCTGGAGATCGATTCAATGTGACAAGCGGCCGAAAAGAAATATCTTGTGGGTCCACAACGAAAGAGGCGAGAGCCAAGGGTTGCAAATACGATATTCTTCTGAATCACTGGGTACCGGCTCCATGTTACAATAAGGAATCAGTCGATGAATACCAAGAGGACGGCAGTTGGGGGGCGTTTTCCGACAAAAACATGACTCATCGACTGACAGTCGATGAAATGTCTGAGAGAGACTTTTACTGGACATCCATTCGGGACCACATCAATCACTGCGCAATAATGTGGAGACGCCAGTTTTACGCCTTTTACGACCAACGGGCTGCAATCGACTCCATTATTGCCAGTCCTGGTCACACTGAGCACTGCTCTCAATATCTGATGGATGTTATGGACGCCAAATGGAAAGAGCCGACAAAGACAATGAGGGGATTTGCAGGTTGCTGGATAAAGGAATAACTTATTTGTAACAGGGAGTATTGATGTAGGCCTAAGTTTACTGTCACAAGGAAACCCTCAATATATCAGAACTCACTGAATCAGTGCCCTCATGTGCCTTTTCACGCGGTTACATATATTTAACTAGGCTGGATTCACTCTCTTGACTTGTGTATAGAATAAATACCTTTCCCTCATGTTCTCCTACGTCTTACCGTTTTCTTACTTGTGACATTTACATTTGACAGAATGCTTAAGTCAGCACAGCGTAAGGTGATTAAGACTAATAAGCTAATATTGCATCTAAAAGTAAAAGGTTAACTACATGAAAAGTGATTCTACTTGCGATGTTACTATGCTTTAGGAAAGAGAAGTTTATGGCAGCACTAGGTTTAAGTATAGATTGCACCTATCTTCTGCTCTATCTAGCTATATCTACTGTTATATAATGTTTATCTCTTTTATAATACGTTAGCATGTGAACCTTTACTTCTTTTACATCACTTGCTAAATTCAGCATTGCCTAGACAGTCATGTTTTATAGGCTTGAACAACAATATATTAAGCTTTTAGTAACATATATTTCACAGGTTTAACTAAGTTTAATGAGGTGTGTAGATCCCCAGATTACTTTGATATGGGTCAGCAGATAACTAAAACTAAAGCAGAGTTACTAACAATGGATTTATATCTAAGAACGAATCAATCTGGCTAGCATATTGAATTCTGCATTGTGGCTATCCATATGTCTTTACAACCACTCACAAGTATCAGTCCCTTAAGACATGAGATCTTACCAGTCACCTCCACCTCCTGTCAACTTCTTTAGCCCGTTCCACAATCATGTCCAGTGCTGTTGCCTCCTCGAGGGTAAAGTCAAACTTCTTGTCTGCGTCGCCCAGCATACAGAACCTGTTGCCCTTATACAATCTCCAACTGCCTGGTTTGCGCAAAGTTGCATCAGAGGGTTCTACCAAGTAGCTCTCGAATTTGGCAAAGCCGCTTTCAGGGCCTTTAAACTTGTTTTCAAGCAACCAGCCGTTAAGCCACAGAGGCTTTCCTTCAGTGTCGAGGTGCAACAACTGCGAGGCGCAGATCATGGCTTGCGGCTTGCCATCGCGGTCGGCGATTTCGCACTCGAGAGGGTAGCTTTTTGCATCGCGGTCGGTCTCTGGCTTCTCACACTCCTCACGAACCTCTTCCGGGAGGTCGTCGCCGTACTGATGAGCGACACCCATGATGGCGGCTTCGCCCCGGTGAAAGGCATAGTCTTCGTCGCCCGCGAGGAGCCAGCCGAGCCAGAATGTTTCTTTGTCGCCTAAGCTGCTGTTAGAAAGTTCGACATGACACGTACGAGTTTGAAAAGCTTACCATAAACCAGCTCATAGACACCAATCCTACCTTCCTCCTTGTTCCCATCCCGGTCCGGTCCATTCAGCCTAGTGACCAGGAGCATTGGAATGAAATGCCTACTCTTATCCACTACTATCACTCCGCTCTCCTGCTGGTGTCCTGACTCGCCCGTCCACATCCTTGAGTCGGTCGCCACCTTGGGAATTGGCTTCTGTAGGATGGCTTGCAAAAATGACGCTTTCTTCTCTGGCAGGAACAGTCTGTCTCGGAAGAAGAGCGCACCCTTCTCCTGGTAGTCGTGGTCGTCAAATAGCAGGGCCGGATCCCGAAAGAACAAGGAGTCGGCGTCAATAAACACCACTTCCCGAAAGCTTGAAAGCAGGATGGCAAATGGCTTGGCCGCCCATCCCTTCAACTTCCACCCATCGTCACGAACCATGACTGCCATGTCCCGCGTGATAACGCCATCCAGGCCCTCTAGCTCTGCAATGTAGTCTTGGCCTAGGTCCTCGTCACCGAGATACATGATTTCGATAGGGAGAGTGCAGCCCAGCCTGCGGAACGAATAAATGGTCGTCAAGAGATATGGCGCCTGCCCGTTGCCTGCAGTCAGCACGATACCTCGCCCTCCGTTCTTGATATGTGCGTGTAGGCTCATATGATCTCCGAAATAGGGCATCGTCCAGGGAAACAGTAGCTCTGCCATCTCGATGATAAAGGAACGAAACCCTTCGTAAGAGCGGAGGGTTTGCGCAAGGCTCAACCCGCCTAGGCCGCCGGGATAGTGTTGACGCAGATATTGTGGGATGTCATTGTGGATGTAGGTTTCATCCTCAGGATCAAGGTGAAGTGCTTCCCAAGCGGTGAAATAGGTCCTGTAGGCGCGGGTACGCAGGCCCATCTCCCGCATGCGTGGCTTCCCAGTGCTAACGACCGGTCGAATAAGCTCTTGATGACGAATCTCATCTGGCAAAAGATCAAGAATGCGCAAGAAATAGAGTTCGAAAGATGGCCGAGGGGTTAGAGTTGGCAGAACGGGCTTTGATGGTTTCGCTGAGGGAAGATCGGAGTGGCTGTTGTAGTCGTCTTTCATTGACGATGAACCCCCGGGCAAGACGTTGTCTCCATTGTCGGCCAAGGCCATTTGGTCGTTGTTATCCACCGCTCGCAACTTGACATGACTAGATCCAGCCTCGGAGGCAGATCCGTCCCATACTGGCCGCGCCGGTCCAAAAGACCAAGTCCTAGATTGGTGCACCAAAAAACCTAGAATGATGCAGGTACTGATCAGTAAAATTGTGGTGAGTACGCGACGGGATCTTCGTCTGTGGAAAACTGGAGGAGTAGGATTCTGCAAAGAGCCAAGGACAGGGTTGTGAGACCACCGTCCCTCCTTCAGAGCACGCGCTGGTTGGAACATAGTCTGGCCGTGCAAACACTTGATTTTTTGTTGGGTTGAATTGGGGAAGAAGGGGGGACTACAATTAAAGGGTTTTTTTTTTTATTGTCTCGACTCCTCTCCCTAAAACTGACTACTGGAATGTTACAATGAAAATCTGCATACCGTAGGCCGACGCTAGTTTCGAATATTCTGCTCCAAACCCCCTTTCTTTAGAAGAGCATACCGAGCTGTTTGGAACCACCTTGCCCTTGTAAAGGGAGAGAAACTGTTAGGTGGAAGGAATTCTACCTAAGGCAAAGCACGGCATGGAAAGGCGAGTGATCACTGATGTAGAATAGGAGACTCTACCCTTGCAGCCCGCCGCCATGTTTCGCCAGACCCGGATTTTCCCTCATGTCTGATAGTCTGACAGGAGGCAATCGAGAGGAGAGTTCCATACGGGTTGAACCGCCGAGAAGTAACAGGCCCTATTCTAAGTCGTGGAATCTTAAGCAGCTCGTGCTTATGCCGCATGCGGGCCCTTTTGTGCAGGGGATCGCATTGCTGTGATTCGCGGCTCTTTAGTAGGCGTGCTTTTTGGTATCACCGGTCACTTCAGTGAAGGCGAACGGCTCAATAGGTATGAGATTATTCGTAGATTCGGTGGATGTGTAGAAGAGAGAGTCTAACGTGAAGGGCAGCAATCGAGGGAGGCCGTGATATGGCTGGCCAGACGGATCCACTTCGGAGATGGATCCGCGTGATCTGATTAGCCCGGCCAGGCATTGTCCCCACTTTCCCATCAATAATCCAATCAGCATTTCAACAGTTCCTGTACACATGCCCTCATCGTAAACTTACGGGGCTCTGTTAACCTGACGATCTTAGTAGACGGCCCGCCGTGGCAGCCATGGATCCCATTCCGCTGAACCTTCAATGTCCCATTCTTCTTCTATAACGGTTACTTCTGCTGGATCCGAAGGCTTCGGGTGCCAAGGAATAGTCAACAAAAAGTCCTTATTTCCTAGCTTCCCGCGTGGGCTTTGCTTTCTTTCGATCTCCCGGGGAACTCTTCCCCGGCTCCGATCCAATCCGTCGGCAGCCGTTGGAAATCATCACGTTCCGCCGGCTAGATAGAGGTAGGGTATCACCGCCCTAGATTAAGCCACGATGGCTAAACATGGCCATGGCCCAATGGGTATAAGGAAGCAGATAGTGCTCAACCAAAGCCTACCTGATAGGGCGCCGGCAAGAACCGTGGTCCGTAATATGTTCCTGAGTGTTGTGGTAAGGTAAGTGAGGTCGCTTCAAAGTGCTGTGCATCTACTCTTCTTGACAAGCATTGTGAATCTGAAAGTTAGTCACCCCAAATCCCAAGTCGCGATTTTTGCCCGACATATTTCGGAGCTACTGTCCCCCCCCCCCCCTTTTTTTTTTTGAAATATTTCGGTCTTTCGAATCACAATCCACTTAAGGCTTCCGGAAATAATCTTACGAGCCGGCGGCATCCATCCTTTATGGATACATTACAAGTGTGACCGGAGTCAAACGCACAAGTATTACCAAAAAACCACTCCGGGCCAACCCCCCCTCCCCTCCCCCAGTTCGCTAATCTTTTGACTTGGATTGTGACCAACGTAGCATATTCAACAGCCTTCACGGACAATTATGTAGCCTCACACAGCAACAGATACTCCCCCATCGTAGCCTATCGAAAACAATGTCGAAGAGCGCCGTTAGTCCTTGAAACCGCTTCAAAGTCTTTCTCTCCTCTATTGCAAGCTGGGCCGATCAAGCCCTGCCTGTGCCCAAAAGTCTGAAAATTTCGCAAGCACCATGCCTAACGTGGCGGCATGGAGGAGTCACGCCATTGAAGGAGTGGCATTCGAGTGGGTACACAAGCGGTGGAGGTGCATTCAACCCTGGTACGGAAACGTTTCAAAAGACCGCATGAGGCGATGAAGATACATGGATGATCAGTTCTAGCGCTGACTCCGTGGCATCGCGGGAAGCTCCTCTGCATATTGCCCTAGCCGTCGGTGCGATCAAAGGCAACCCAGTCAGTTGTTAGAGGAAACCGGCATCAAACATTATTGCAAATACTTGAGCCCGGCTTTATCGTTTGGAAGCAACAACAATCACTTACAGTTGCTTCTGAGGATTCCAACCAATCACTGGAATTCCATCATATTGCTCACATCGACATCTCAGGCGGGCTTGTCCAGGAACTCTTCAACGGCCGCCAACGGCATCTTGTGGATCGACCCGCAGTCGTCATCCACTATTGTTGGTCAGACCCACCTCCTTTCTCTTCCTCAGGGGAGATGCCGTGGTCGTGGTGCAGTTTTTACGGCTCAACGGAGTCTTGCGATGAGACATCTGTCAAGTCAACCAGTCAGCTCACGTCTTTTATCAATGACCTGGTTGCTGGTGGACCTCAAGGCGGATTGCATGCATTGCTTCAGTAGGGAGCCTCGTGCACTATATAGCTCTCACATAAACATGCACACAGCAGGCGTCGCAAGGTCACCAAGGTCGTCGTTCCTCTCATCGTTCTCACACCAATTCTGCCCAGGCAGATCTGACTATACGTGTCTAATATGGCTTCGAACGTGGTCGGGGATGGCTTCAAGGCTGCTCTGAGCCCCAGTACGATCATCTATCTTGCTGGTCTTTGCATTGCCTACTATGTCGCCCTTGCCCTGTACAACATCTCACCTTTTCACCCTCTGGCACGATTCCCAGGCCCCAAGGTCGCTGCTGCAACCTATCTGTACGAGGCTTATTACGACTGGTGGCTACTTGGAAGATATGGCAAGGTCATTGCTCGAATGCACGAACGCTACGGTAGGTCTGGCTAACCCTGGTCCTTGACATGACTCAATCCTGACAACAAGTTCGCAGGGCCCATTATCAGAATCAACCCCGACGAGCTTCATGTTTCTGACCCTCACTTTACCGACGAGATCTATGCCGGTCCGGGCCGCATCCGTGATAAGTGGCAACATCAACTCAACACCGGCGGTGCCGGCCCTGTGTCGGTCACTGGCTTCTCCACCGTCAACCATGAAGTACATCGCATGCGCAAAGGTGCCTTCTCGAGGTTCTTCTCCCGCCAGCAAATGCTCAAGCTCGAGGGCGAGGTACAGGAGTTCGCGCAGCTCACCGTTGACAAGATGCTCCGCTCAGCCGGCAAGGAACCTTTCGACGTCAAGGAAGCCTTCAACTGCTTCACTGCGGATATCATTTCACAGTATGCTTTTGGCGAGCCCATGGGTTTCATCGCCCAGGATGGTTGGGAGCCCAACTTTGCTACTTGGGTCAAGTCTTTTTTCAAGAGCGCGTACATGATGAGACATAACGCCCTTGGCAGAAAGTTGGCGCAGGTAATGCCCATGATGGCTGACTATCTGGGTGAGGACATCAAATCTGTCATGACGCAGATGAACGTGGTAATTCCCGGGTACATCAAGGCGGCTCTGAACAACCCTGAAAATGGAAGAGTCTTTTCAGATCTCATGGATTCAAAAACGCTTCCGGAAGAGGAGAAGTCGCTGTACCGCCTTTCTGGAGAAGGATTCAACTTCTTGCTCGCTGGCACAGAGACTACTGCTGTAAGATCCTAGTCTCTCAATATTCACGCTCTGAGTGCTCACTTCGTTATTCATAGGCCACATTGACTGTCATCACCTACTACCTTCTCGCTCAACCCAAGACCTATGCACGCCTAATGGAGGACTTGCAGGGCCTTAGTCCCTCCGGCCTTAAGTGGACTGAGCTTGAACAGAAGCCGTATCTCTGGGCTGTGATCCATGAGTCCCTGCGCATGATGCCTGGAGTTTCTCACAGATCAGCAAGAGTGGCTCGCGAAGAAGAGCTTGTCTATAAGACCCGTGATGGCCTAAAGGAATGGGTCATTCCTCGCGGTACCCCTGTCGGTATGACGTCGATGATAAACCACTGGGACAAGGAACTGTTCCCCAATCCCGATGAGTTTATTCCTGAGCGCTGGTTAGTGGATGGACAACCAAACTACAAGCTGCAGAAATTTTTACTCGCCTTCGGCAAGGGAAGCAGGTCTTGTATTGGCGAGAAGTATGCACAACCTTGCCCATCCGAACGGATTTCATTCACGCTAATATTCTCCTCAGTTTGGCCTACTGTGAGGTATATCACATGGCCGCCCTTTTGGCCATGCGCGTTATTCCCAGATCCCGTTTGTTTGAGACTACGGTGGAGGATATCTCGTACGACCACGATCTTATTGTGGTTCAAACTAAGAAGGGCGCCATTTCAGTCAAGGTCCAGATATCCTAAAGCCATTCATCTGTGCTCTTCTTTTCACAGACTCTTATGGTTGGAAACAGTGCTCCAATAGGCTAATTTGTCTGAACAACACTTGGCAGTGAAGCTTTCAGAACGTTTCTGCTAGTTCTTGAATGATGACAGCATTGATGTTCTAGGGGACTCAAGACCACAAAAATTAGGTTCAAGCAAATGTTTGCAGATTAAACTTGTCTAGACATAAACGGAGCCTTTAGACAGAACCTAAGGCACAAAATAATCTTACCACATTCTACATCCGTGAGATTTGCATCCCTGGATTTGGCTAAAGACTGAATTGTGTTCTTGTTTTTTGTTTTCTTAAAATTACCAGTCACCTGCAACATCTATGGAGTGTCCATATAGAAACCTTCTTATTTACGTTCTTATCTGCATTGTCTACTTTTTTCCTAGACTTGACAAAACATCAAGGTTAAGGAAGGAGACAGATTCAATATCAGCTACCACTTCATACCTTGTTATAAAAGAAAACAAGTGACATCAGACTTCAATGTGTCTACCTTAAGTAAAACTCCAATCCTATTGGACAGTTCATTGTCAACCTAGTATGTATCAAGAGCTCCAGACAAACACAGGCGTATGGCTTCCTCAGTAGCCTTGTCCAGATCCTCTTCAGGTAGGCCCAGGGCCTCATTGGCCAGTCCGTGAGTATTTTCGACGTCCCCATCAGCCGAGGGAAAGAAAATCCGCGAGTAAATCATCCTTGAAAACCCGCTTCTGTCTCCGGACTTCGTGGACTCATGGCCGGCCCGCCACCTCTTTTCTGAGTTTTCGTTCTCAATCTTCCAGTCGGAATCAGCCGTGCCCGAAACTCTTTTGACGCTGTTGAACATGTCATGCTGGGATACCAGGAAGCTCGAGACGTAGAATACGTCATTCGCCCATTTCTGGATAGTGGGAGATGTGTCGTTTTCGTCCTCTGGAAGCCACTTCAGGCCGAGGAAGTAGGCCAAGCCACGACCACACTGGCTCCATGTTGACGTGTTCATTTTGACGTTACCATCATCGAAGATGGTGAGTGACCTGTTCTTGATGTCGAAACCGTACCGATCCGGTGAGCCACCCAGGCTAAACTCGTACCAATAACCGCAAGACATGATGATCCATTCGCTCATACCCAGCTGCTTAATCTCCTTCACTGCACCTTGAAAGGATGTGCCCAGAAGAGTGTCACTCATCAAGGATTCGTTCTTCGGGTCAGGACCCCAGACATTTGGCATAACGTATGGGACGCCGGCCCTGGCTGCGGCCCTGATGAGCTTGAGCTGGGCCTCTTCACCAGCAGTATTCTTCAAAGTGATGATGAGATATTGCTGCCCTTTGAGAGCTTCCACAATTGAGGACTCATCATCGTAGTCGACTTTGGCGGTGACTACACCCTCCGGTAGCTTGGATTCACTGTTGTGACGAGTGATAGCCGTCACCATGTGTTTCCCACTTTTGAGTAGCTCTTGCGTGACGAAATTTCCCAAGGTTCCGGCGGCCTAGAATCCAGTTAGCAAAGAAGAAAAGACTGTAATACCAACCCTGTATCTTTACTTACACCGACAATGGCCACTTTCTCGATGCGGTTGACGAAACCAATAGGCTGGTCCTTGGCGTACTTGACGATGTTGGGCGCCATTGCGGGAGTATTAATGAGCACTCGTGCCGATTCTCCTTGCCTATTGGTTTTGTGGGAGTGAAATAACGAGAATAAACAGATGAGGGATGACTCGATGGAATATGCTTCTAAGAAGGGCAACTGAAAGTAGGTCCAATGCTCATTTCCTATACTCCGGTGGGACTACCTACCTTCATATGCCTGTCACCCTTTTATACCAGAATGCCTTGCTGGTGTCTGTCGAACAGACTACCAAAATCGGAATCCAATTTACTCTTTGAGGAAGTAAGCGGTGTCCGCGTAATTGCGCCTAGTTAGGGAAATATCCTCAGCATGGCAACAGACGCGGAGACTGAATTGCCTAAAGGGTCTAAGGAGTGGTCTCGTTGGGTTACAGCGAAATGACATCCCGGAGCCATCGGGGCAGCGTTCGCTTATTGCCGACCCTATGCCATGATTGCCATTGAATGTATCTACCTCGAGTGGTTTTGCCCGGCTCATGAGCTAGAGTTGGCGGTGTTGGAGGCATCCTAGCCTTCTGCTAACCTGTGGTGTTGTCGAACAGAATCATCTTACTAACCCGGTTGGGATGTCACCTTAAGTCCGGTCAAGTCCGGTCGGGCCGCGAAGCAGTCTCGGAAACCTGGATTTCCTATCTAGGAAACCCCCCTTCCGGAGTTTGTTTTTACCAGACTCAGCCTAAACAATACATACCACAGACTCTTGTAAATTTTGTGAGTAATTGAATGATGAATGCTCCGGCCGCTATTCCTTAGCCAGTGTCCGAACCAACGTCAATGTTATCGCACCGCTCCAAGATATCAGACACGCCTTTGCAATGTCTCTTCTAGAAGTAGAGCCCTATGAAATCAGTCATGTTACATGAGTCCAACGGCAATTCATATGCAGTCCATTACGTCCCAGGCTATGCTCTTTTTGAACTTTTTGAATTTCTTTGCGACCATAACTCATGGCCTTAACCACTTATCGCTCAATTCTTGGGATACACACAGCATCAAAGTCTATCTATCATCTATGAGACTGTGGATGGTGTAAAACAGTTGGTAAGCGATATAACTATCTTGAAGTCGGACACAGAAATATCATGACGATGAAAGATGCGGTCACCCCCAGAGCAACATACCCCCAGGTAGACTTGGCTCCCTTTTCTTATAAGATTTGATGATGGAATATCTTTAGTTCGCGTGCTGGCTCTTTGTGTCATTGGGAGCAGGCACCGGCTTCCTTCCGTATATTGAGTATCTTCAGGGCGTTAGACCAAGCACAGAGGATGCAGCATTTTCCCCAAAGAGGCCAAGCTGCTAAGAAAAAGAAGGAGGAACTTACACTGGCCAGTAAGCGTGGATGGTTCTGTCTTTCATCTCTTTCCGAACGTCGATCAGGAAGACCTGAACTTGATCTTTCGTCCAGCCCAAGCCCTTAGTAAACGCAGGCATTGTCCACCCCTCGATGCCTTGGAGGTAGTTCTCAAGCGACCAGGTTCCCAAGGTCTTGTAGTACTGATCTTTCGGCCATGAATTCATGGGCCACTTGTTCTTGGTCAAAACGACATCTTCGAAACCAACTTCGGTCATGATGGTAGCCAAGTCGGGAATGCTGGCAAAGGGTCTTCCAAATATGGTGCAAGCTTTTTGCACGTTCTCGCAACTTTTGATGATTGCAGCATCCGGCTTCAAAGTACCATCGTCAGATTGAGGAAAAAGATCGGCCTCCTGCAGCTCAAGATACCCATTCGGCTCGAGATGACTATATTTCTGAACCAGAAAAAAGTGACATGTCAATATGGCTAGTTCAACTCACTCGAAGCACTTCAGTAGATAACTTTTCCAGTTGCTGATGCTAGACGTCATCATCCGACTGTGTATGTAGTCGAATGGCTGGCTGTACGTCCAAGTTTCGTCGATGTCGTCAATCTCGAAAAAGACGTTAGTTGGGACGCTATGAACGGACTTAATTAGTCAGGCTCGGTGAATTGGTTTCGGGACGTTTACAATTCAACCTGCGGAGGGACGATATCGACGCCGATGATCTAATCATCTGGTAAGTATTTGGTCTCCATAGTTAACCAAATGGAATATTCCTCACCTCGGCTTCAGGATGCTCGTCGCCAAACTCAATGGCCCATAATTCCGTACCTGTGCCCAAGTCGAGAACGCGCTTCACTGACGAACCTTCATCGTTGGGGGGCGCAAGGCCCAATTTGTTCCTGAATGACCCTAGACACAGCCAGTGCTGAAGATCTGATGGCACATTAAACTTGAGTCTTGGAGAACATAGGCGAGTTAATAGTATTGGGCAGGCGGTCTCACCAAGCCTTTCGCTCTCCCTTTCATCAATGGGATAGTGATACTCTTGGTAACATAAACGTCAGTTCGTAAGTAAAGCAAGAGAGAGTTCGCAACTCACTGCCCTCTCTGTACGTTTGGTATTTGCGTCCATTTTCGATACGAAAGTCGTAAACTGAGCTGGATACACTGCTGTTCCATGAAATTTCCTAAGTAATAAGATAAGTTAGAACTGTGAGCCTCAAACTCAAAGCCACATTGGCACCTACGCTACCGAATTCAGAGGTCTGGTCTTCTGTGTTCTACCGATTGAATGCTGTGAGAATAGAGCTCATTTGGAAGGTCCTGTAAGATAGGAGGTACCTCGTCGGGATCAATGCGAGCCTCGATGACAGTCTGCACGTCGGCCTGCTCGGTCGCGGCACCACCTGGCGCATCATTGGAAGTGGACATTTGGGACGCTTTCCCAAGATGAAACGAATCGTCACGTATTGATCACAGTTAACCTCTAAATGGCCTGAGTCAAGCAGATTGAAAAGGTTCATGGTTTTATGTCTGGACTGGATGTGGCCTTAATTACCCCTCTCCTTGGCTGTAAAAGGTCCAATGTTTTCATGCAGGTTGCCGGCTCAGCATAACTTGCAGCAGTCTGCACGGAGCGAACTTCGAAGCAGAGCTCCGGCGCTTATCTCCAACCATTCATCAAACATCAGGTACCAAAGTATGCGGCTATTGTCTACCATTGGTCCGGTTCAATAGGGCACATCGGCCAAACTGCGAGTAGTATCCGGTGCAAAAATAAAGCACAGCGCTCTAGATCATTTACACATATGTTGTATTCTTGGCACCTTGTCGCATGCATCCCTTTGGAGGGGAGAGAATGGCCTCGATATTTGACATGTATAGCAAAGCGCAAGAAGTACCTACCAAATGATCAAGGAAATAGCTCGTCTAGTAGCGGTATCTAAGTTATATAGGTGGCTTAGAAAGTCTGGTCTAGATAGTTTGTGGTTGAGGGAGAAGGCAGACCTTATCTTAATATGTGCTTGAACATCGGCCGTCATCGTATCACAACAAGGGCCCTCGTTCGACAATCAAGTTTTGGCTGTATCGTAGATGCAGAATGTGTCCAAGGATTTGACTTCCATCAGTTAAGAAAAAGAGTCGTGCAACTGACCGCATGAGAGGAAATGAGACAATATCCATGTGAAGTGCTTGAAATGCATTATTGTTTCACAGAACAAGAAATAGAACTAGATAGATTTCCTGATACCACCAGGCATCAGCCGCTCCGAGGTCCGTCCAAGGGACTGACAGTCGGATCCCAGCAGACTGGAGCATACTCATCGGTCTCCAGAGACTTCAAATCCTCATCGGACAGCTGGAAGTCGTAGATCTTTGTGTTATCGAGGATACGAGCGGGGGTGACACTCTTGGGCAAAGGGATGTATCCCTTCTGCAGGCTCCATCGCAATAAGATTTGGGCCTCGGTCTTTGAGTGCTTCTCAGCCAGCGCCTTGAGGCTCTTCTCACCCCACCTCTCACCCCTGACCAGCGGGCTGTATGCCTCTATGGCGACGCTGCGCTTCTGCAGCCACTGAACGATGTCGTTCCTCGCGCACCAGGGGTGAATCTCGTACTGCGCGACATTGATGGCACCACCCTTGCCCCGCCCGCCGCGCTCCTCTTCGAGCTCTTTGATGTGCGTCTCGAGCTCATCGAGATGGTGCACTCCGTAATTGCTAACGCCGATGGAGCGGACCTTGCCGGCCTCCTGCGCCTCAACGAGGGCCTTCCAGGCGCCCTTCCGGCCCTCAGATCCACCATACGGGCAGTGCAGGAGCATTAGGTCGATGTACTCGAGGCCCGTCTCCTTGAGAGTCGTCTCGACCTGGTCCTTGGCGCCATCGTAGTGGATATGGCGGACCTTGGAGGTGAAGAAGATATCGGAGCGGGAGACATCCTTGGCTTTGCGGATGGCGCCACCGGCACCGGCCTCATTCTTGTACGAGGCTGCTGAGTCGATCTAATGGCGGTCAGAAAGGGGCGGGGGACATGCGGTATATTGGTCTCACATGACGATAGCCGACCTTGATGGCCTCGGTGGTGACCTCCTCGGCCTGTTCAGGGGGGCTGCAGTGAGAGTTAGCGTTGGTGAAATTCATTGTGAGGGAGGCCCGCATAGATACACTCACGTCTTCCAGAGCTAGATAGGCGACTGATGTCAGCAACGAAGCCACGATAATCGCGCAAGGAGGGGTTGAACCTACGCCGTATCCCAGGACTGGAATGTCATAGCCGCTGTTGAGCTTCTTCTTGGACTGGAGGGTGAGCGAGGTCGCCATGGTGCATATGCTGCGTGTTGCGAAAATTGAGTAGTTGTGTAAGTCTGAGTCGCCGAGGATGGATTGAGAGGGGGTGAGAAGAGGAGGAAGGCGCCGTCACGTCGTCAATGCAGTCGTACGGAACGTCCTTCCAGATGAGGAGGCCATTAGTCATTGGACAAATTGATCGCCCCCGCCGCGCAACTGTGCCTCCCCGATGGCGGATGCGCTCTCGGTGTTGTTGTGCCGAGCAGAGTTGCCTGCCCCGGTCCGGTCCCGAGGTCCGGGCCCATTGAAATCGCAGGGCAATGGGACCTGACGAATCCCCCCCTGTGTAAAGAAACCCGGGGCAGGTTTACGTTACGTCATGAGGGGGAGGGG
>NWBT01000048.1:1225790-1357584 GCA_003386485.1 Colletotrichum lentis
GGGGGGGTTCTCGGCCACTCCAGAGCGCTTTACCCTTACCTACCCCGCCACCGGTGATGCCCCGCCCTCAGTGTCATTTTTCATCATCACGCCACAGTTGCTGTTGGCACTGCAATTGTTCGGGGGGAGGGGGGAGTTCGAGAATTCTCTTGTATAGAGAACTTTTCCAAGGTATCATTGATTCATATAATTGTCTCTCCGCCTGCATCTCCGGCTGCTGTCTCCCCGTCGTCCTCGTCGTCGTCCTCGTCCAAATCGTGAATCGGGTATGACAGGATGGCGGCGATGCTGCCTAGCATGTCGAGTCTCTGGCCGCTCTCATGATCGCTGCTAAGGATTCTGACATCGCCACCGTCTGCCCTTACCTTGTCCACCAGCGCCACGTACTTTTTCCTCGTCGGAATGTCAGAGCTGCGGAACAAGGAGTTGTTCATGATGAGGACGCCGCCGCCGGGGCCGATGGCACCCTCGTTGACTGCCTTGGTCACAGCCGACGCTCCGTACCACGCCCGTCCGTCTTCCAGTCGTAGCCTGTCAAAGAACTGATCCATCAACTTGGTCTCCTTAGTAAACTTGAAGTCCTTCAACTTGGTGCCCATCTCCGGGCTCTTCAAGACCTCGTTCAGACTGTGCACATGGCCCGAATTTGTATGGATGACGATGGCCTCCTTGGCAATCCCTGACAGCTTCTTATCCGACTTGTCTCTTCCCTCGTCCGCAATATACTTTTTGAAATCGGCCGCGACAAATCCCGGACTCGCCAGCAGGAGCGGCCTCGGCGCGTCAAAGTTGACGGTTCGGAGAAGGGCGGTCAGGGTCTTGTCGTAGAAGCGCCTCATTCCCTGGGATGTTTCGGAGGCGGCGCTTCTCTTCTTGGGGATGACGCTCTCGACGCACTGCTTGATGACGGTGCGAAACTGGCTGATGAGACAGATATTGGCGATGCCCTCCTGCATGACAACGGCGGCCATGGCGCCGTCTTTGTCGTCCGACAGACTCTCAGACAGTGTATCTTTGGCGACCGAATCCCAGCCCTCGGGCTTGCTTATCGTGAAGGGGCGCGCGACCTCGAGATCGAGGGTGTGGTATTGGCCGAGGCTGACGTAGGCATTCTCGGATTTGACAGTGCCGCTGACTTGAAGTTGGCCAACAATGGGGTCGAAGAATGTGCTCTTGACTTGGATCGCAAGGACGGTGTGTACTCGCTCGGAAATTGTGCTGCCCGTCTTGGTCTCCTGTACGACTTTTCGCACGGCATGCGCCATGACGAGGTCGCCGGGGCTGATGAGGTTGTAGGCATGCCACTGTCCACGCCGTGGTTAGCTGAAGCTCTGCCCATCTGCACACCATAGGTTGCGCAAAGGCGAGGAAGGGGTGAAGAGGCCAAAGAGGCGAGATTTGCGACTGGCTTACCATGTCCTCCGAGTCCTCGGGTAGGAGAGTAACGGCATCTTCGCCAATGTCCGTCGACGCCTTGGTTGGAACGAGCTTCATGATTGATCGGCGATGCTATGTATGCATGCGACTTCGTAGGTGTGCAGACTCGTAAAAGACGAGGAATGCGGGTTAAAACTCCTAAGGAAAGTCTAAAATAGGAGATTGCTAAGAAGCGCTCGTTGGGCTGGTGAAAATATCTCGACGCAGATTGGAGATGTCCGCCGCTGGACTGGGGGTGCGGTGGGCATGTGGGTGACGCTGCCATTCTTCACCAACCAGCAGGTTCAGCGGTCACCGTAAGGGGAGTCACAGCGTTGTATGCGACGCCAACGTTATCTCCGATACAAAGTTCATCGGTACCTTATCGTTATCCGAATACTGGGCCACTACGATAACGCCTGCGTCGCATTCTACGTAAGGTAGTACGAAGACTATGATGTCCTAGACTCCTAGGTGTGCATAGAGAGTGGTTAACGAGACGACTTTCTTGCTTTTGCTACCTAGGCAACTGCTGCTCGTTGTAAACAGTTATCGTACGCGACAGGGCAGCTCAAGCTTCAACCAGCAGCAGCTGTGTGTTTGTCTCTTAGCCTGGACAATAAAATCCACGCGAGGAACACGAATAGAGGGGACCTGGATTGGCTTTTCTCTTTTCCCATTCATGATCCATGACCCCAACCGTCCGGAAGATAATTTCTCTCTTTCCTAGGCAGCTAGGGTGCTGGGGCGACTCGGTGACCTGGAGGGTGAAGTTGCGCGATACCGCCTCACCCAGACACTGACAGACAACGGACGAATCCCTAACGCCTCAGGAAATGTCAGAGCTAGAGGCTAGAGCTGACGAGGCAATGATGGGACCCGTCTCAAGTCATTTGCAATTCCAGCCTTCGACCTGATGAGTAATAAGCTAAACATACAGTAGGTTTCCATTGGATCACGGGTGCAAGTGCTACAGCTGCTGGATGGGCGCTCGTCGCCCGACCCAAACCTTGAAGGTGGACTGAGTGAGTGGGTGATTGCAAGAGTTCCGGGCACAGTCGGGCGGCGATCGACGTCATGGGTCATCATTGTGTCGCCCTAGCCACGTACCAAAAGTTCCATCTGTTTTGATGCTCGTTTGTTTCGTCGGCTATTTCCGCTGATTTTGTCCATGCCACTTACTCCCTGCCGAACCTAAGTAGCGGATGTAGTAGATCATTGGTTCTCCCTCTGCGGGTGCCTGGCTGCAAAAGTCTCACCAGAGAGACGGAGCCTGTCTAGAGTCGGGCGTCAGGCCTGAACTCATCAAGCAGATAGAAGAGCGGTGTGCTACCTACCTTGCATGCCTCGAGATCGGAGTCAGGATGAGTGAGGTTGAGGGTCCAGTGTCGCGGACAGCCACCGTCAGACAGGTGCCTAGAGTGTCGCCTAAGGTTGCGTCTAGCTGCTTACCACCTCCTCCCGTTCCTACCTAGGTACCTTGGCTTGCTTGGGTACATCAGCATGCCGACCTGCTGTTTCCGGCAACCTCTCCAGTGCGTCACTGTTTTCTTGATCTTGGGCTCTACAGTTTTCTTCTATGACACCCCTCTCTGGTTCTTCTCCTCGCATCATAAAGTCATCCTTTAGCGCAAGCATCGTCAACATCACCGCACACTTCCAACCTTGTTAGGATACCTACGGGTACCATAGATTTGGGGGCCGGTGTGTTACCGACTCGCGCCCATTCCTCCTGGAAGAAATCCCAGGCCGTTTCTGCGTTCCCCGTTGCTCTCGATTCCCCCACAAGCCACCCTCGGCGAAGTGGGCGCATCCCAGGTATCTGCAAGGGCAGCTTGCGGATCCAGTCGCAAACCTGCAGCTCGCCTTTTCTTCCCTATCAGTGTCCTCATCGCTCCGAGCCGACCTTCTCAATCATTACCGACCGTTGAGAACAATTCAAAAGGATAGGGACGACGTGAGGGTTGCGTGGGATGCCCTGTCTTAGACCCGGAATACGCGGACTCGGCGAATCCGATCCCGCGTATCCATCCCCCCGTACTCCGTCTCCATTTCCCAACCACCAAAGAAATCACCGCGCACCGCGCGACTAGCCCTGGACGTTCAAGCGAACGCCAATCTCTTTCCGGGGCCAAACGCGCACCGCGTCTTGTAGGTCCGCTTCTCTTCGTTTCCCTAAGTCCCTATCGTATCGCAAACGACGGGAACGAAGAGGGCGACCTAACCAAACCGTCTCCTCCGCGGGGACCGCAACATCGGCTATCCGCCAACTACGGTGTCTCCGTTGGACTGTCGAAGCATTCCACCCAACGCCGTCTCGGGTCCAGGCCCCGTGTGTGAGGCTCGGGTCTCTCGGATCGCTCGTATTACAACATCTTGAGGTCGTCAAACCACCTATCATCAGCCAGCGCATCTGGAACACCTGGCTCAGCGACCTTCTCGGGCTGCCTACTCGCGCTTACCTACTGCCCGCATAAACAATCTGGAAGCACCAGCAGCCAGCCCCAGCGCCTGGAACTCTACCCACAGTTTCTTCCTGGTCGACCCTTGCATAATGGGAAATGTCGACCCCTACATCCGCCATAAAGTCCATGGACGCCGGCCGTCGCGATGATGGCCAGCAACCACAGCCACCGCTGCCTCTTGTCTCAGAGCCTCGACTCTCGACCCCCGCCAGCCGCGAAAGCTCCTCGACTGTACATAAGTCGCCGGGCGGTTCAGACTCCCACGGTATGTACGGATAGTCATGTGCGGATCTGCTTGCTTTCCTGTCTGCTCGTTCTGGGGTTCTAGAGGGTCTCCTCATGTCCTCGGAATTGAGGCTGGGGACGTTGATCGGCCCTGAATGGCGCACATGGTGGATGCTAATTGAACCGTAGGCAGCAGCTTCCAGACATTTGCCAAGAAGACGCCCACGAAGCTCACTCCAACTACCACGCCGAACGCAAAGGATGTCAAGCCCGTCAAAGCCTCGCCCGCCGCTGTCCAATCTCCCGCTGCAATTGACCCGCTGTCCCAGGTTCGTTACCACCATGGACACCGCCAGGCGGGCCGTTTCCCACCTGCTAACCTCCCCCAGCACATCCTGATGCGAACAAACGCCGACCACACAGTCCCTCCTCAGCTCCGGAGACGCGCCGATAGTCCGGCCCTCGACCCTGAGCAGCCACCAAAACTCCCACTACATCCTTTCGATGCCAACAAAGACAAAAGGTACGTTCCACACCCAGCCGGCTTGCTCGTGTGCGTTCGCTAACAGAGCCCACAGGAAAGGGCCGTCATTCTTGAGCCGGTTGAGCATGCGAGGCGGACGTCGACGCGACGATGACGAGGATTCCGTCTTCAGTGACCACCGAATCGACGGGACAAACGCCCCAGCCTTTTCCTCCGTCATTGGCTCAGGGTACATTCCTCACCACAAAGAACCACCGCGTTATATCCGCGTCAAGGCGCGCAACAAGAAAACTCGAGAGTTCAATCGAATGTTCCTCGCCCAAGAGCTTTCGATCTCGCGAAACGAAACACACGACGATAAGAGCACGACCGTGTCAGTGTCGAGCGACACCAGGCGACCGAACAATAGCGGAGCTGTCTGGGCCACTGAATTTAGCACCGATGGCAAGTACTTTGCTGCCGCAGGAAAAGATCAAGTAGTGAGGGTTTGGGCTGTGATTTCCACGCATGAGGAGCGACGGCGGCATGAAGAGGAAGAGAACGCCAACCATGGTGAAAGACTGAGCGCGCCTGTTTTTCGAAGCAAGCCAGTACACGAATTCTACGGACATACCGGCGAGGTTCTTGACCTCAGCTGGAGCAAGAACAACTTCTTGATGTCTTCGTCAATGGACAAAACGGTGCGTCTCTGGCACATCAGCAGGAAGGAGTGTCTGTGCACGTTCAAACACAAGGATTTTGTCACCTCGATTGCCTTTCACCCCACCGACGACCGGTTCTTTCTTGCGGGATCCCTAGACTCGACATTACGTCTGTGGAGCATCCCAGACAAGTCCGTGGCCTATTCCGTGCAGTTGTCCGAACTCATCACGGCGGTGGCCTTTTCGCCTGACGGGAAGACGGCCATCGCTGGAGGCCTTTCGGGAATGTGTATGTTCCATGACACCGAGGGCCTTAAACAAACCACCCAGCTACATGTCCGTTCATCTAGGGGCAAGAATGCCAAAGGAAGCAAAATCACCGGCATCAAGACAATGATGTATGATGGCGAGGCCAAGGTCTTGATCACGTCGAACGATTCGAGGGTTCGCATTTATGATCTGCGCGACAAGACCCTGGACTCCAAGTTCAAGGGTTTCGAAAATACCTGCAGCCAGATTCACGCCGATTTCAGCGACAACGGGCAGTGGATCGTTTCTGGTAGTGAGGACAAGAGGGTGTATATCTGGTCGGTGAATTCCGCCGAGTCGGATAAGGATAAGCCATGCGAGTATTTCGAAGCGCATTCTGACCGAGTATCGACGGCAGTGTTTGCACCAAAAGAGTCACGACAGCTTCTTGGCGGCTCAGGGGATCCTCTATACGACCTCTGTAATCCTCCGCCGGTGACTCTTATGAGTCTCGAGGAGTCCATCGCTAGCCAAACGGGCAATTCGGATGACGAAAGGCCGCAAATTAAGAAGCCTGAGGAATCACCAGCCTACATCGAAAAGTCGAAGCACTATGACGGGCAAATTCTGGTGACTACGGACCAGTCCGGAGTGATAAAGATTTTCCGACAAGATTGCGCATACCTTAAGCGCCGCCATGAAAACTGGGAAACCGGCTCGACCTTTTCTCGCCGGCTCGGGGGCAGCGTTGTGGGACGTAGCGGAAGCGTCGCAACACGTACGAGTGTCGGCAGCCATCCCCGATCTCGCCGCGGGTCAATGTCACGCGTGGCGGCACCTGGCGCTGCCCAGCTAAGCTCCGATATTAACACTTGGCGTCATGGAATTGAGAATGGTCGTCCAACCTCGATGATCATCACTCCATCCCAAAGCGAGCGCTCGACGTCGCCGACTAAGACTTCGTATACGCCCATCGAGACAAGCACTGCAAATCGTGCGTCTGGGGCTCGGAAGAAACCGTATGGCGCGTCGTCGCAGCCGACACGTCCGCAACTCCCAGCCAGTCCCACATCGAGCCGGGCTTCCCGCGACCGGGCTCCGTCCATCCCCCCTACACCGAGTTTCTCGTTCGTATCGGCAGACGACAACGAGAGCGACGAGCTGCGACTTGATCCCGCAGGGGCCAGCTATTCTTTTTGGAACTTGAACCGATGGAAAGGCATCTCATCGCTGAGGTCCTCGGTATCATTCAGCAACATCAACACATCGCAGGCGCAGGTGGCACAGGGGCGAAACAGTACGAGCACGGCGGATACCAGACAGACAACGATTAGCAATGGTACCAAGGCTTCCAGAGGCCAGAGTATCGGCCCCGTCGTGTACGGCAAGACGGTCGAGGAAGAGCATTCAAACGGTACGACGAAGATTATAGAGGACACGACCGCCAAGGCAGAGGGAGATGGCCAGCTTCTGCGACCAGTTGGCAACGGGTCCGACAGCCGGATTCGTAATTCTGTTATCAGCCGTTTCAGCTCCGAGTACAACAGCGAGGACGGCGAGCAACTCTCCTGCCAGAAATGCGCGAGCAAGGACTTCAAGGCAAAGAGAGTGGGGGCCAGGCAGCGGCTCATTTGCGTAAAGTGTGGCAAGCTTGTTGACGACGGCATGCAATGATTGAGAAGCGAGCGAGTGAGAAAGTGGCTTCTTTGATGACAGGCAAGGACTGGTTTTGTTATTTCCGTAGCGATGGATTTGACGTTTTGGGCACACATGATCAGGCGCATCTATGAGCAAGGATACCCACGCACGCACACACACAACGGCTGAGGAGGAAAATCAGGGACGATAGCATTTGCTTGGATACACAGATGAGGGTCTTTCCGAAAGAAAGGAACAAGAAATTATTAATTCTTTGGGTCACATCTCGCGGAAGTTCGGCAGCCAGCAAAGCAAAGCAAAGCAAAGCGAAGCGAAGTGGCGCTACTGGAGAGATACAGTGGTGTTTGAAGCGGGCGCATAAAAAGGTTCCACAGGCACGGAACGAAATGAAATGAATTGGTATCATGACAACTAGATAGCCAGCATCGGGTCCCCAATGCAGTACCGCAAGCGCCGGTGCCGGTGGCGGTGGGACCGTTATCAGGCTTGGCCTCCTTCACGTCCGCGGCTTCCGTCTTCTTCTTAATGGCTTCGGACTTCTTCGCGGCCACTTCGACCGCTTCGGCCGCCTCGGCCGCCTCGGTCTCCTTCCTCCTGGCAAGCCCGCTCGGCTCCTGGACGGTGGCCTGCAGGGTCCTGGGATCGGCGCCTCGGACGACGCTGCGGCCGCCTTTGTAAGGTTGGCCCTTTTCGAAGAAAGGCAAGGGAGCCGTGGCCCGTGGGTGTCGGAGAGGGGCTCTTAGATGGCCTTGATGGCGTGAAAAAGGGCTGCGCCAGTCCGCGTGGAAATCCACGACGATGACGACGTAGGTGTTGGCCGACAGCAGGCCGCCGAATTCCGCAAGGGACGTTGCGTGAAGGACGTCCATTTTTGGGGTGGGTGGGAACGGTGGCGAGTCTCCGGATGGTGTGTTCGTCGACTGTGATTTATGATGCTCCTTGGGTAAATTTCTGCGTGCCTTTGACTGGCATTTTCAAGTCCTATATTTGTGTGTCCAGAAGATTTCTTGTTTTGGCCTTACGGCTTTGATGGTATTCTGCCTCAACCTGTCAGGATAGTAGAAGGAGAAGAGTGAGGGCATTCAGCAACAGCGGCGACTATCTCGTCAGCTTCCGGCGGCAAAACAAGAGCGGGGCTTTGCGCCGAGGAAGGAGGAAGGAAGCTGCAGCGTTGGGCTAGCGCAACCGCTCTCTGAATTTCGCTTCATTGGGCGCATGCGCATGGTTCGTCTTGCAGAGCATCTGGCTTCCACGATTTTTAGTTCCGCAACCGGCCGGCTGCATGTGCTTCAGATGGCTGATGCAACTCGGAGATACAAGTTGCCGGTGCATGCTGTCCAAATCACTGGATCCAAACGAATTCTCGTCGTGAAGCCTCTGGCTGCCATTCATCGTTCCGGCGACGGTGCGTCGGAGGCTGGTCAGGTTTGGTCATTTGTAGACTAGACTGTCTGTCCTCCCGCTCGCTGGTGTCCCTCTGCTCCCTCGTACTCTTCAAAAGGCGCTCACACATATCAGGTCAATACTCGCATTGTGCTGTCTGGAGGGCTAACGCCATTCCGACAACAGTCCAAGGATCCGCGAGCCAAGGTGCCGCTCAGAGCCGTCTCTCTCTCACTCTCTGACAAGACGCTGTACGATCCCTGGCCATCGTTGAGTGCCATGAACATGGAGCCCTGTCCAACTCTGGCTCGCTCCCAAATTGTTTGTCTGCCCATGTCGGCTCAGTTGGAACCTGTTGAGGATCCTCAGGCCCATCAACCAACAATCCCCTAACCCACCCTTCGTTACGTCGTCATAGGACCCCATCAAGTGGCTCGCAAAGTCGCAGTCGCCAACCCCTCAAAGCACCCGCTGTCCTCCGCCCCTCCACGCTGGGCCTTCACACCTTTTCGGCCCTCGCCGGCGCTTATCAAGCGCGGAGACTTCCAAGGAAACCAAGTTCACTTCAGGGATGCCGGGAATATCTATCCTGTCGAGTCTCCCATCTTGGGTCTAGCCTCGTATCTACCCTGCAGGTGCCAGTCCTACCAAGTAGTCCTGTGGAAGAAGATCAGGCTGTGTCGCCAGAGCTTGAAGCGCCTTGTGCTGACGACCAAGCCCATTCGACGGGAGGTAAACTTGGTGCCTGTTTGCCTTGCCGGCTCCCTCCCTCCATGGATTGGAAGCTAGGTTGAGCCTCAGGGGCAAATGGTCAGTCACCTGTGACAGCCGCTGTACACCACCCTCATTATTCCTGCGTGAGATCAAGCGCCGGCGGTGCGCGCGTCGCCTGGTGTTTCTTTGGAGATCGGTTCCTCTAGGCCTATGGAAAGCTGAAGTCCACATGGCTTCGACACTATCCCCCGTTCTGAAATATGAGTCTCAAGGGTACGCGTTTCATCGGCTCGAAGCATTCGATATCCGGCTTATTTGCAATGGTTTGAGTCGTCGAGGCCCAGAACATGCCATCGAATGGGTTGATCAAGCCCCAAGTAAACCTCTAGGCGCCTCGTAGCGGCTTATCGAGCGATGAGTCTACTACATGAAGGCTCGAGAGGGCGGCTGAATGATATGGCTGTTCACCGAGTACATTCCATATAAAATGCTTCGTTTTTGGTCTTCCTCTACCAAGGTGGGATTCCTTACGAACATCCGTTCGCAAGAAATCTTCCCAACAGCATTGCTCGTTCGTCGAACTGTCCTTCCGATATGGCCGACTATCAGCCCTTCAACTTTGGCTTTGAACTCGAGCTGTCTCTCAGCAGCAAAAAGAAGCACAAGTCATGGCTCTTGATGGCCCATGATATTGGCGGTCGTCTGGCCAAGAAGGGAGTTAGCAACCACGTCAAGGAGAAGGTGGACGGGAACTACCGGAAGTGGTCTGTTGTTCAGGAGATTACGATTCCTCAAGACCCGGCCAAGAACAACTGTGAGTATTCTGATTCACGACATGACAATGCCGGCGCTAACGCTCGAACTCAGGGGCTCTTGAGCTTGTGTCTCCCGTCTTCGGCCTGGACTCGCCCTGGCTGAGCGACATCGATCACATCTTCTCCGCCATCCAGAAGTCCTCTTCCATGCAGAAGGTTCCCCAGTGCAGCACGCATGTTCACATCAGTATGGCTGATCGAGACTTCACCCCGTTCCAGCTGGCGTGTCTGGGAAAGGCAATTCTTACCTACGAATCTTGCTTCGACGCCTTGGTTCCCAAAGACAGAACATCCGCGTACTGGTGCCAGAGCAACCGCCGGAACCCTGTGCTATCCCGCTGCCAGTCCCTCCAAGAATGCCTCGACCTCCTCGATGCGGCGTGGCAGCGAGGCACAGTCGCCGTCGTCGAGTCCATGTGCCTGTTCCCGGCCTCCAGCGCCTACGGGCGCGCTCACGGACGGAAAAAGGACTTCGTCCACGGCAAAGTCTACAAGTGGAACTTTGCTCGCTTGCTGGGCCACGACAACAGCCCGACCATCGAGTTTCGGCAACCCCCCGGCAGCACCTGCATGGAAGACGCTGTCGGGTGGGTCTTGTTGACTTTGACGTTCGTCGCGGGAGCGACTGGGGGTGGGAATTGCATCGGCTCGTTGGAGTCTGGCGGTGACGACCGGCTGGAATTTTGGCATCTTCTTTGTCATGGGGCGCGGGTCTTCGGGCTTGATCCGTTTCTGCTTGACGTTTTGAGGAACTTCTTGAGCTGCGTATGAGGATGATCGATTCCTTTCTCTCTGTCTTGATCAACAGTACATGGGACCAGTCGTCCGAACTCGCTTCTCTAACTCTAGTCTTCACTCGGCCAAGTTGATTTTGAGTCTGGTCTGCAGGTTTGCATGCTGCATTTTTCTATTCGATCAATCAGACTTTTCGAGCCGGACGTTTCTGCGAGATCGAAAGGGTGTCCATCCTTTCCGCCGGTTTGCTCCGACGTCCTCATCCAGACCGGAAGCTTGGCCTCCGCAGAGTGCCACTTCATGTCGGCACCAAGACGCGCTCCATACAGCTGATTGCCCTCTCTTGATTATGATCCAGGTTCGGGCTTGGGTTCCAGGTGAAGTAACATTATGCTGTTTAAATTCAATATACTTGGGACGTCTTTTCCTCTTTTGAACTTGGTGGGTCACTCTATCCTCCAGTCAACCTGGGCGGTCCAGGTTTCCTCATTGCGCGAACCAAACAACAGCAACATAGTGCAACCGGTCTCCTCGCCTGACCTGCTCGGCTGACGGGCCGTCGGGAGTTAATACAGCATAACACTGCTCATCTTGGCGATGGACTAGTATATAAACGCCCGAACTTGGCATCAATGCTATTTGGCTGCCAAGTTCTTCATGAATCCAGCACTGCTGTCAAGCACAACAACCTCCACAGTCGATCAAGATGAGATTGCTAGGTTTCTTGGCTACTGGCCTTTCTGCCACACTCTCATTCGGTTATGCTTCGGGGCAGAGCACAGTTCCGGCCTGGGGGCAATGTAAGTTAAACTTGGTATGCCTCGCTTGAGTTCCTTCGATTTTGATGCGACCGCAGGCGGTGGTAATGGTTGGGGCGGCGGCACTGTTTGCGTGAGCGGCTACACCTGCTCTATTCTTAAGTACGACGAATCCAACCACTTGGCATCTCAAAGATAGCTGCTGACTTCACCTGTTCGAAGTCCTTTTTATCATCAGTGCATACCGGGGTCCAACACTCCGACGACCGCTTCCGCCAGGCCATCTTCAACTGCAACTGCGTCTGTTGCAACGGCCACTAACACCCGCACAACTTCTCATGCATCGACAACTCTCGTGAGTGTAACCACCACAGCAGCTGGAAGCGGTGGCGGCACCGTTCCTACGACTCTTGTTTCGGGATGGTACTGGATCCGCGCTGTGGCCTCGCCCAACTTCCACAGCTACCTCCAAGCCAAGCCCACCAATACACCCAGCAAAGCCTACCTCGAGTCTCCCAGTGGTGCAGGCCAATTCAAGATTGAGGCTGGCCAGTTGGTCCACCTGACTGGGTCATCTTCGCTGTATCTCAACGTTGAGAATCCGACAGATAAGACCCAGAGAAAGCTGGAGACGTGGTTCAGCACGAGCAAGAACTCTTATGGAACATTTGCCTTCCAGGGGGATACGCTTACGTGGAGCACGCCGGATATCAACCGTCCAAACCTGGCTGCTTGGCTTGTCTGCGAGAACCAGGAAGTGTACATCAACACGGGGGCATATCTATACCAGACGCCTTCTGGATGTTTTGATCAGACTGTGAGTAGAAACTCTGGCCCTTCTGCATCTAGTGCCACTGACCAGCTTAGATACACTCATATGGAGGATCCACTGCAGATCTTTGAGGTCATGAACGGCTTTTGTGACGCGTGTTCAACGCCTCTGTCCCATTACTCTCTTTAGCTAGCACTCAAACTCTCTAATAGCTTCCTATTTGCCAAACTTTGTGATCATCGGCCCTTCACAAGTGACTCTCCTCAATGCCTCTTTCCTCTCCTGGTTGAGTCGGACTCATGACAGTGTCCAACGTGAAGCTGTGCGGCCCTACGTACTCTTGCACCTTGCTCCCGTCCTGCACCGTCCATTCCTTGAACCACGACTGGTACATGTGCACACCTCCATAAAGGTGAGCGTGGCTCGTGAACTCCCACCAAACGTTGAAATGCATCATTCCCGTGCCCATGGGCTCGAGGCTCCACTTGATGGCCTTGTTCAATGATGTGGCATTCCTGCACTCCGTCTTCTCGATCGTAGGCACCTTGGGCCCAGTGTTGGTGGCGATGGAGCACTCGGCAAAGGCGGCTCCGGCTGTCACTTGAGCGGCGAACGTGACGCTATAGATGTATGCTTTAGAACAGCTTTTGGCTGGCAGTTGCGCGATGGGTGCTTACTAGTTCCACTCCGACTGCGATCGACCCCCGGCATAGAACCGTTCGATTTTGAAGACGGCTGCTGTGCTCGCTGCCTCTTGAGGAATTCGTCGCTCGAAATATGCGGTTTCAGACTCTGCGGCGACATCGGGTGGTATATTAGGGGCACTGAGGGCGAGGGAGCAGAGAGTAAGAATCCTGAGCGGCCGCATGGTACTACCTGTACTATGGTAGACAACCCTGCCTTAAATGTAAAAAAGAGTATTGGTTGAGTCCTGGGAGAGAAAACGAAACCATATGAGCGAGAAACGGTGCTGTTTTATCTCTAGCCTTCGTCATGCCATGGCCCCCTTACTTCTCGTCAGACACGAGAATATATGGCCACAATACCATGAATCTTAGAGGATTGTGCGAGAGTTGAACCGTGATGGAGTACCACCGATAAGGGGCCGTCAATTCTCGCGCTGCAAACCTGTGAATGCCTTTCGGCCTGCTCAACCAGCAAAGCAGACTTACTGACCGTAAGTCCTAAAATAGGTCATCCAGGTGACCGACGGGTAAGACCTGAGAGCGCAAACATTGAGATGCAAGCACGTTCTTCGAGGCAACCATAGCACCTTTGTGTGACCGAGGAAATGGTTACGAGGCCTACCAATCGGCTTCTCCCCCGTACGGATTGAACAGGCTCCGGGACTCGTCACATACGCGTGATACGAACCAACGCAAACCAGGAGGTTTTTCCGTGGGAAAAGCAAACAGACAGGGTCATCCATCGGTCACTGACAAACAAAAGGTGGTATCCCAATTACTTTTTTGGCTAACCCCTCGTCTAAACGCTAATCGTGCGGAAGATGCTGAATTCATCACCTGTGGCTACCAGGCTGCCAGTGATCTGGGGGTGCCAGTGCAGCTCCTTGACGTTGGACAGGTAGTGCACAAACAGAAGCTGAGGCGGCACATCCTTGACGCCTCCAGTATCCTTGCTTTCCTCGTCGTCGAGCTCGACGGCCAAGTCCCAGAGGGTGACGGTGCTGTCGCCCGCCGCGACGGCGATGATGCTGTCGTCTGTGGGGTGCCACTCGATGCTCGTGACCTGCTCCTTGTGGTAGTTGAAGCTGGCAATCGGCGAGGGCTTGTCTGAAGGGGAGGTTGAGCTCTGCTTCCACTGACGCAGGTCCCAGACGGCAAATTCGCCGTCGTCGGCACCCGAGGCGAGCAAGTGCGTCGTGAGAGGCGACCACGACATGACGTTGACGTCGGTCGAGCTGACCTGCATGGACAACGCAGGCTTTCTGCTCTTGCTGCGGACATCCCAGACGCGGATTGTGCCGTCGCTTGATGCAGAAGAGAAGACGGACTGCTCGGACGGGCTCCAGAGGATTTCCTCGACACTGCTGGTGTGGCCCTGGAATGGCCGGTTATCGGTGACGAAGCCGCCGCCATCGGTGCGCGTAGTGAGGTAGATCAGGCCATCGTTGTCGCCGGTAAGGAGCTTTCCGCTGGGGACAAGGGGAGACCAGGCCAGGGCATAACCCTCTGACTTGTGGGCGCGGATGGTC
The DNA here is from genome assembly GCA_003386485.1 of Colletotrichum lentis. NCBI lineage: Eukaryota > Fungi > Ascomycota > Sordariomycetes > Glomerellales > Glomerellaceae > Colletotrichum > Colletotrichum lentis. The sequence continues at coordinate 1,240,322 of NWBT01000048.1, forward strand.
GATACCGGCTTGTTTTGTTGGGCAGAAATGATGGTGCCCGGGTTGTCAAAGGAGTAGAGGTGAGGGGTAATGTCGTGGATGAAGATGTTGGAAGACTCGGTCATGCTCGCGGTTAGGGTAGTCGGGGGTCTGGAGGCGTCTTGCGACGGGATCTGGTGGGCGCGGATTCGGTTTGTGACCGAGTTCATGGGGATGGACTTATGCTCCAAAATGGGTTCGGCGTCCTCGTCGTCGTCTTCGTCGTCGTCAGATTCCTCCCCGTTCTTCTCCGTTCGACTCAGGCCGCTGAACTTCATAACCATCAACTGGTTGTCGTTGGCCCTGACGTTCTCGGCCTGTGTGCCGGCCACGGTGTACATGGTGGCAGGGTAGACTTTGCGGTTGTCCCCGAGGCTGTCGCGGAGGATATCAAACGACAAGCAGGGCCATGGGGTGCTGATGTTGTGCAGCATCTCGTATGTCGACACGTCGGGCGCGAGCGTCTGTCCGGCTTCGAGCTTGTTTCGTCCGACGATGAAGGTGCCCTGGTCAACCGCGGCTAAACCCGTCAGCTTCGTAATCGCAACTGCTTTCCGATATCAGGTTTTACATACCTTCCTTCTCCTCGGCTTCTCTCTCCGCATCGGGCCGTCCGTCAACGCCGGCTTCCATGATCTCGTCCTCCTCGAACTCGTCCTCGAACTCGTCCTCGAACTCGCCCATTCCAGGGTCCTTCTCGTCAATCTCCATACCCTCGGGGCGATCGCCTCCCTTGAGGGGGGCGTCGCCCATCTCTATATCGGCAGATCTTTTCGACATGTTTTTTGGTGTTTAAAAGTCGCAAGTAAGTCAAAAGTGAGTTGAAAAGCTGCCTCGATCCTGCTGCGACCTAAAAAACGAGCCAAAAAAAAAAAACCCCCCGCCCAAGCCGGTGGTAGTGCAGAAAGAAAAAAAATTAAGGCCCCGCGATTTGTGGCTGAATACCCCGCGTGGCGCTCCATCTTAAAATGATCGGCGACAGGGGCGTCAACATGTGGCTTCACAACGGCATCATGTGACCTCGTACCTGTGTCGCGTCGCCTTTCCTTGCCAGACGTTTCTCGGTCAGTATTGTTGATTGCCCCGCCACTCCAAATCACAACGTCTTCTCAACCGCCCGATCGCTGCTCACTTCACTGGCGATTTGCGCCGATGACATTGGTCTCAACAATGTCTTCGAGAAGAGTATCGTCATCATGGCGCCTCAGCAGAACACTTTCGCGGTCATCCCAGCCGCCCCCGGCCGCGTTGGCGGCGCCCCCAGCAAACCGCCGATGACCTCAAAGCAGGCCCAGAAGCTCTACAAGCAAGCGAATAAGGAGCCCCGACGTTCCAAGGCCGAACAACGGAAATGGGAGAAGGAGAGACAAGAAGAGATTCGCAAAGAGCTGGAAAAGGAGCGCGCCGCAGTCAAGGCCAGGGCAGCGCGAGAGCGAAAGAAGGCTAAGGAGGCGGAAGCACGCGAGAACCGACGGAGAGCTGGACAGCCAATATTTGATTGTCGACCGAGTCAAGACACGATTGCCCGATTTGTGCGAGGAAACGGCACAAGACTCAAAAGAGATTCGTCAGGGGAGCCGGTGCCGAAGAACGAAGGCATCCCCACAACCTCGCCCGATACCAAACCAACGTCCTCGCCGTCGCCAATGGCTGCGAGAGCCCCTCCTTCTGTTTTGCCTCCCAATCCTGTGTCTCTTGAAGAACGCAAGGCTCCAGCCAAATCCATCAAGCGCTCGCCTGGCCCGTCCCAGGAGTCCAAGACATCCACTTTGCCTCCCCAAATCATGTCTCATTTGTCAAAGCAGCCTTTGTTAGAGGGCATGCCTCCACCGCCCAAGCTACCATCCCGAGATGGCCCTGTCGGACTTTCACCGGTCTTACCACCAAGGTCCTTTTCTTCGAAACCTATGCCAGATAAGACTTCTGCAATTTCCACTTCCATGGGGCCTCCACCTCGGCCACTGCCAAAGTCGAAACCAAAATCGAAGCCGTTCATGATGCCTCGAGGGCCCGTACCAGTTCATCAGCCGCCTCGACACAAGATTTTCAAGGACATTCCCCGATCTGGATTTCTCTGTCCGTCGTCGGAGATGCCACTGCCGCCGAAGTCTCCGTCGTTTAGGGCACCGCCACAGAGGCCTTCGCTGCAGATGGCTACGCCTCAAATCGCATTACAGACACTGCCACCAAAGCCTCTGACGGAGAAACCTCCGCCAAGAGAATCTATTCTGCAGATGAAAACCTCACAAATGCCGTCGGTGCAGATGCCACCATCACCAAGGCCACAGTTTCAAGTCCCTCCGCCAAGCACGCAAGCTATTGTACAAGATTGCTTCGACGACTTCTTCCCAACAGCTTCACAGCTTGCCATGGAACTCGAAGAAGATTTCAATTCGGACTATCAACCTGAGAAGCTCCCAAACCAAGTGCAAGATGGACTGGCGGTCCCAGCCCAAGCCACCACTCATCAAAGCAGAGCAAAGAATGTCAGGGAGCAGATGCAGGAAAAGGTAAACAAAGCTTTCACAAAGACGCATACTGGTGCTGAATACAGCATGTTTGATTCTACTTTTCAGTCATCGGATTCTCATACCATATGCCACTCCTCTCCTGCGCTGGTGAGAGTTCCAGCCAAAAGCCTGGCATCGACAAAGGTGTATCAGGAGCTCCAGGATTCTGATCACAAAGAGCAGAAGCAGAAACCACAGCTACAAGGAGTAGGCACGTCTCCTATCAGCAAGCAATCAACTACTGCAACCACAGCAGTTCCATCACTGAAGACGCTTCACATCCCACAGTTTCCTGGTCATCAAGATGGACACTCAAAGCGTGGCATCTTGCAGGAAATCAGCAGCAACCGCAGCTCTATACCAAAGCCTGCAGCCACGCCGGCAAAACCCAAGCCACCACCTCGCTTTAATAACGTCTTTCCCTTGATCTGCACCCAGGATCTGATCATGTCGTCCCAGGAAGTACTAGATATAGAATCCCCAGCCAAGACCATGACACAGTCATCCTCTGGAGGTTCGGCACCAAAACCACCGCCTCTCGCCGAGTTGGATCTGGCAGCTATTGATTGGGATGATGACTTGGATGACTTTTGACGCATTAGAGATTAGGAAGAGGCGTGAGGCGAGTTGCATACTTGGGATAGAACGGCACGGCGAGAGACGCAGCAAACAGTAAACACTGGAGTCATTTTGAAATTAGTATACCCTTGAGAGCACCGTAGCATTTGGATTTACGCTGTCGTCAGTCAATGGTTCATCAGTAGATGAATGATGGATATGAAAGTCATGACAAGAATAACAACGAGCAATAGAGTATTTTTCAGCAAAAAGTCTCTATACATGGGCTCGGCAGCACACACGCGGCCCTGAACCAATGCTATGTCCTATCCTCATGCCCTCGAAATATGTACATCCTGGGTCTCGACACAGAAATAACTGATGCAGAGTTCTCACGCTGACTCTCGCTGACTGTCGCAGAGCCTTCCCGGTATGGAACCCTTCCATGAAGGTGCCGAGAAGAAGAAAAAGCAATCCTATACCGTGACCGTGGGAATCGCTGTTCGTATGATGCCGTCCCAACCCCAAACGCCGAGTCAATGCTTCCCACTTATCCGGACGACGCCATTATCCATCCATGACTCTTCAAGAACCACATCGCCGCGCCAAAGACACCGCCATTCATAGATAGATTCCTACCCAACTCGTCTTATTGGCAACTAGAGTCTCGCAGCCGTCCACCGCGCAGACAAGTTTGCTCTCAAGATCGCGTCGAAACAGATTGTTCGGGCGTTTGGCTGCTGGCTTGCGGTTCTCAAAACATTCCTCGCAGTAGACCTGGTTCAGCATTAGCAACATGACCAGCTCGTCATCTATTTGCGGGGGCAACTTACATGGCCACATCCCTTTAGAGCCCAAAAGTGGTGCTCGCTACGTTGACGCTTACCCTTGCGCGTGGGATGACTCTCGTTCGCCGGAATATCGGGATCATAGGCCAGCTCCTCGTTGCAAGCTGGACATATTACAACGAGGTCAGAACCCGTATCTCTGGTAAATCCTGACTTGGCCGGGGGCGGAGCTTGGTGGACTGGCTTCGGTGACTCAACTCTTTCGACACGTTGGTCAAAGGCGCCATGTTCGTACTGAAGTTGAATGTTGCCCAGTGGGTTGTTGAGATCAGCGCCTGGATTAATTCTGTTGTGTAAAATGCCAAGAAGCTGCACATCATCATCAGGGCCGGGGAAGAGCCGAAACGGGTAGAGATGGCGACGTATGCCTGCTGCTAGGCCGCTGAGTGCATTGCTCGAGTTGTACATCCCAAAGCCTGCCGGTTGCCGGCTGCGCTCACGAGGCCGGGCAACCGGAGGGGGCAAGATGTGTGCACGCCTGCGCGGGACTTCGGGAGAGTCATCAGTGAGGTCGATGACTGGCGCGTTTCCAGCGAGAATGCTACTGTCGCTGCGCGCAAACGACGGTGGGTTCCTGCCCTGAGAGTTCTGTCGCCTCGGGTTCGCGGCAGAGCGGGGCGCGTGTGTTTGAACAGGGCTGTCAGGCTCGTTCGTGAGGTCGATGACGTCGGCAGGAGCGCTGTTAGGGTTGTTTTGGGGTCCTCCTGCAGGCCTTCGATGACCTTGCTGAAAGTACAGCTCTAAGTCGACTAAGACATCCGCCGGGGAGCCAAAGTTCCCCGAGCCGTTCTGGCGCTGTCCGGCCATGCTTCCTTCGCGATTGTCACCACGTGACGTTTGTTGTTCGCGTAAGCGTGGCAACTGGTCCATTTCGGCGAGAAGTGCAAGCTCAAGTTCGTCGGCAAGGTCAGGTGAAAACGGGTCGTTAAATAAGGGTCCGTGGGCAGCAAGCCCGTCCGACATGGAAGATTCTCCTGAGTCAGAGTCTGAAGGCTGCGACTGTGATTGTGAGGCAGACTCGGGGTCCCAATCCTGCTGAGCGTCGGCTTCTGAGTCGAACGTGCTTGAGCGATGGTCAAGAACTTCGGAGGAATAGTCTGGGACTTGGTAAGCCCCTGCTTGGTAGAAGAGCTCGTCGTCAATTCCGCCCCAAACGTCGTCCGAGTCGATGGGTAGCGCGGGCATCAAAGGTGAATCCGATTCGGATGCGGGAGAAGTCGAGCCCGAGGCGGAGGCGGAGGCAGGAGAGTGTGGAATCGAAGAAGAGGCCGAGACTGAGCGTAAGGATTGAGAGTAGGAGTTCGATATTGGCGAGGAAGATGGTGGAGAAGCTGAGCTCATGTTCTGTGAACGGGGCCAATATGGATTGGCGCTGGAGAACGAACGGGTCAGCCCAAATCCGAGGGTTCCAGACGGCGAAAGTTGGGGAAACCACGAACAAACCGTCTGCCCCTCGAGTGTATTGAGTTCGTCGAGAAAGTTCGAGGGCTTTAGTCCCGAGCAGGACCCGCCGGGGATCAACAGGATAGGAGTGAATCTCCTACGACTGATGCAAAGGTGAAGAGACCATTCCCGTGGTATTTTCAGGGTAAGACCAGGTTGGCAGAAGCTGACAGACAAGAAAAGAGCGGTTTCCTTGGGCTTGCCCCAGGAAGGTTGTGGTCGTGTGTTGCTGGTGGCGGTTGAGGGTGGGTAGGTGGTCATGCAAGTCCAGCGGAAGGAACGACGGTTGGCGCTTCAGCCTTAGATAAGCTCGCACAGTGCAGGGGCAATTGTTCCGATAAGCAGGAACCCCCTCTGGAGTCTTGGACTGGCAGGGAACCTGCGGAAGATGTGTCGCTAAGCGAAGTAACCCTGCCGCACTGACGGTGCATAGTAGACTTTCCTTCACAGTGCTTATGTCATAGTCGCAAGATGCGACCAAAAAGTCGTGATGCACTTCACCTTTCTTTCACCGAGATGCATGGTGAGTCTCCAAGGTGAGCCTTTATGTAAGCTGCCATCATGCTCAGGGGCAAGCATCATTGTACAAGAGCATTGAGCCCAAGACATTGGATATCATTTTGATAGACTCTTCCGCCCCTTTTACGTATAATACAATGATAGACTCGGCAGAGCCTGACCTGCTTACTCCTGTTTGACTCCAAACACAGAAACAACACCCTCCTCGTTGACAGAAATCAGCTGCTTGGCATCAACACCCCACTTGACCGACAGCGCTGCAACTGACGTTCTCAGAGGTTCAGACCACGACTTTGAGCTCTTGATGTATTGCTGCACCGTGATGCCGCCAGCACCTGCAGTGGCGAGGTACTGTCCGGTATAGTCCCAGGCCAAGGACTGCACTGGCCCGCCGGTCTCAAGTGTCTTGACTCTGGCAGCATCTCCCTCCTTGCGCAGATCGAAGATCGTAACCGAGCTCTGACCCTTGGCCGTTGCCGCAAGCCAGAATCCATTTTCTGAGAACGTGAGAGCCTCGACGGGTGCGCCGAGGCTGAAAACAGCTGCAACCTCCAAGCTCGTCGTCATGAACAAACTGATGTCACCCGTGGTAGTGCCCGCCGCGAAGAGATGGCCGTCGGGGTGGAATGCCGAGGATGTCAAAGCTGAACCAGTTAGCAACTATGGGTATGAGTGGTGCAAAGCATCGACAACACTTACCTGTATCGGCGTACGTGCGGCTGATCCTCTTCAGGGCGTGGAGGTCGTAAAATACGATGCTCTTATCTGAACCGACGGATGCGAGAAGGTCACCCGTAGGGTGGACGCTCAGGGACGTCACAGGTCCCGCGTGCTCAGAAAGTGACGCAACTTCGCTGCCACCCTCAAAGACCTTGACAGATCCCTTGCTCGTGGCAAATATCAGCTTGTTGCCCGTCCACACAGAGTCGATGACCGGCTCGTTGACAGCGACTTGACGCTCGACCGAGTCCGCCTCGACCGAGTATATCGCAGCATTGCCGCCCCGGCCGCCAACTGCCGCATAACTTCCCTGGAGCGCGAGCGAGGAGGCGTCGGAGACCGGTGCCGGTGTCGAAGCAACAGTGACCAGCGAGGCAACGTCTTCGGAGGTGGCCCAGCCTTCTGGGACCGGGCGCTTCTTGCGGCCCTTGGAGAGTCTGCGGTATGTTAATGTGTCGATCCAGCATGCTGCTGCATCAACTTGACTTACTCTTGTTGCTTTGTGTTGACCTTGTCAATCCACTCCTCAGGAAGGCCCTCGGCCGAGTCGATGGCCATCGCGTCTCCATTTGTAGCTCCAGCGGTGACGCTGATCTTGGAAAGTGCCTCTCTGGCTTCGTCTCGCTCCTTCGCCAGGCGCGCAATGACTCTGACAGCGGCATCATGCTGGTACAGGGCTGTCGCGAGCTCCTCCCGTGTCCTCGCAAGCTGCTCCTTCAGGTTGAATGTCTCGAGTGCCAGAGCATCCCACTCGTTTTGGAAAGTCGCAAGCAGGGCCGGAATCGAGGTGAGCGTCGGGGGTCTAGGTCGAACGATGTGCGATTGGGTCAGGGGAAGCAGGTCATCGTTCGTGAGAGCTTCGCCAGTTACGGGCTCGGTTCCGTTTTCCTCGATGTACTTCTCTATCAAGCGCTTCTCGAAGATGGTGCCTGGTCACCGTTAGCCCAACAACTCTGCCTCCTGGGCGCAAGACACTCACCCGACTTCTTCGAGGCGACGGGCTCCTGGGGAGCTTCTCCAGAGACTGCAGGCCTTGTTAGCAACACCAGATATCAATGCGGCCGATTCTAACCTACTTGCGCACAGCATTGTCCCGAATGTCGCGGTATGAATTGGACGTCGGGGTGGTTCGTTCGCGTCGACTATTGCCTTTCAAAACAAATCTTCAGCCTTGCTACAGGTGCTTGCCAACCAGGTGGGTCTCCGGCTCGAAAGCACGAGCCATTGCATCACGTGTTGGCTGGCGTGTCCAGGAAAGCTCGTTATCTTATCACTACTGTCTTATCTCGTTATCCCACCTGATACCCATCACGCCGCCGGGGTCCAGCATCGGCACCTTTCCTTAGGTAAACATCGGCACTGATTGAGTGCGCGATATATGAGGCGGAATTCATGAACCAAGATTTCTTGAACACATTATCCTAATCATTCAAAATGGCTTCTTTGCCCGATATTGGCACTTTGGCCCGTTTATCTGAAGAGGAACAGACCGAGGTCCTCGATGCCCTCTTTGAGCCGAGTCCAGCGATCCATGCACTCATCCTGCCCTCCATCTCGGCCGCTTCGTTCCAATCTTACGATGAACTTATCACACACTGCCATAAAGTCTTTCAAGCGCTCAGAGACGACCCTTCCCACAAGGCTGAACTACACTCTATCATCGGCTCACATCCTCGACTCGGCGCCAAGAAGGTGGAGAGCGCTCAGTCCGCCGCAGAGCAGGCGCAGCTACAGAGTGGAGATGCCACCGAACTGGCTGCTCTGAATGCTGAGTACGAGGCCAAGTTTCCTGGCCTGCGTTACGTCGTCTTCGTCAATGGCAGAGGACGCCCGGAAATCATGGCAAACATGCGCGAACGCATCTCAAGAGGCGACTTGGCGCTGGAGGAGCACGCTGCTGTACAAGTAAGTAAAGAAGTGGGTCTGTTTTGGAGTTTGTCCGGCTGACTTTTTGACAGGCCATGTGCGACATTGCCAGAGATCGAGCTGCCAAGTTACAGGCCACCTCGCGGTGAAAACTTGATGTGAAGTCGGGACAAAGGCCCAGGGCACAGTTTGGCTGCAAAAGCAAGTGCCTCCTGAAGCCTTCACTGGGCTCTCTACGAGAAGGCGAGAATCGATGTCTTGGCGTCACTCAACCTTGTGTGAACACGGCTATCAGCCCTGGGTCTGTAACTTTGCACCAAGTCTAGCGTGTCTATGAGATCCCATCTTCCACGTCATAACACCGTCACAACTTCGCACTCTCCTCGACCAACTTCAAGAGTCTGCCGACACGCTCGGCTTCGCGATAGCCGCTAATGACCGCGCCAGCAACACTTCCGCGGTTTTCCATCTCAGTGTGCTCGCCGGCAAACCCAAGCTTACCGTCCCAGACGGGCCTGCCTAGCTCCTTGAAGTCGAGAGGGCTTCGCTCGCCGTTCTCTGAGACAATGGACGGTGTCGTCGTGGCTCCGCGCGAGAACTCATCAGTCAACCAGTTCGTCAACCTGGTCTCGCTTGGTTGCGGAGGCTGAGAGGACGGCTTGAAACGGGACACGAGGAACTTGTGGTAGGCTGCCGCAACCTCGTTGGGGTCGAAGCGAAGCAGCGCGGTTGCCGGGGTTTCGGAAAGATACGTCAGGAGGGTTGGGCTGGAGCCAGGAAGGGAAGGACTGGCGAAGTTGGCGCAGACCAAGGTAGATGCTTCAAAGATCTCAGCGGGGGTCGAGGCACCCGTGAGAGGCTTCTTAGAGGAAGGCAAGAAAGTGTACGAGCCCGCGCTGTCGGCCTCGGGCCACCAGGCTGTTGGGTATTGAAGCAGGAGCTTCTCGAGAACGCCGACGTGGGTGCCCCTGATCGCCTCCTGCAAACGAGGGGGGAGGGCAGGGTTGAAGGTGCTCTCTGGGAGAGTCTTGAGGGTGCCGAGCGGGATGGTGGAAATGGCCGTCTTCGCGATGAACTTGTTGCCCTGGGCGTCGGTCACGACAACCCCATCCCCGCTCTGTGAAACACCAGCGATCTTTGTGCTCAACCTCACCTCGGCGCCCTTGGCCTTGGCATCATCGATGACCTTGTTGACCAAGGCCTCGTAGCCTCCCTCAGGGGCGGCATCAGAGCCAGCAAAGGCGGTTGTGGTCTCCCATCCTGCCCACTTCAAAGATGCCTTTTCAAGCTTGAGCCCCAGAGGGATCTCGAGGGAGCGAGCAAGCGCGGCAGCCAAATCCTTTTGGGATGATGTGGACAGTGCCGAATCGTCGCCAAAGAGGGCCGATGCGAGTGAAGCAGAGGGCGGGGGAGGAGGATGAGGGAGCTTGGCAGATGCTTGGGCCGCCCCCAGTGATGCGCGCAGGTTGTCGGCCTCTGAGCTAGAGAGACGACCTGACCAAGGCAATTAGTGCACAGGTCGACATGACGGATGAAGGGAGCCACATACCATCCGGGCCATAAACTACACCCTCAGCAGCCTTGGGAAGATGCGCCACCTAAGCAGTCCAACCCATTAGCCTGGCCCAGCTCAATAACCCGCATGGCAGCCGTGAAATCGTCACTTACAACACCAAGGTCTTGCGCGATGTATCTAGCCGGATTGCCCTCCTTGTAGCCGTGGATCCAGCTACATCCGACGTCAACTTTGACGCCTCGTTTCACCCACGTGCTTGCACGCCCTCCGACCCTGTCTCTCGCCTCCAGCACTAATACCTTGCGGCCCTTGATCGCGAGTTCGCGGGCGGCAACGGCACCGGACCAGCCAGCCCCGATGATGATGGTGTCCAAAGTTTGAGTTGTCGCCATGATTCTGCGCTTGAACATGTATAAAGATGTCGTGTCCGAGGAAGGGGGGGAACGTTGTCAGTAGGCGGGGAATCTCGAAAGATGGCGGTGGTGTTGCGATTCGGCCATGGATCAATCGCCCCGCGCAAAGTGTCCCCGCCAAACCCCCCCTACGGCAGCCTACAAGGGACACTCCGCCAAAACAAAAACAGAACTAGACACACCCTCCTAGTGCTGAGTCAGATTTCTGCATTAGTACATAAATGTATAAGCCTTCTTAAAGGGTAGTAAGCAATTGCAGTAATTACAGCAATTACAGCAGTAAGTTAATTACAGCAGTAGGTTAATTGCAGCAGCAGGTTAATTACAGCAGCAGGTTAATTACAGCAGCAGGTCAATTACAGTATGTATGTGCAGCAGGCGCTGGCAGGCGTAGCAGGCGTTAGAGGTGCTAGCAGGCGTAGCAGTTGCTGGCAGCTGTAGCAGGCGTAGCAGTTGCTAGCAGGCGTAACAGTTGCTAGCAGGTGTAGCAGTTGCTGGCAGCTGTGGCAGGCGTGGCAGTACCTCTAACGCCTGCCACAGCTGCCACGCCTGCTAGCACTGCCACAGCTGCTACAGCTGCCAGCAGCTACCACAGCTGCCAGCAACTACCACAGCTGCCAGCAACTGCGATACCTGCCATCACCTGCTGCATATATATGCTGTAATTAACCTGCTGCTGTAATTAACCTATTGCTATAATTAACCTGCTGCTGCAATTAACCTGCTGCTGCAATTACATATTAGGTTAAATGCTTAAAAACAGGAAGCTACTTTGTACAGTGGTGTGGCTGTATTAACGAATTAGAGTAATTAACACCATAAAACTAGTTTTCTGCCCCATAAAAAAGGTAGCTTGTGTTCCCGTCACGTCACGGCGGGGGTCCTGGCCCGGGATTCGTGAAGATGTCCGACCAGGGGCCGATCATCGGAACTGGCGGGACCCAACTGCTGGCGGCTGGAATGAACTTCTCCCACATTCACGAAACCGTCCCGATTACGCCTCTGGTCATTGTGTCGCCGATACGAATGGCATCATCTAGCATATGTTTCCTAGGTTGGTGGACACGTAGCTGAGCGGAAAATGCAGCCGATTGCTGGAAACTATCCTTCACTCTACATACTTCACTCTCATTGACTTTACAGGAGCACCGATGCCATCAGGCAATTGCGATGGTTCAGCAGAAAGAAGACGATCGACTGGGAAATGAGATTGGCATTACCCAGCTTAGGATGAATTTGGACTTGGGGTGCTTTCCTGATCGAGTTCAGTGTCGACACCTCTGCCCCATTTATCATCCGTGCTTGAAGCTTCGTTTCTCACAAGGCCGGTTGCCTGGTCGTGCAACGTGCATACCTGGGCAGCATTTCCATGTCCCTCAGGGGCCAGATTGCTCAAAATTCTTCGCAAATCTCAATCACCAAGGGCATTGTCACAAACACCGCTGATCCTTCGTGCTGCCCTAGCTTTCCTCTTCCTTTTGGACTCAACAAACGTATTCCATTGGACGCTGTCGGTTCTTCTTTTGCTGCAAAGATTTGGGCCCCTACCACGCCTCTCCTTTGCCAGAATCTTCGAAACGTTCGCCCGTTCTCTCGAGGTCTACCTGCCACCGACCCACGATATGCCGTCTAATTCGTCGAAATATTCCTCATAGGAGTGGTCATCGTCCTCAGTCTCCCCGTTTTGGGCTGGGCCGCCAAATATGGCGCCAAAATCTGAGTACACATCCTCCAGATCGTCGTCATCGGCCCAGGCGTAAGAACAATCGTGTTCTGCCGTGGGGAATGACAAAATTCCGTCATCCTCCATTTCTTCGAGCATCGTTCCGGATGGAGCCGGGACTGGTGAGCGGGCAGGCTGCAGCCGCGGGGATTTCGGCAGTATCCGGCAAGACTGTGATGCTTTCGGAGATCCCGGGGGAGAATTCGTCGAGTTTGGTGACGATATCCCCGACCGGATCAGAACTACCCTCGCCGGAGGCGTTTGTTGCTGCGGTTCTGCAAGTGCAGGGGACTGTGCGACAAACCTAGCCCCCGTGGCCAGTTGTTGGCCGTGGTGAAGGACGGCGGCGTTTGCAGCAGTTACGGCGACGACAAGATCCCCACGCAGCATCGCCTCGTTCCTTACGCGTAGCCTTACCCTGTTGAGTACCGCAGCCCTTAACATGATCGAGGTCTCCCGCATCAGGCCCTGCTTGTCGGCATCTGGCGAGTTGGCCGCAGCCGCCAACTTGACAAAACGCTTGTCGCCCGAGGCAATGGCCTCGCGGTTGATGATGTGCGTCGCCGGCAGGGAGAACGGCTGGGATAGCCGACTGGTTATGAGCTGAAGCCTCAAGCGACGCTTCTTGCAGCTCAGAGCAGCCGTGTACGGTCCGTCGACGTCAGATTCGGCCCTTTGTCGTTTCTCGATTCTCGGCGGTGGCGATGAGCTTTGAAAAGCGAAGGTCGACTGGTCGTGATCCGTCGAGAAGGCAAAATATTGTTCAACCACTTTGGGCAATGGCTGAGGGAATGTTGGGCTTGCATCGGCCTCTCCTACAGTGGCAGGTGTAGGTATACTTGGATGAGGCGCCAAGTGGCGATAGCTCGAAGAAGGTACCGGTAGAGGCCTGCAAGTTGCGGTCAAGGGACAATGGGCTGCATGCTCAGAACACTGACCCGGTGCCAGCGACGAGAATAGGCCTGTTTCGACGTCGGTGACTCCATCATCTTCGCCAGCTGATGTTTGAAGTCGCCACGTTTTGAACGGCTCCAAAGTGCTACGGTTCAAAGAACCAACCTCGACCACCATCGTTATGCCGGTGTGTGTGTGTTGACGCGACTTGCTTGAGCCGGTCAAGGAAGTCGGTCACTTCTTTCGGGCACCTGGGTTGCATCGGCGTATATAGGGCGTTCGGAAGTTCTTCATACCCTACGACCAATCCTTCAGCGCCAGTCTAGCATCTACACCCCGCTGACATGGGGGACCGATGACTGAGCGGAATCGACTGAGGTATGATGAAAGGATAAGGCGGCATCAAAATGCACGGCGAGACGGGGTGGAGCGATCCTGGACCTTTCTGCTCAGGGTCTCTTCTCGGTGCACAGTGAGTGACAGGAAGAGGGGGAGAGCGGGAAAGTGCTGCAAAGGCCGTAGTCGTCGTGGTCATCGTCTATGGCCACAATACAGGCACGAGACCCTGGCTTCTATTTATTGCTCCATGCCACCACCATGCGGATCATAGTGCAAGACAGAGAAAGCGGGGACAGAACGAGAGACTACTGGAGAGAAGGTCGATCAGCTCAAACCGACGGGGCGGAACCGCCCATTTGTCTTCCACCCCCCTCTCGCCCTTCCTGGCCTGGGACTTGTGCTACCCAAAGGGCAAGCCGGTGCTAAGAAACAAGTCGAGATTCTGGTCGAGGTTCTGGTCGAGGTTCTGGTCGGCTCCTGATGCGTGGGTGTGAGAGACAGGGACAGGGGTCGCGGAGGCAAAGACCTAGGGAAAGCTGGCATGGGACGAATGGGATAATCGAGATGCGCCGGTCACCCTGGTCATGCACCGTCCCCGGTGCTCTGGGGACTCGGCGACTACAAGGGAGGGTGCGAGCGACATGGGCGGGAAGTTTGGGGTGGTTTTCAGCCTTCGGGTCCGGATATGCGTGGACATGCGTGACCTACGCCTCTGTCCAAGGGCAGGTGGGCAGTAATCACGCTGTGTAGCATTTTATTGTCGAGGTGCTGATAGAACACGGCGCAGCTCATGCCGTACATCGCCAGTGCTCCCGTGCCGATACGCATGGTTTCAATGGACTCTGCTGTTTGTCAGATAGGATCTTCTGCGTTGTTGAGAGCAATGCTATCCCAATAAACAAAAGGAAGCCGCCTCTGTGTACCGTGGTTAACAACTCGAAAGAGAGGACGCCAAGGGATAATTTCCCTGCACCCCAGACCGGGTGTCCTTCTCCGGGTCAGAGACGATGTGACCAGCTGCAATAACACATAAGCTTGCCAAGCAAGCGGAATGCGGACCTCGCTGGATGTCTCTTGTCTGTGGCCGACGCGGTCTTCCCGTCGCATTCTGATCTTCCGGGGACGAGCATTGTTTAGGTTCGCTCTGACGTCTCCGGGTTTTTGGAGGGAAGGCATTTCCTGCATTCCTGGTGTGATTCATGGACCTGGGCATCCGCAGCCACCGTTTCTTTGCGCTGCCCAAGTGGCTTAGGTCACCCGCTTTGCTGGGTTTTCATCGCCCTCTTTTGCGACCTCACAACACTCCTGTGTCTTTCTATCTCGAGGGCTTCGTTTTTCGCCCTTCGCCCTAGTGTTTCGAGCCGGCATTCTTGCTGCCTGGCTCGCTCTGAACACGGATCGGCAACACCGCCGACGAACTTGTCAGCAAGAAGTGTGAAATAGTTGCAAGGGTCTGCCTCTTCGCCTCCTTCACGGCGCCAATGACAACCTGACTCTGCCATGCCACTCGAGAACCGAGAATCTCAAGCGGCCATTTCACCACGGGTATGTAACCGACAAAGGCAGCCAAGTACCGTCAATCACGGTGTGGCACCAAGCGCCGATCACCATCCGCCATCTCGCTTTGCGGGGGAACACAACCTTCCTCGACCTATTCCCAGGTCTCCTGGTGTTGCTGGGCACTATGGGCTGCATCATGCAATTGTCGCTGCTGCCCCCGTCCACTGAATTTTCTTCCTAGACACGCTTGTCGCTCACGTCGCTCACCAGCAGAGCTGAGGTGGGCGAGGCGAGACCTTGAGAGTGCGGAACTCGTTTCGCCTACTGGAGGTTGTGCTTGGTACCGGTTAGCGGCTTTTCGTTTGCTTACAAGCTGCTGGCGACGCGCCGCTAACGACGAAACGGGAGCGTCACGCGCAGCTCGATGTCTTTTCGTTGTGAGCGGCATTGGGCTGGCCGACTCAATCCCTCGGCCAATGAGAACTAGGGGAGAATGAGCGTTCGAGATGATGATGAGGCCGCGAGGGAATAATAGGCTTCTGTCAGGCAGCGTCAGTCGTCGCAAAAAATTAAGGGAGCGAGACAGTTGTGGTGCCCTGTCGCTCTCTCTCGGCTCTCGTCGTCCGGTTTGACAGCGGTCAGCGCAAAGAATTGCAGGGAGTATCCGCATCCTTCAATAATCGAGTAATCCTGCCTGTACCAAAGATTGCTTTGGACAAAGCTGTCAGTCTAGAAGCTTAGAACGCCCGCATCCTGCGAAACGCTGCATGTCGACCCTAGTTTTGCCCAGCCAGCCAGGACAGATTAGGGCTCAGTCCAGTATTCAACTCCCTTTCAAGGGCAAGTGGCCGCAGCCCCCGTCAGTTGTCAAAAAGTTGCTACCGAGTGGGCACTGAAGCCGAGACGGCACCAGGCCGGAAGTGTAAGACAGCAGCCACCAGAATTCAGCTGAAGTTCTAGGTAGAGAAGAAAGGTTGCCGGAAGAGCTTGCCGCCCCAAGCTCGGGCAGCAGCGGCTTTAGCCGTCTGGTCAGCTTGGTACCATGGCCTAGCAAACCCAGGCGACACGTCGTCTTAACAAAGTACCTGTAACTCATGGCTAAGCCATCTCACTCATCTCGCATCAGCCACTCGGCGTAGAATCCCGGCTGCCGTGTGCAGCCCGACATGTCCGGTCTTGACTATCGGGGGCCGGAGAATTATGGGTATTTCCCGGGAGCCATCGGCTTTTCTATCCACAAATTGCCGCGAGTCTCTCCGAGGGCGCTGGAGCAAACCCGGTGCTCACGTTGTCTACGTACCTATCCAACAACCAACCCTTTGGAGCTTCCGAGCTTCCCCTCACATGGATACCTCGGCTCCGCACCGGAAAGTCTGGGGCAAGCTCCGACACGCACGGCCACGACCACGGCCCTGCCCCCTAGGTTCTCGTCCCGAGGTACAATCGTTCTGCACGTCTCAGGAGCGGTTGGGCAAAGCTTAGCCAAGCTTTAACTATCGAACCAACCAACCTCTTTTGCTCTATCTGGCATTGTTGACCGGCCGAAAATCTCGTCTCATGAACCCATCCAGGATCCTTCACTGTACTTGGTGGTCTCAGCGTTTGTTCCGTCCAGCGTCTCTGCCGGTCTCCTTGGTTATTTCCTTGCACGTTCGCCATCATGTCTAAGCTTTTATTCGACGATGTCATGGCACTGGCACCGATTCCGACCCCCTCTAACCAGATGGCCGTCACTAGCGGTGCAGTCAAAAGGTACATGAGCCTGTATCCAGCCTGGGTGCCCGGGTCAGAACTCGTAGGCGGCAAAGGTCGCGGGTCCAAAGCCGACCCTCGGGCGGCCTATGGAGGGCATGTCTACTGCCAGGCGCCTCTGGCCGCAAGCCGCGCCATCAAAGAGGAAGAGTCCCAACGGTCAGGGACCCAGCCAGGAGGGTTCGGGCTCCACGTAAGTTTGCCTTGATGTGCTGTCTTCAACATCACTAATCCATGGTGCAGGCCATTCAAGGCGTATTCTCGTCCGCCGCAAAATCAGACAGGCCTTTTGTTTATGAGGTCTCTGCGCTCTCGACCAGCCGGACATTTTGCTCGAGGCTGGTGACAGTACGGCAACCTCGAGAAACGAGCAAAAGAAACGACTACGAAGACAACTTTCTGGCCCAAGATGCAGAGACTGAACTGGGCGAGGTGTGCTTCAGCTGTATATGCACCTTCAAGCGACCAGAAGAAGGCCGGGCCATATCTCAAGAAGAACCGCCGCAGAAACGCTTCGCCAATATTCTCGCAACCAAGTCTCCAAGGGAGTGGCCCCATGCACCGGCAGTTGACGTGGAAGAGATCAAGGCGATGTTTCCGGACATTGGCGAGACAACCTTTCCCATCGTTGACATGCACAAGGTCGACTTAACAGCGTACAACGAGGGCAAGCCCGTGACAGAGAGGAGGGAGCTTCTTCTCTACCGTCTAAAGAGCCCGCTACCCGCTGACGACCCAAATTCGCATATTGCCATTCATGCATTCGAGTCGGATCGTAACGGTCTGCTGATGATAGGCAATCACAACGGCCTCGGGTGGAATTTCGGGACAGCGGCAAGCTTGACGTATAAGTTCGTCGTCCACGTCAACGCTGATCAGGCCGTGATGAAGGATCCTTCAGGTCCCGACGATGGCTGGTGGATTCAGGAGGCATCTTTTCCTCGCACTGGCCAGGGGCGAGGGGCCCTCATGTGTAAGATGTGGAGTCCTGAGGGCGTCCATGTCGCTACTGGATATCAGGATGGTATCGTCAGAGAGAGAAAGGTGGAAGGGGATAAGCTCAGCGAGCGGCTGTAAATGCATCTCATTCTTTCTAGGCAACATGGCCTTGCGCTGTTTGATAAAATAGGGTAAACGTGTGTAGATTATCAGAAATACACCTAGACGAAGAGCATCAATATTGGTAGCAGTATATTCAACCTTGGCTTGGGTTACATATGCCCAGCTTCTCTCTTTGGGTTGATGATGTTTCTTTTCCTGGGTTTAGAAGCCTAGAGAACTCGCAGACCGGGTGTATACGTACTCCTGGCTTCCTTTTCCCCTTCCAAAATGGTTCTAGGCGTACCGGTCCGACCCTTCAATAAGGGTGTAGAGTATTGGGAAGCATCTCGGATGAAGTTGTCGGACGCCATCAGCAAATATTGAGTGCACCGATAACATCAGCGAGAGCTTGAAGCCTGGTGTCCGAAATCCCAAGACAAAACGCTCTCCTCAGAAGAGCAAGACTCTGGAAAGGGATTTTTACGATACCAACGAAAGCTCAATCAAGCCAGGGTAGTCAAAGTAATGGTTCCGCCAAAACTACATCGAGACGTTCTGGAAGCGTGCCGTGAAATACATCACCTAGGCTGAGCTACTGGGCAGTGCCTTGGACAGAGAGTGCCTGGCCCCAGATGACCCGGAAGATTCATCATCTGCACACAAAGAGGAAATCAAGGCTATGTTTAGGGCTCACGCAACTCGGGGCGAGAGAGACACGTCGGCTGCAGTCGACAGGATTCCTCAAGACAACAACTTTGAGCAGCGCAACTTGTGAAGGTGCAGAGTATTGGTCCAAGCACGTCGAGGGACTTGACAGACGATTTCGCATCTCAGAGATGAACACCGCTGGCGAGGGTGATGACCAGGGTCCGGTCAATCGTTTTGCCCACCACTCGAAAAGTCCTGATTGTGAGGGCAAGAGTAGTAGAGAGCCCGTTCCCGAAGACTGGAAGGAAGGTCTCACATAGATTCGCCACCTACTGACGGGTTGCAGCCAAAAGAGCACAAGAAAGCGATAGGTGACGCAACGGGATAGAGTTTGTCTGCAAAAGTGCTGGTGAGGCAGGCCCAACTCGTAAGAGGGACTGGATGGAGGCCCAATCTCAATCGGACTGAACTATTTACAAGGGGATTTCGAAAGCGTCGCCCCTGACATCCTATACAGGCCTCTGAAGCATATGATCGGAAAATGAGACAGTAGAACGGGTCAAAACTTGTAAGGTTATAGCTGCAGGAAAAAACGTACTCAGAACCATTGCCATGTATATCCTCCGCATGTCCGTGGACGGGGAGGATTTCAGTAATGTCAGGCCTCCCATTTGGTAGTCTCCCAGGCGCATCACGTGATAGGATATCGCTTATGATGCCGGTTATGGCAAGTACCTTGGTCAGTGCTCTCTTTTGAGTGGTCCCCCCGTAGCTTACCCGACCAGCCGCAGACCATCAAACGAGACCATCAAATCAGGCCATCGACAAATCCCTCTCTCTTCAACCAAATCCGACGTCACAACGAACCTCTCCTCTCCATCCTCCCCCCAATTGCCGCCGCCATGTTCTTGCAGCGCTCCGCCATCATGGCCGCCCGCCGGGCCGCCGTCGCTCCCCTCGCCAGACGCACTTTCGCAACCTCCATGATCCGCCGTACGACCCCCAATTGACTCCCAGCCCAAATCCCGAGCCAGGGGGAAAAAAAATAAGCCTGGGAGGGAAGCCATTCCGCAAGTTCCCATGTCGCTGACTCTACGGCCATTCGTGGCCACAACCAGGCGACGCCAACTCTTCCACCCCCGCCAAGCCCTACAAGACCATCAAGGGTAAGGACTCCGCGCGCCAATTGATTGGAAATTATGGTCGATTCCGTTCTCCGGCGCGGGCGCGGTCCCGCGGAATGCACACGCACCACCACCGGCATCCCTTTCGGGCCGCGTCGTACGATACCGAGCGACGGCCGATACTTCGAATCGAACCTTGGACAATGAGACCAGACGAGGCTAATTACTTGAAACGATGACAGAGATCCAGGTCGAGGAGGACCTCACCGGACCCGGTGCTAAGGCCGGCACCATCCCTACCGACCTCGAGCAGTCCACCGGTCTCGAGCGTCTTGAGATTCTCGGAAAGATGGAGGGCGTCGACGTCTTCGACATGCGCCCTCTCGACGCCTCCCGCAAGGGTACGCGAACAACGCCCCGCTCTCCCGTTTCGGCTGCCAGGAACCTAACCCGCTGTGCTAGGCACCGTCGAGAACCCCATTCCTGTCCGCTCCGCCGGCGAGGAGCAGTACCTCGGCTGCACCGGTGTCCCTGTCGACTCCCACGTCACCATTTGGCTGACCGTACGTGTCTCCGCCGGCCCGACCCGATTCGTTGGGAAACACCATGATGATAAGGAGGATGACCTGACCAAACAACTGACAGATCTCCCGCGACCGCCCTATCGAGCGCTGCCCCGAGTGCGGCTCCGTCTACAAGATGGAGTACGTCGGCCCCACCGACGACCACCACCACGACCACCACCACGGCTACGAGGAGCTCAAGACTTTCGCCGACTTCGTCAAGCCCGAGTACCGATACCAATAGATGCTTCGCCTGACGGCGGATATGTTGTAGCAATGGCGAGACTGGGGACGAGACGGCATCGAGGTGGCTCTGGAGTGAGCACGGCAGATGTGTAGATTACCTGAGTTGTGGGCTGTATAGAACCTTTTTTTTTTCTCCCGGCTTCTGTCCCTATGGCCCGTCTCAAGCAGTCCGTCTCGGCTGGTCCGCCATGTTCAGGTGGTCTGACCCTAGTAGGACCGACTGCCTGTTACCGCGGCCGTTGGGGACAGCTTCGACATTGCCAGAACGACTGTGCTGGCAGCCATATCCGCCCCTTGTGACAATGATGATCCCGTATCCACCGCCCTACTATCATTCTGGATCGAAGCTTAGCTTGATCTTCTTGCCCTTCTTCTTGGCGGCCTTCTTCTTGCGACTCTCGTCCTCCTTGCTGTCCCTTTTCACATTGTTTAACGCATCCTTATCGTCCGCCTCCTCAGCAGCGTTACCATCACCACCGCCACCACCAACAACCTTGCCAGCCTTCCTCTTCTTACTCGCCCCGATTCCCGCCAGCTTCTCTGCCTCCCTCCTGCTCTCCTCTCTGCCGGCGCCCGGCTCGTCGCCCGCGTCGCCGTCCTTCTTCAGCGCGCTCTCGTCGACGCCTCCGTCCTTGTCCACGCGCACGTCGACGACGTTGCCCTCGTCGTCCACCACGAGCGGCGCGTCCTCGGCCTCCTCGCTCTCGGAGCGCTTCTTGCCCGCTCGCCGCCGCTTCGAGAGGATCGGGTCAGGGTCCGCCGCGTTCCCAGCCGCCTGGGCGTGCAGGGCGCGCAGGAAGGGCGGGATCGTGGTGTCGTAGGAGAGGTTCTTGGACGTGATTTTGTCCGGCATGGCACGCGGTGTCGCGGTTGCGAGATACACACACGCACAAGTGGCGGGATGGGTGGTCTTCTTCCGTAACGATCTCGCTTACTGTGGGCTTCGTATCATGCCGTCTCCGTGCTCGGGGAGGAACGCGGTCGTAGTCGGGTGGTGGCAGAAGACGTTGAGAATGGATGCGGCAAACACCTGTCTGTCTCCCAAAGGCGTTGGGGTTCTTCAGTGGTATGTCGAGATCTTTAGCGGATGCCCTATCCGATTAGCGACGCTACCAAGGTCGTAGCGCGACAGCGCCTCGCTGCCTAGGCACGTTACAGTGGGCACCCACTACCGGACCCGGCGGCTTACCTGCCGAAACTGGACGACTGGTCTCCCTTTTCTGCTCACATTGCATCTTCATCATCATCCTCCTCCTCGCATTTACATTCATCACGATGGACCTGAAACAAACGGCGGCATAGTTTTCTGAAGAAAATTTTCATTGAGCCTCATAACTGGTGAGGCGGACCATCTTCAAACAAACCATGGTATCTTCGCAACTAGAAACCGAGTAAAAGCAAGCGGTTCATGCCTGTACCAGCCACTTCATGTTTTCCGCCCTCCAACGCCCCTCCCAGCCTTGTTTGACGCCAAAGAGAAAAGAAAAAGAAAAGCCGAAGGCATAATCAACAGGCCTATTCCCCCAAACATACAAAGACGAGACCGTGTTCGGCAGGGTATATTGGCCAGTGAATCTAAACAATCTGCTGGACGAACTGAGGGCCGAATCCCACGGGGCCGAAGAGCGTGACGGGAAGCGACGCGACGGCGGTAGCAGAGAGCTTGCCAGCGTCGGCGGCACGGTTGAGCGCCAAGACGCCGAAGGCGCCCTCTCCTTGTTGATTCGTCGAGAAGAGCGTCTTGTCATCCTTGGACAGGCTGAACATGCGTGGAATTTGGCCGCCGGAGGAGATGGCCTCGACGAACTCAACTGCGATACCGCCGCTGGTGGCCTTGCACGGAGAGCCGCCCTGGGCTGCCTTCTGCGTGATCTTGAAGTGGGAGATCGAGTCCGTCTGGTTGCCCGTAAGGCGGTTGGAGACATAGACGTCCTTTCCGTCACCCGAGACGATGATCTCGCCAGCCGCGGCGGTGGTGGCATTGGCAGGGGGGAAGGCCGCACCGTAAGTGCTGATCTCCTGGGTTCGAGCGAGGGAAATGAAAGAACCGTTGTTCGAGACGGAGAAGACTTCCAGCGTGTTGGTCAGCTCGCAGGCGACAATGTAAGCTGTGGCCTTGTCGCCCTTGGGAGGGTACCAGGCGCCGTGACGGGGACCGCAGCCAGCAGTGCCGACGCTGTTGCGAGATGTGATCTCGTAGGCGTCATCCTTGGAGTCGATGATAACGATGCTGTCGGTGCCCAGGTCGTTGATCGCGAAGAAACGGCCAGAGGGGTCGAGAACGGCCTGGTGTGCGCGAGACTGGTCCTGACGAGCCTTGTTGGGACCGAGAGTTCCACCCAGAGTGATCTGCTTCAGGAGCTTGAGAGAGCTCGCCTCAGAGACATCCCAGATGTCTACAGTGCCCTGGCCGCTGGGGAAGGAGATTAGTTAATAAGGCGAGCATTCAAAAATGAGGGAGAGGGTTCGTCTTACTAGGAGGTGCCGACGAGACGGGTCTTGTCGGCGTTGAACTCGAGGGAGACAACACCAGCCGATCCGTTGGCAGCCTGGACAAGTTTGAGCTCGTTTGTAGTCGAGTCGAACTGAAAGAGAGTGGGTTAGCAGGGATATTCTGGAGGTCAAGAAAAGGCAGCCATGAGACTTACGTTGAACAGCCGAGTGCTGTTGGAGTTCTCATCGACAGCGTAGATGAGGTTGGGCTCTTTGAACGCCATCCAGCTGGGGCCAGTGCCAGGCTGGGAGTTGTTGGCAACAACTTTGAACTCCTTGCCGTCGTAGTCGGCAATTGCGATCGTGCCAGGAGCACCAATCAGGACCTTGGCAGGTGTGGCAGGAGCAGCCTGTCGGGTAATGACTGCAGCTGAGGCGATAGCAGCCATGGCAATGACTGAAGCGAATCGCATTGTGAGCTGTGGTGAGTTTGGAAGTGGAAATTGAAGGGTGTTTGTGAGGTTGGAAGGTGAAGTTTTTTAAGCGTTTTTGGTGAGAAAGCAGGTGAGTGGAAAAGAAAACTTGTAAGAAAAAGGCTTTGAGTTGCTAAGAGAGGGGCAGGTTGCTAGCTGGGTGGGTTTCTGTTGTTTATATAGTAGGTAGGAAGGAGCAGGAGGAAGGAAGGAAGGAAGGTAGGAACAAGGGAAGGGAATCACGATTCAGTGGGTATTGACTGAGTGTGAATAACACCTAGATAAAATCAATGTTCAGTTTGTTTGGAAGTGAATCTGTTTCGAAGTGGAAATGCAAGTCTGATATGTTCCATCCGAATCTTAAGAAGGAGCTCAGGAACAACGGAGAGGCAGCTGCAACCTTATAAGACAAGTCAAGCCAACAAGGAGG
The DNA here is from genome assembly GCA_003386485.1 of Colletotrichum lentis. Classification (NCBI taxonomy): domain Eukaryota; kingdom Fungi; phylum Ascomycota; class Sordariomycetes; order Glomerellales; family Glomerellaceae; genus Colletotrichum; species Colletotrichum lentis. Next base: position 1,263,899 of record NWBT01000048.1, read on the forward strand.
CCTAGGAAGGCTGTGTGCATGCACACTTTAGTAGGTACACATGGCGATCCATCCCATCATGCATGCAATATTGCTAATGTGGACTGGATAAGGTACACACACACACCCTTAACCCCCCAGCCCGGCTGAGTCAAGTGAATGAAAGGGAAGGGAGGGGAGGGGATAAGGTGAGGCGGGATGACAAGCCCAATCCATCCATGCTCAGCCCAGCCAGCCAGCATTGTTAGCCCACAGCAAACCACCTCAAGGTCACAAACACCACACAAAGCCCCCTTCCCCCCCTCTTCCTTCTCTTCTCCTCCTGTGTGTTTGCGTGCGTCATTGGGTTTATTGGGGTCAGGCCCCACATCATTCGAATCCCTTCTAAGTGGGCGCTCTCCCCTGTAGGCTGTGAGTCTTGGTTGAGAGAGCAAAGAACGCAGAGACCAGACAAGGGAGGACTTGTCGAGATCATGGCTTACAACGAGGAAACGATTGGCGGGGGTCCAAAGATGGGCGGCCGCCTGTTGGTTGGGTCTGTTGCACTGCATAGGTACATTCTCGTTGAGCCCAGAGAGCTCTCAGGGGATTTCCTTTTCTTGTTCTTTTTTTCTTCTTCTTTTTTTTTCTTTCCGTCCTTCATGTTAGGGCTGGTATGGCTTGCGGCTGGCTTATGACTAGACACCTAAACGCTAGATCGTTGGACATTGTTGCTGCAAGCTCCCTCAAACTGCAGACACGCATTTAAGCAAGCTTTCTGCGGGGGGGGCAGGGCGCAAGCGTTGGGCATGTCAAGCCCAGTCAGTCTGACGCTGACGGGGACTGGATCCTGCCATCCAGCCCATTTCTCCAGCCATTAGCCGCTTTCTCTCAGCGGGCCGCCACAGGAGACAGACAACTTTCATTGCAAGCCAGTGGAAATCCCATAGGGGAGCCTCCAGGTCGGACGTAATAGTGTACAGGCTCGATTAAGGCGAGTGCATTGGAGAGGCGACTGACTGACTACCCGAGTCTACGGAACCTTGCCGCCTAGTATCGATGAAACAGGGGGCCTACATGTCAGCCATTGCCAGAGGCGGACCCCCTTTAGGCGCTGCGGTTGGTCGCCTGGTACGAGGGACTGAGCGAGGGCGGTGTTTCGAAACATGTTCCAGCACCCGTTTTCCTTGGCTACGAAGCATTGGACGAGAAACATCCCGGGCTCGTCGAGATTTGCGGGTCCAAAAGCGCTGGCAGAGAACCCGGGACACTGTTTGGAGCTGCCCTCCGCCGTCCTACCGACCTGCCCCTATTCCGCTGTCTGCAACTCCACATCGTAACTTGTGTCCCTGACTTGAGTGCTTGTGTATGAGAAACCCAGCCTGCAGGTTCCAAGCCAAGCCTGTGAACCGCGACTCCGCGAGCGCCCAAGTGGATCCATTCCTTCAACGGTATGTACGTATCTTTTCCGCTCGACGCTGACATCGTGCGTCTATTCTCAGAGTGGCTGCGCTTCGAGAACCAACCAAATCCGTCGGGACAGACATGACCACCAGCGACCGACTGCGGGCTTGTACGATGTGTCCAACCAAGAATGTCGGTGACAAAACAAAGACGTGCTATAGAGTTCCAGAAAAGCATCGATACCCAGGCTATTTAGCGCTAGTGCTGCAGGGGAGAGAGAAAGGGACATGCGAGAGCTCTCCTCGTCGAACCTTGAGCTTCGGAACCGCTCGTCCGATCCTCCCAGGGACTGGTGATCCCGCGCAAGCTCAGGCACATAGACGACCTGTCTCCATTGGCTGATATTCACATTGATGCAAACGCCGGACGGTGTTGTCCATCACTGACTTGGGTTCAACAACGGCACTCTACTGATTCACCAGTGGCGCAGTGACAAGACTGTCTGTTGACTCCTCAAGCTTGTTGCTCCCAAGAGCAGTTCTTAAATTTCACGGGTGAGTGACAACCGCATCATTTCAAAAAAATCACTGCACGTTTTATTATTTAACCCTTGAAATAAATCTGTGACCTGGTTTGTGGTGTCACAAGATACTGGCCGGCGTTGGACTTTACTGGTGAGTGTTGACTCGACTTGTAGGCCCATCTTTGGCTGAAAACACCATTGAGGAAAGATGAAAACCAGCTCAAACCCATACTTCCTAGGTCCGATCTAGGCCGTCGCAAGCATGATGTAGCCCGTCAGAACCCTATACCTATCTGCCCAGTACCCCGCCGTCGAGCTTCCAAAACCGCTACCCGTCACCAAGTAATAGTCACGGCCTTCCTCACATACACCCTCCCGCCGTCCCCCAACACGTTCTCAAAGATCCACCGCCCAACATCCTCCCTCGAGATGCCGTACCCAACGGCCTTGCTCTCGACCCCCTTCTCCGGGTCCTCGACGCCCACGCGGACAGCCCGGCCCGGCACGGCGCCATCGCTCAGGAACGCGGGCCGCACAAACGTGAAATCCTCGCCGCTCGCCGCCACCACGCGCTCCGCCGCCTTCTTGTCGGCGTGAGGCACCCTCAGCAAGACGTGATACATGGGCATCTGCAGAAGCGGCACGTCCCGCCCGTGCTCCGAGATGCCCGTCGTCGATACCACGACCAGCCGCGGCCGGCCGCGCACCCCACGCGCCCTGAGCGTCTCGAGCGCCGCCAGCAGCGCCGCGGCGCCGTTCTTACACACGTCCGGGTCCTCGACTGTCATCCGGGCAACGTTGAGCGGGCTGCCGATGCTGGAGCTCACGGCGTCGACGAGCCGCGCGGGATCGGCCGGGTTGACGAGGCACGCGCCGACTTCGGCGGCGTCGTGCGCGTTCCCTTGCCTGACGATGAGGTTCGGGTACTGGGCGGGAGGCAGAACGTCGGTGAGCTTGGAGGGGTTGCGGCACAGGGCGATGCAGGTCCGGTCGGCGGCGAGGGCGTGTTTCAGGGCGGCGAGACCGCAGCCGCCGGAGGCGCCGAAGAAGGCGATGGTCCTGATCTCGGACATTTTCGGTAGAGATGTCTGGGATGCTTCGCCGAGTTGCGATAAGTTGCGGAAGCTGTTGGGTGAGTCTCAGGCTGACTGACAGGTGCAAGTGGTCGGCTGTTCGTGATCCGATTGAGGCCAAGGTGAAATGCGGTGGAAGGAAGCTTTGGGATGGTAAGTGCAGCGAGAGCAAGGTGAAAACTTGCGATTGGTATATCAGGGACTCTGTAATGTCGATTGCATCTATCCCTTCTTGTAACAGCGAGCTCATGCGGTCTTATATCCATCGGAACGGCTGTCCAACCGGCACGTCAACTTACCAACAAACACTATGAACTCGGCCCGGACGGCACATCTGCTGCTCCCTAGCGACATGGTCCGCGCGACGCAATCTCTCGAATCCTGTCTTCACACGGCGCGCGCGAAGAGAATGAAAGAACCCCCCGCGAGGACCAACAATGAGAAGCGACAAGAGATCGCAATGCGGTCAGTGTGTTGGTCCGATGGGAACCAAACATCTCTCTCCCGCTTCGACGACGTTGATCGACGAGACATCCCCCGTCCTGTGGCTTGAAGGGTCGATCCATGACCTCTGTCGGTCCATCCGAGCGCACATTACGGTGTTAGAGACGGGAGCTCATTCCCGCGTATCACCACTAACAGCCAACAATCTCCCCGACGGCATAACCAACGACCAGAGTGTGGCTTGGCTCGCGTCTTCGCTCCAACTCGCCTGGCACCTCGCCTCGCGAGACTTGCCCGCGCCTCAACGTTCTCCTTTGTCGCGATCACCAAAAGCCGAACCAAGGCGCCAACATGAACTACACCAGACGTCAAGGTCGTCCGCGCCGCATTTTGTCCATACATACGGAGTAAGCTACCGAGCTCGAACCTTCAGTTTGAAAGCCTCAACCCGAAGCCAATCTCATCTTCCGTCCATCACCGATGCACAGTCGACCCCCTCCCTGTACGGCTTTTCTGGGGCTAGCAGTAAATAGCCGCGCGTGTCCAACAACAATTCATCCTAGCACTTGACGGCCAAGCAGAAGCCTGCAATACGCAAGCTGCCGCCATTCATGACCATCCTCGTCGATGGAGCGAGTCTTTATGACGCATGGGCAAGACAAACACTGCCGCTTGAATGATATTGAACTTCAACAACTGTGGACTGCGCACCTTTCATATATAAAGACGCAGGTTTGAACTTCGAATCTTACAAAAAGCCGCATACTAATGCAATGTAGTTACTCGACTTCCTACTTAGAGAACGGACGGCAAGCGCCATTACCAGCGAACATCTCATGAAAATGCTGCAAAAGAAGAAGAAAAAAGCCTTCATTAAATAAAAGGAGCTAGCATTGAAGCCCAGTCAGTACGTCACATTATACCATTAAACCACTCTTTTGATCAATAAGTCCAGGTACGGGTTTCCACTCTACAGCAGCAAGAGAGCAGATGCAGCCACCAGTGCGGCAAAAGCACTCGCACCAAGTGATGACGTACGGCAGACACCGTCGCTTGTGTTGCTCGAGCCCGAGTTGCCGTTGCTGTTGCAGTTCTGCGAGAAGCTGCCAGCGCCGCATGGGTTGCTGCCGGAACCGGATCCCGAACTGGAATCGCCCGAGCCCGAACCCGAGCCCGAGCCCGAACCTGAACCCGAATCTGAACCTGAGCCGGGCGAACTGCTGTCATTGCTATGGTCATTGCCCGGTCCGGTGTTGCTGCCGCCCGGGATGGTGGCCGCCGACGCCGTAGGCTTCGAGGCAGTGCCCGAGGCAGTGCCCGAGGCCGTGGTCGCACCGGCGTCCATGTCGAGGCCAGAGCCGAGGAAACTCTTCAGGACGGTGTCCTTGTCGCTATCCACGACAGTGTCGTTTGTGGACTTGATGTTGTTGTAGTAGTAGCTCTTCTTGTTGTTGGAGCCCGGCGGGCTTTTGGCGTTGAAGCAGCTGACCTCGACGTCCTTGACCATGGCGTAGAAGTACCCGGCGTTCTTGATGTCCTCGTGCTCCCAGTTGATGGGGCCGCCGGCCCAGTCGACGGTGCCCTTGGCGTTGGTGTCGGCGCCGCCAGGCCAGATGGACAACTGGACACGGGCGGGGGTCTGCGGGTAGTCCCACTGCTGTGCGGTCGCGTTCCACGTGTCGGAGCGCTTCTTGGTGCGGCCGACCTGGCCATCTACCAACCACTTGATCTCGTCGGGAGTCCAAGAGATCTCGTACGTGTGCCAGTTGCGGAACGTGTCGGAGAGGGAGATGTTGCCGGATTGGTCATCTACAACGAGTGTCAGTAGGTGGAAGTTGACATGCCGGTTCGGAGAACGGGGCCGAACTCACATCTAGGGATGCCCTGGAAGTAGTAGTTGGTCTGGGACATCTCGAGGTCGGCACCGACCCATTCGTAGTCAATCTCATCCTTGACGTCTCCGTACAAGATGAAGGCGGTCACAACACCGGGGCCACGCGAGGTTCTGATCTTGGCCTTGACGCTGCCGTACCACATGTACGTGGTCGAGGCGAGGACCGTTCCGACACTCTTTGCGGGCATGGTCAGGAGCACGGCCTCCTTATTATACAGGGCGGGTTCGCCCTGGGCGACCCAGTCGGCCTTGCTGGAGTCGCCGTAGTACTTGCTGATGTCGACAACCCTGTCTAGCGAGTTCATTGGCATCTTCTTGTCCTGGCAGACGGGGGCGGGCACGCAGGCGTCGAGGGAGAAGGACATTCGAGGGTCGCAGCCGCCGAGGCAGAAGGCGCCAGTTCCGCACTGGCCGTATTCTGCATCTATTAGATGGGAACATCCTCCATTCGGTTCGGTCATATCGACTTACGGGAACAGCAGGGCGCATCCTGTGGGCACTTGTTGGTCAGGGAGCAGGAAGGAGGGGTCTGGGCGAGAACGGTCGAAGCACCGAGGAGGGCAAGGCCCAAGGGAAGAACCGACAGCATTATGGCGATTTTAGGGCGGTTACGATGTTGCGACGGGAGGAGAACGAATGGCTTCGGAACCAGGAGGTCTGTCGAAGAAACGGCGTTATTGTTTTGTGCAAAGGCCCCTTGAGGGGAGGTGTCGTGCTCGACAGTCGTCGTCCGCGGGTGACGGTGGGATGCGTTGTGCTTGTTTACGGCAGCGGCGGGGAGGAATTCATGTGTCTGATGAGTTGCGTATCCACCGGCACGGTTGAGTCCCCCGGAATCTGGGTCGTTTCGTGTACTTCGTATATACGTGGTTCGAACGTTGAAGACGCCGTCGATGTCGATGTTGGTGTCGATTTGTGTGGTGCAACAGAGTTTCGTGGCTAATCTGAGTGTGCCGACTTCACGGATTGACTCGGTTCGACTTGGGACGACAGGTGCAGGGGCGTTTTGGTCGGATCGGGTCCGTCTGATCGCGCGGGGCTGTCGTTGAAGTAACGCGTGCAGAAGAGGTTGATGTAGCAACAAGAGAAGCAAGCGATAGTAGTTGAGAAGCAACAAAGGCAGCGCGGGTCAAGAACGAGTGACAACGGCGAGGATAGGTAGGGAAATGGTTGGCGATGTGTGACTTGAGGAGGAAAAGCCAAGGGGAAGGACAGAGGAAGGGATAGGGGAGGGCGGGAGGAGTGGGAATGCACGGGAAGTCAATCGGGCGGCTTCGGTCGAAAACACTGTACCTAGGTAGGTAATAGGCAGGTAGGCAAGGTGGGTGGGTATAATAAGTACTCTGTTTCTACGCTTACTCAAGTTGAGGTGCTATTTGGATTTGTGTACGGATACGGATGCTCTCTCTCTGCCCACTGATCATGAACCAGCTAATAGAGTCGGGCGACTTGCACCGTGTGCGCTAAGTAACATGGCCACCGCACTATCCGGCAGCATCTCACGCAGATCATCGTTCTATTTCGGACTGTATTATTTATTATCCAATGTTATCTTTCTTTCTTTCTTTCTTTCTTCCCTCCATCACACCCTCTCGCTATGCCCCTTTCCCGCCTGCGTCCACGCTCTCTGGCACCCGTTCCCCTGGAGCGCTTCTCAGGGTCTGGCACGCAAGGGGAGGAGGGAGGGAGAGAACCCGGAGCGGTCATTCCCCAGGTTTCTTCTCCTCTTCCATCGTCTCTCTCGGTCTCTTGGTCTCTTGCTAGGCGGCTCGACCTATCCGAGGCACACCAATGGGGCCACTGCGCCGCCCCTCATTCCCCTATCGGGCCAAGCTCGCTTGAATTAGGTAGCCAGAGCCGGCTTGAGCCTGTCCCTGCGCCCCTTGTGGGCTTCTTGTCGTGTGGTTGTCTTGTCACTTGTCTAACTTCTTCCCATGCTTGCCACGGGTGTAATACTGGGAAGGATGAAGAATGGGGTGCACTTCGTCCAGGCGCTCTCGCCCAGTTGCAGTCGAGCCAGCGTCGCTAATCCTCTCGTATCAAATGAGGTGGCTGCCGTTCCGCCCCCCCATTGGTCTCGGCGGGTCTCCCCCNNAAAAGGCCACAGGGTCGCCCCCAGTGCCCCAGAGCATGGTTTTCGCGAGGCCACTTGACTTATTTAGGTACTAGCTCCGAACACCTCCCTGAACGATCATCAGAGTTTCCAGTATCCCGCCCCTGGCCACCATTAACTCGTTTATCCTTCCTTGCCCCGTCCACTTTTTCAATTCGATTAAGTCTTTGCCTGCAGTGATTTTCGCCCCGGGTGCTCTGTGCTTCCCGGGGCACGGGTCTCACGGGGCACGGGAAATATTTCCTCGCCCAACGTTGCCCTGTTGTTTTGGGGCTGTCTGTTCTCTGTTCTCTGCTCACTGCATCGACTTGGCTGCAGTGCGGTGCATCCGCTGACTCGATGTGCCACTGCATCATCCTACAACGGTGGCACAAAACACACATCTGCAGCCGTCATCATCTTCCTCCATCGGGCCTTACTTGGGTAGTTGACAGGTGCTGTGGTAGCAACCCAGGCCGCCCATGGCATAGCTTCCATTCACAGCCATGGAACTTTGCGCCCGCCGAAGACGCCCCATTTGAACTGTCCCGTCCTATTAACGAACAAACCCCCACTCGGCCAACGTCCACTGTCCACCGTTGAATCCACATTCCCTTGACATTGTTGTTCACATTTATGCTAGGTCTTCTGCCACAAAGAGGACGCCGCCCTATCCGGCAAGTAAACAGACAGACAGACAGTCAGTCAGAAACCCCCCGGCTCTTAGACTCCTTGACATACCTATCACCTACGGTCTGCCTATGTAACAGGTTCTATAGTTGTCCAGTCACCTCCCGCCGCTCCAACGCACCGTTCGGCGTTGGCAGACCTAGACACGGTGACACGGCGCCTGCCCACTGAAACCTGTCGTGGCATGTTGTGCCAGGTCTGGCAGCGTCTGACACCCCGCGAGATCGCGCACGCGCTGCCCCCTCAGGAGCGCTGAGGCTTGCCTTGCGCTACGCGAAAGAGTGCCTTGCTGACAATACTAGCAGAGATTCCAGGTGCCCAAATTCTTGGGGTGTGCCAAGATCAAACCGAATAGTATGGGGAAGCTGTCGACGGGGGGCGTCAACTTGCCTTCTCCCAGACTGCCAGACTGGCACGGATGTCGCATCGAGGCTGGATATATCTACTCTACCCATCTTTCCACGCAATATTGAACAGTACGCCGTAGGCAGAGAATAGACAAGACCGACTTACAAGCAGGCCCAATCATTCTTCCCCCGCAGCAGTATCCAATGCACAATCCAGCAAAGACCTTGCACTTGCGTCGACGTTGTCATGGGTCGCTCGCCCAACTCCTTTGCAGCCTGCACTCTGCAACCTGCAGCCACGTGAGATGCGCCGTGTAACTTGACGGCCGCCTCAACACGAGCCGCGAGCCTTATGCTTTCTCCCGCCGCTCCCCTCGCCAGACCACGGCCCGATAATGGCAGACTCCCTCTGCGACGGCTGCAGAACAATCTTCCAGACCAAGTGGCGGCCCTTCTCCCTCCTAGGGAACCACGATCCCAGCACCCGCCCGGGATGGCGCCGTAACCTCAGCCGCCTGTGTCACCGGACCCCATGTCTCGTCTACGGGGGACGACGCAGCCGCCTGAAGCCCGACGAATGCTGGATGTGCAGGAGGCAGGCTGCCCGTTTCGGCGAGACGGCCCAGAAACATGCCGACAGCATGCTCTCCATCAACTACCGCCCCGGGCCGGGCGCCGCAGCGGTCACAGAGAAACCCAGCCGCCGGGGCCGTTTGTGGGATTCTTTCGTCGAGCTGCGCCTGTATGAGAAGGAGGACAAGTTCAGACTGCGGTTCGAGCTGTCCATGGCGAACGCGGAGGTGATGCAAGTCGATCTCCGCACACGCCCGAACCCCGTGTCGTTCAAGCTGTTTGCTGACGCAGGTGAGAGGCGAGCCGTTGCTCCGAGGGTGGTCCTCTGAATGACGATTTGTCCAGACTCGCCCCTGGCGGCGTCTGTCCCCGCTCGACCGGCCTTGTGGGACACCTCGTCTGAAGCCGCCTACTCCTTTCTCAGCCGCTGCATCTCGGAATGTGACTCGGACCACACCTGCACGCAGCCGCTCTTGGACAACTCCGTTCCGCGCAAGCCACCAAGGCGCCTCATCAAGATCGACGACGGGGACGCTGGCCTTCACCTCAAACTCGTCCAGACGAGCTCGCTCGCAGAATTCCCACGATACTGCGCCCTGAGCTACTGCTGGGGCGACCCGGCGCACCATGCCCAGAAGAAGACGCTGCGGAGCACCCTCGGAACCCACGAGTCCGTCATCGACCCCGCCGGCCTGCCCCGGACCGTCGCCGACGCCGTCGCCTGCTGCCGTCGCCTCAGCCTCCCCCATCTCTGGGTCGACGCGCTGTGCATCGTCCAGGATGACGACGACGATAAGCTCTCCGAGATCGCGGCCATGGGCGATATCTACGCCAACGCCTACCTGACTCTTGCCCCCTCCGTCGCGGGTGGGAGCGATGACGGCTTCCTGGCGCCGAGGGAGAACCCGTTTCTGTCTGCACCTGTCCCCCATTTTCGTGCCGGCGGCGCACCGGTGGACGTCAAATGGGTCCCTAGCGGCCGAGGCCTTCTCAACTCGTCAGCCATGGTCCAGCTGAAGGGTCAGAGGCCGAAGCCGGCCAAGTCGTTCGAGCCGCTGCATTCCAGGGGCTGGACCTTCCAGGAGGCCATGCTTTCCAAGAGGATCATATTCTATTCCATCTTTCAACCCTACTGGATCTGCCGTCAGAGAGCGTGCGCCGCCGGCGAACCGTCGCCGCGGGAGTATTTCACGGCCATGGAGCTCCGGGAGCTGTTCCCGTCCCTGTCCCTCGCAGACCCGGAACCGGACGGCGATCTCGGGTACCGATGGCCATGGGTCGCCGAGCACTACTCCTCAAGGATCCTCTCCGTGCTCGGCGACAAGGCGCTCGCCATCCACGCCATCAAAGACAGCCACCGCGACGGCAACGGGACCTATGCCGCAGGCGTGTGGCTCCGGAACATCAAGGTCGACCTCCTGTGGAGCGCCGTCCGGCGCCACCCCCGCACACCCTCCGAGATCGACCGCTTCGGGCCGGCATACGACCGCGGCCGCATCGCCGAGATCCCCTCCTGGTCCTGGCTGTCGTTTGACGGCAGCGTCCGCTTCGACATGGTCTGGAGTGCCTTCCATCGCGGCATGATCCGCCTCGTCGACGATGTCAGGTGCCGCGTCAGCATTTTACGGCCGCCGCAAACGGACGCCTGTGGCCGGGTGTCCGGACGGCCGCTGCTCCTCCGCGGCGTCGTCAAGAAAGTCGTCGTGGCCGCGGTCCGGGGGCGTGGCTGAGAGGACCGGCTGAGAGACCGCCTCTGTTACGACTCTTGCGTCTGGGACGGCATCGCCGGCGCCTATACCAAGACAATGACCGAGTGGGCGGCCCTCGGGTACCAAATAGGGCAGGTCTCCTTTGACGATTTCGCCGAGCCCCCCAGCGATAACCGGCCGCTGCGGGATAGCTTTGACATTGGCGAGGACTTTGGAACGTCTCCCACGCTGCTCGACTGCGTCCTAGTCTCGACGGTGGGAGACCCCCGGAGACAACCCGTCGCGGCGGGAAAGCCCCGGGGGTACACACGCACGACACAGGGAAACGAAACCGCCTACGGGCTCCTACTGCGAGACGTGCCGGGCTCTGGTGGCTTTCGGAAGGTCCGGGTCGGGCTGTTTGGAGGAGAGGAGGGGTTGAGCTCGTACTTTGACGATGGTCTCGATACCGAATTTGAGCTGGAGTGACGCGCGGCCCCAGCTACACCAAGCAAGGCGTGGCTGGCTTCCCTAGGCCTATCGGTTGAATCCCCTTGGAAGTCGGTTTCCTGTAGATACTGGGTGACTCAGGTGCTAATATCCTCGATATCGAACTTTTCCAACAACTATTATATACGGTCTAATATAGCCGCTATGTTTCCTCCCAGCCAAGCTGTTCCACGGAGCCTTGTAGCCAGTCTTAGCAGCGTTTGAGAATTAACCATCATCGCAACTGGCCCCTGCGAGCATGCCAGTTTCGTACGCTTCATCATGCATACAGTCACATCCATCGTACACAACACACAACCAACATAACAAGCCTCTTCTGGACCCAATCATTAGAACCGATTCTTCACACCAAGGGAGGGTATAGACTCATCATGAATCGAAAGATTCCACCGTCCGAAGCTCAACCACCAACTCACCCCATCATGACACCAGCCGCATCGTCCAAAGTCCTCCCCCATTTGTCCCTCGAACATCTGTCATCGCCCTCTGAATATCCACCCACACGCATTATTATTATCCTCGGCTCAAGAATGAGCAAAAAAAGAAGGGATACCACTCCCTTCGTAAACTATACATTTCACCACTATGGAGATGAAGTCCTCCGCGTACAAGCGAAGGCGCAGACCAGATCTCGAACAGGTATGACAATCACCCGCCATCACTCAACATCCTTTTCATGTTGCGCTATAAATTCAGAGCACATTGATAAAAGCCTTGACGACCCCCACCGTGAGAACCCGCGTATACATGATGGGCGTAGGTATTCAGACAAGCCAGGCCGCCCCATCATCCACCAGAGCCATGAGCATCGAGCCAGTCTGTCCGTGTCGCCGAGATAGGAGCCGGACACAAAAAGCCAAGTGAGAATTAAAGCCCGGCCTCCAAAGAAAAGCGTGGTAAAAAAAAATAATGGTAAAACAATCAAGTGCAAAGGGGGAATCGTCTTTTCGAGTCCGGGTCGTCGAGATCGTCAATACGAGAAAGAAACACATTTGGTATAAACCCAACGCATTGAGACACTCCCAGCGCCGTTTCGCAGTGTTGCCCATCTCCCGAGTATCCTCAGAATCACCAAGCGGAAAGACCCTCTACCGGTTGGCCGGCTTGGCGTAGAGGTCTACGAATTATTTAGTATCGTTGATGTGGATGCGGCCGTGCCGACGCGATGTTGAGAGAGGGCATACCGGGAAAGTGCTCCTTGGCGTACTGTTCGCAAGCCTTGGCGGGCTTGCCGACTTTTTGCCCGATGACCTTCCACTTGTTGTTTTCGTACTCCTTAATGGCGTTGAGGAGGTTCTGGCTCTGTCAAGTGTTAGTGGTGGCGTCGCAGTGGCGGCGTCTAGGGGTTCACAACGAACCTCGTCTTCCGCAAACTCTGCGTAGTGCATATCCTTGTACCAATGCTTCTTGACACTGCCCTCAGTACGGGTGGGGAAGGTCTGCAACATGTTAGATACTGCTGGGAGCAAGAAAGTGACATCTGGGACAAGACGAACCTTGGCAATTTCAGCCCAACTGCTACCGGCATCTCTCATCTGCTTCAGGCGGAGCTCTTCGGCCGGGGTCCAGGGGGTATTTGTGCGGCTCTTCTTGGCCGGAGGCGGCTGAGGAGCCGCAGCAGCATCTTCTGTCGCGGCCGGCTGGGCCTGAGCGGGAGGGGCGGCGACAGCGGGGGCAGCCGGCGGCGGGATGGGGGTCGCGGTAGGCGCGGCAGGAGCAGCGGGCATGGGAGGGGCGCTAGTGACGACCGGCGGGGCCTGTTGGGCCGGGGCCGGAGCCGGCCGCTTGCGGTTCCTCTGAGGCTGGGGCGGGGGCTGGGGTGCATGCTGGGGCTGTTGAGCGTGCTGTTGTTGCTGTTGCTGAGCGTGTTGCTGAGCGTGCTGCTGCTGCTGAACGTGCTGCTGCTGCTGGTGATGCTGCTGGTGCTGATGAGGCTGAGGCTGGTCCCGGGGCGGCTGAGGCGGCGGCTGGGGGACGCTCATCGGAGGCTGCACCGGAGTGGGCTGGTGGTGCTGAGGGGCTGGGCTCTGATGAGGCGGCGCTCCATACTGGAACTGTGGGTGTTGGTCCCGACGAGACATGTCCTGCTGGTAGGGGTGTTGAGGACTGGGATGAAGTGTCAGTTTAAGTTTCATGGCAACGGGATCAACATCGTGGATTGATGACAGAAGCGACGTGCTGTGACGCGCCCCTCGCCTCGACTAGTTGACGGCGGCCAGGGGAAAGGAATAGCGTGGGCAGCATCGATGGCGGGTAAGGGGCAAGGGGTTGTTATTGTTGTTGTTGATGTTGCTCGTTACACCTTCCCTCACACCGTCGAGCATAGCCAAGCATGGCCGGGGTTGCTCGAGGACAAGACATGGGTACATAGGCATTGTACTCCGAGAAACCCATCGAGTGTGTGGCCCCGGTACGCAGCCTCGCGGGGCGGACAAGGAGGAGAACGTATGGATGGGATGGAATAGGAAGGGGGATGGGATGGGAAAACGGGAGTGACTTTGGGCCCAAAGGTAGAGGTAGAAAGGTCAAGCGTAAAGGTCGAGAGGTACAAGGTGGAGGAGGTACTTACTGCATGTCGCTAGGTTGATGGGTGGAGTTGGAGTAGATGTACTCCGGCACGGGGCCGACTTGCCACTGCTGCATGTTCTAACAACGGGCCAAAACGTTAGTACCGCGAGTCAAATGTTTCGTGACCATTGGAAACAAATCCGTCGCGCAAGAATCATGGGGACAGGACGGGAAGGCGGGTCCAGGCCGTGTGTTGGTGACGCGCGAACGCGACACGAGCGTTGGCGGTGGAAGGTACATGGCGCCGTGGCTTGGGTAAACAAGAAATAACGGTCATGGTAGCGGTGACGAAAGTAACGATGATGAGGAGGAAGAGGAAGAGATATGATAGACCACCACAGCTTGGCCGACAAAGTGGTGACAGCGACATGAAGAGGCCTAGTATGGGTGAGGGCGAGAGGGTGGAAGGGGGGCTGGTGAAGGGCTTGGATGAAACGCGGCGACGAGCTCGACGCGGTGAGGCGAAGGCAAGGAGGAAGAGCAAAACTCGACGAGGGGGACAGGGAAGATGGAAAAGACGCGACAGCATCAGCGCCGACGAGGGCAATACACCGCGCGCGACGATTCAATCGTCAAGGTACATGCGACGAGTTGCTCCTCAATCGGGATGACGGATAGAAATAGACAAAGTAGATAGGGTGCAGGTACTTACGGGCAATGTAGTAGTATGAACTCAACAGCGATGCATAAACCGACGGGTTGATGGATGGGGAATATTGTTCTTTGCTGCCTCTGGGGGGTGGAAGAGAGACTTGGACCAAGCCTGACGTCGCAAGAGCAAGAAGCGGGTCACGCACACGCCCGGGGTTAGGAAGGGATTTTTTTTTTCTCTTCTGTTTCTCTTCTTTCTCTCTTCCGGTGTGGGAAGAGGGGGGGCGAAATTGGGCGAGAGAAAAGAAAAAAAAAAAAAAAAAAAGGNTGAGACGGTCGGGTGGGAGGGGACGAGGTAATGTAAAGTAGAGTCGAGAATAGAAAGGGACAAAGATACAAGGCGCGCGAGGCCGAGGACGTGTTTGCTTCAAGTACTCTTTTTTCTGGGGTTTGTTGGTGCGGCGGTGCGCGTAGTGCGTGGTGCGAGCGTGTGTGTGGGCGATACGCGTGCTAGGTTGACCGAAAGCGACGCGCGATACGACACGCAGCCAGCAGCAGCACGAAGGAGGGAGAAGAGAAGAAGAAAAAGACCGAGGCAGGTGGCAGTACAGCTGTAGCAGAACAGGAGCAGGACAGGTTAACGGACCCGTGAACCTAGACGAGAGACCGGGCAAGCGCAAGGATTGGGAGGTATTGCCAGGTGAACCAAAGCTGCGTCGCGCGGGCTAGCTTTGTCGAATCGATTCAGAGAGAGAGAGAGAGAGGGAGGGAGAGGGAGGGAAGGAGAGGGAACGCGAGCAAGACGGGCGGGACCTCGCAAGGAATGGACAACGATTGCCCCGTGAGGGTGGAGAACAGAGTGTGATGGAAGGGCAGCGGAAGGGACAAAAGGCGACCAAGAGTGTCGATGTGCCTTGTTGTCGTCGTCGTCGTCGTCGTCGTCGTCGCCGCCGTCGTCCGGAAGGTATAATCAGATAGCGCCGGCAGAGAGGAGCTTGGGGCTAGACCAGGGAAGAGGAGGATGAGGAGGTCGTGGTGAAGATGATGTAGGTAGAGAGAAGTACAGGAGGGTGGCGGCAGAGGTAGAATGATGTATACGTTGAGGACGCAGAGGTTCAGACAGAGGCGCAGAAGTAGACAGGCGGCGAGGCAGTGCGCTCAATGTGCCGTGCGTTACCACTAAGGTCGGGCAGGTTGGCTGGGTTTCTCTAGGTGCGAGGGCGTCGGGTGCAGCCGGTGGTCAGTGGTCGGTGGTTGGTGGGCGGTGGCGGGAACTTGAGCTACGGGAAGTGGCTGATGGCGAACCAAGATGTCCGGACGTAATGTTGGCTGGTAAGAAAAGAGAGAGAAAGCCAGAGATGTGGGAGGCCAAGGGAGAAAGTGGTTTGGCTTGCGTGAGGGTGCGAAGCAGGTAATCAGCAGACAACAGCAAAAGGAAGCGTCGGTTGTTGGTGACGCGATGCCGTATGTATTTCTCGAGCAGAGAACAACGAGATACGGCCCGGTGGCCAACGTCAAGGTAAGAAAGCTGTGAGGTAGTAGGTACGACGGTCCAGAATACCTCGGGGTGATGCAACGGTCTCTTCAAAGAGGAAGAGGGAATCTAACTTGGAGGGGTGACGTGTTGCGTTGTGATGCTCGGTTCCCAAGGCTGGGTGGATGCCAGCGGTGTTTGTGAAATCGTGCGACAGCAACGATGATGGCGACGACGACGTTGTCAACGACAGCCGAACAATGTCAGTCTTTCGTGGTAGGTGTGGGTGTTGTCACAACAGCCACGCACACACGCGTCTTGAGGGCTGAGGCAGGTATCTCGGTTGCTTTCTGAAGCTGGTCCTTTGAACCAAACGTAGAGGTGAAGGTACCGTGACAGTAGCTGTGAGGGCAGCTGTAGGGGCAGCGGTAGCGGTGGTAAGGGTGGAGCGAGCTGCGATGATGGATGGATGGACGGATAGATGGATGTAGTAAGTTGGGATGCTATGCCTCCGAGGACGTGGATGTACCTCTGATGGAAGTTACTTCCTGGTTCACGGTGATGTTTTGGACTGGTTGCCCTCTTTTTTTTCCCGGTGCTGGTGGAAGGGGACGGGTCGAGAGGGAAATTTGCTTTAGGGGGAGGGGGAAACGGCGAGGGAACATGGGAAAGAAACGAGGGAGGGAAGGAAGGAGGCCGGGGGTGGAGGAGGACCACGCAACGCAACCGAGGCGGGTCCTCGGGTCAGCCGGCATGTCAATGGAAACGTCCGAGTATTAGCCGTCAGTCTGGTTTTGTCCGATTCCTCCACCTAAGAAATGGACAGTGTTCTATCTGGATGCCTTGGTCATCGACTTTTCTGTCAGATGCACAGACAACCTTCCCCTCCCGCCGCATTGGCCTTCTCTCTTGTCACTCGTCACCTCGTCATGCCTCAATGCTCACTGGCTGCTCCGTGCCCGGATCCCGTCTCCACTCTTGTTTCGTAGCACGTGCACCTGCGCCTTCTGACCATGGAACCGACTCAGGAGATAGTTAGTCCGGTACGCATGCTGCCTGTCGCCTTCCTGTCATCCGTCACTCTTTGACTTGTCTTTCCAGAGGTACGAAGGTACGATACAACTAGCAAAAATTCGAGTTCAGCCCGTCCAAGTGACTCGTATCGGCCAGCCGGCGTCGGTGCAGAGGGATAGGGCAGGACAGGACAGGACAGGACGGACGGAATCTGGATTGATAGGTTCTATCCAGCCCGTCCTTCGTATCGATGGTCCGACATTGGCTGCCACTTTGCAGGTTTTGATGACGGAGGTCACAGGCCCAAGCAGTGTTTTTCTTGCGGGGAACCCCAGCCACTGCTATCATACAATGAATGATGGCCTTCCTTCTCAGGCTCCCAAACTCCCAAGCTCGACGAACCAAACGAATCGCAATCGTTCAATGGCACAATCGGCTCCGCGCCACTTTTGTTTCCTGTTTGTCTGGCGGACCAGGCGCACAAGGCAGCAAGCAAACAACCTACTCGTCCGTTGGGTGAATAAGCGCGATGAAGAACTGATGTTGGGAGGTGTGTACGGATACTGTAAAGAATGGAAATGTTGACAGCCTCGCCCCCCTCCCGACTTCTTCAGAAATGAGCTTAATTGCCTGCAATGTTGCGAATGTGCCCTGTGCTGTCTCGTAGGTAGACACTCGTCGTTTCCCCCCCTTGGCAGTCGCCTCTACATGCGTTCGATGTACCGCCTGCATGGTTCATGTACTTGATCCTCGCCTCATGTACCTGCTGTTAGCGGTACTGCTGGTGGACACCGACCAAAACGTCAACCTCGGAACGGTACGTATAGTACTTCTGCTCTCGTCGAGTACCTCTGTCTCGGTCGCTGCCTGTACCCTTCCGACCTCGTTCACGACCTCGGTCTTGCTTCTATATGTAGCCACGATCAAGAACCGACAATGTGCTTGTATGAGAGCCAAAACATGAGCCTAACGGGTGCCCAAGGTGATAACTGGAGCGGAATATCTCAAATCCCGCCAACTACGCCGGTCTTTTTTCTTTTTTTCTTCTTTTTTTCCCCTCACACTTTCCCCCCCTTGGTCATGCATGGGCATTCGTCCTGATTTAGCCAAGGACTTGTCATCTTGGAGCTTTGTTAAGACGCCTCTGTGCATGCGCGTTTGGCTCACCCGACGCGCTCGCGGGCCAGCATGGCATTGGTGACGCGAGCACGCCTGTTGTGGGAATCGATTCGGTCTTCTTCCCACCGTCCAAGCATCCAGGTTCAACCAGAGAGAACAGCCTCATAGCGCTCGTCATCATACCCACCTAGATTGAGAGCGCCCAGCTGCTTAGGAACATTCTCGCAAGGCCATTGACACGATTCTTGCAGAACTCACGTTTGTGGTCGAATGTACATCGCAACCAGCAATTAAGTTTGCAACATGCTTAGGAACCCGAGAATGCGGCGCTGCGGAGGCTGCGGCCATCGCCGCTTTCGTAATCACGGCACGGGAGCCAATAAACCCCGCGGCAACGGGACCGAAAGCCCGATGGCTCCTTCGTGGCCAGGGGTCCGGTAGTCCGAACTGCCTCAGACTGCACGGTTGCAATCGCGGATGATACCCCACTTATTTCGCCGCCGCCGCTGCCGCAACTTGTAACTACGTACAAATACCACCTATGTACCTTTATCAGGCTCCGTATCATCCACCGGTACCCCGCAGTAGGCGAAAGCGGGCGTAGTCAACGCCATGAACGCGGAGTGTTGTTTTGTCTGGTTGTCACGAGAGCCAACAAGATAGGCCACATTGGAAGGCCAGGCGCGTATCCCGCCCAAGGCAAACAGCCTCGCCATCGAAACAAAATGGACGTTGCTAGCCGCCCCAAGACAAGAATTGTTTCAAACGCCAACAAAGATGCGGCGAAACAAGATGGCCCTCCCAATCCCAGCGACTGCCACCTCGGGTCGCACCAGGCGAGACGAAAAAAAAGGAGCCCTGTGACCACAGAGTTGGGCCCCCAGCTTCATGCCAGGCCCAGTCTTGTGTGCTGTCGTAGCCTCATGGTGTTGACAGTAAAACTCAAAACGCCCTCGCAGACCCTGACCCGGCGGTTGTCTACTGCCATCCCGTCTCTGGTCTTCATGCGTTGAGGGCGGCACCGCTTCTTGACGCCATTCTCCCTTGCCAGGCCTTGCACGTTCGTTACGAACTTGAACAGAGTATACGCCTTCTCGGCAAGTAGCGATGAGACACCCCGGCTGTGAAACAGCGTTGGTCGCAAGGTTCCGGCACATATTGTTTGAGACTCGTGGCTCTCTGGCAACAGACCACACTCTTCCACCCACCCACGCAGCCACGGAAGCCACGTCTACCACAAAACTGTGCGCAAGGTGCCCCTAGGATCGGACAAGCCGTGAATCGGAACGGTGGTCTGTGCCCGTCGCGGACGGTTTTGACGAGTGTGCCGATGTTTTCTTCCAGAGTGCCGGTCGAAGCAATATTGGATGATGGAGGTTTATGCGAGCGGTGAGACGGCCGATGACCAGATGATCCAGCGACGATCCGTGGCGAAAACAGACAAACACGGAGAGTTGGGACGGCCCCTGGTCCGTTGCAGGCTTCAGACTCAGCCCTTCTTGCTCCAGCATCCTTTGCATCCTTGGAGCTGCGTGCGACGGGGAAAGGAGTACGTGTGACACAGGAGAGGCTCGGCACAGACCCACAAGGCCGGGCCAGGTATCCTCGACACTCGGCCGAGCGAAACCGCGGCACAGGTTAGAACCTCATACAAATGGATCCTTGGGCGCGTACGGAGTACTGACCGGCCTGTCGGGATACCAAGCGGGGCCTATCAATCGGTTGAGCAAGGGTTGACAGGCGAAGATCCCCATTTGCGGCTGTAAATACAGAGTCGAGACCCCGAACGACTTCTGCAGCGGGCAGGGTTGACGCCGATACTGCAACCTCGCTCGTTGGTCTCCTGCTTCCATGGATGCGCCTGCGATGTTGCAGGACGGTTGGGCGTGGAGTCGCTCTGACATATCGCTTGAAAGATCAGACGAAGGGTGTGTCGCCAAGCTCCTGTCAAGGAACCAGGCGCTATGGTTAATCTAGCCGAGGCGACGTTCACAATATGGTCACAGTACCAGGTTTGCTGGGGGGGCTGACGTGAACCAAGAGGCTCAGTCGATGCGGCCGTTTCTGACTATATGGCATCCTAAGTCCACCAACCGCATTGTGTTCAGTCGATAACGCTCTTCGGGTCACGGGCTTCCCGAGGATCACCACAGCCATCACCAAAGACGAGATGAGATGGCAGGGCGCTATACAGGTGCTGGGGTCGATCCTTTCGACCCCGCAGGTTTGGCGTCGACGGCGTACTGCATTTGCTGGCGAGAAAGCCGGCCGGCTGTTGATAACCCGAATGATGAGCTTTCGGCCCCCTTAGTATGTCGCTCTCACGTCTTGTTGACTGGAGGGAGTGAGGTTACTTGTCTCCGTCCGGTCTTGGCTTTTGAGGCTCTCAAATGCTCGCGGGCTTTGGGCGACTAGGTGGCTCGACTGTTATGGTGGGGCGGCGGCCATATTGCAGGTTGGATGTACGGATACCCTGGATGATTGGACTAAAACAGTGCCAGGGGTTGGCGCTGGAGACGACAATCAATTATGGTTCTTTCGCTGAGTCCAGCATCGTGGCTTTGCCAAAGCATACGAGCGCTGCGAAAGTGGGCACCGGATGGTCGAACATGCGGGCAATGTCTTCCAAGGCACGCAGGATCCGGACACGACGAGCGATATTGCCACGCACATTTGGGGGCCATGAAGGGCCCCTGGTGGGCTGTGTTTCGATCTTCATTGCCCCGTGGTTGAATCTTGCTTTAGTGAAGCTACTCAAGGAGCAGCCTGTTTCTATCGGGGCATTGTGGCTGCGAGATGTTTCTGCTCTTGTAGGATGTAAATTGCCATCTGCGATGGATGGCAAGTGCCGACCTGACTCGGCGGTCGACCCGGCCATCAGCACCATCAGACTGGTAAAGTCGGACGAATCTGATGTGGGAGTATCCGTACAGAGCAGACGGTGGAGGACCGAGACCGAGAGTTGGCCCAGACATCTCAAACTCTCGGACTGGAGGGATGTGCGGGCCCGGAGTCTCGGCCGTGGCTCTGGTCGCCGCGTCGGTGGCAGCACTGGGCATTGACAAGCAAAGACACTCATGGGTCAATGATATGATGGGTGAAGGGCGAGGGACCTGAAAGGGATGGGTGGAAGGGGAGGGAAAGGATGCGGTTGGGAGGGGAGTGCCTGGCACAATGGTACGGATAGGCAGTAGGAGTGCGTATCTGAACGGACAGATTCAGCAGAGATCTCGTGAGAAACAAATAAGGTTTCCTGCATTAGGGCCCCTCTGTTGTTTCCTGCGATCCAGGTTCGTCCCGTCGGTCGGTTGAGGGTGAGGGCGAGGGTGTGGGCGTGTGGTCGGCCGGCGCTCTGTCTGTTCGCGGCGTGTGTTTGGGGTTTGGTGAATCTGTAGGAACTGCAGTCGAGGTGACTGGGCTGGACTGGGTCAGCGGAGGAGGAGAAGCTACCGGCCACAGATTTGATTGGGCGAGACTTCCTGCGGGCGCTATTAGTGATGCGTGAGTGGCTCAATTGGTACCAGTGTGGAGTGTGTGGAGTAGAAGTCAGTACGTACCGCTGACCGTAAAGGGGAGGGGAAGGCAACCAAGAGGGAAAGGGCTGATACGTGGGTGAAATTGCATCTGCTTGCTAGCGAGTTTCAAGGGACGTGGGCCCTGGGACAGATTTTGACCAATATGTCTGGGTTTCCCAAATGAAGACAGCCAGACAGGCAAAAACGAGTAGAGCCCCTACTTGTTCTGCGTTACCCCTCCCTCCCCCCCTGGACGATGGAGATTTTTCTGGAGGAAGAAACTATCCTTTAATTGTGATGTTGTTACGAAAACAGGTGAAGCGCTTTTATTGCCCTCCCCACATCTCGGCTCAAGAGTGGCGTGAGGCTGCATTCTCGCTGATGTGTTTTAGTGCGCGCGGGAGGCGGGGGAGGATACTGTTGTCAGGTACCGACTGCACTACGCACTATGGAGCACGAATACGGATATATGACGGCGTTTCGAGGACACATTCGCCGCGGCGAGCACGAGGGGAGGGGGTTGAGCCTTGCCTGGTTGGTCGGCGTGACCCAGGCATATGGAAGAAATGTTTGGAAGGGATGGGCCGGCCTTATGAATAGTATCCGTGTTTACTCGTACCTCCGCATGTAGTACGGCGACTTTTAATCACGCCCAGATGGGACTGTGGCTAAGCAAAGCATGGATATGGATGGACGCACGCACGTAATTCAAGCCGCAATGCGATGGGATGCCGTAGTGTAGGGTAGTCAATCAAGACGAACATGCCGTTATGCCGGGCGATCCAATGGCTGGAAAGTGACACACCAAGAGCAAGTCCGAAAATCGTGAGTCTCAGCAATGCGCAGGTGCCCAGGAGGCGTCGTTAGAGAGGCGAATAAGAAACAGCCTCATGTTTCGATGCCAATAGCAACAATGCCTATGCCCTGCTTGGCGGAACGCCAGACACCTGGACACGTCGGTGGAGTTGGCAGCTACGAATTATGCGCCAGTCAGACCCTTAATCCGAGTTGGTTATGAAGTGAGTGGGATGGGATACTTGCCGCATGGTGTTGGTGGTACGGCGAAAATAACGCTATTCGTGAAGGGGCGAGCCCTGGCATCAAGCCAAACAGCCGGGTTGGATATGAGCCTGTCGCCGCGGTACCTTGACCGCGGTTCTACTCTGTGCGCAATGATTCCCTTTCTAGAGGCTCTCACACGAGCGACGAGGGACTACCTGCGACGGAGTAGGACGAAGAACGAAGGCGATGGTAATGGGCAGGGATACTCGGCCCCGCCGTACCGGTGACCACAGTAGACGGGGGTACGTACTACCTATGCTGGATTCTTCCGCGGTCGCGAGGCTGATCGGGGTAGTAGCGGTTCACTCTGTTCCTGACTTGCCTCGATTCGACTTAGCAAAATTGGTGTAGGGGGATACGTACCGAGCAGGCCTGCGAGGCGAACTCAGGGGGCGGCCTTGAAAACGAGCCAATGGCAGTGATAAGCGCGCCTCTGTAACATGTACCGTCCTTCGCTTGACCCCGCCGTCAAACGTCAGATAGACATCCTCACACAACCTTCCGACACAGGGTCGCTTTTTTTCCTTCACGATCAGAACGAGCCAGACGACGCCCATCACCACCATCACCACCGACAACAGCGGCACCAACGGCAACAAAAGCACTACTGGCAGCAGTGGCAACAGCGGCAGAAGCGGCAGTCGTGATGAGCACGATGGTCGAACAGGGACGAAGGCGTCAACGACAACAACGATACCGACAACGTTGTTGGATGCACGGCCTTTCGCTCATCGCCGCACCACAGACCGCAACACCGAGGCGGAGAGGACAGACAGAGAACCTGCTCTATGCCTTGTCCCGCTCTCGATTTGGCATATGCTGCGAACGCACTCTGTACTCTGTACGCATCGTGGGCCCGCTCGTCCCCTGTCTTCATTCTGCACTGCACTCCAGAGTCCAAGTGCATCTCGCTTTCTCCGCTCCTTAACAGAGTCTCCAACCCCCTACAACCCTACAACTCTGTCGATACAACCCTTCCTTCGCCCTCCTTGCAACTGTCTCCATGAGGCCGACAGTGAGCAGACGTATGCTTAACGCGACTTGACACCAGACGTCTGCCGCAAATAGTAACACACTCTTCCTTGTTGCGAGCCACCCGACCCGGCCTGACGGTGTCGAATTGTCGTGGTCTTGGGATCAACGATTTGTTTTCGAGTCAAGGGTGACGCCTTCCTGTGCCGTGTCTCATACTCTGCGGCGCCCTGCCACGCGCGCATCACCACAGCGGAGGAAGGATGAGATTCTCTCTCCATCAGTCATGAACAAGATGCACCGACCATGTGTCGTGACCGAAACCAGGAAAAAAAAGAACCCCCCCCCCAGCCGGCGGGTTGTCGCCATGCTTGCAAATGCAGCTTTGCTCTCCCAGCCAGCTGAGGCTCTGAATACGGATGAACGGAGCCTGACTTAGTTCAGACCGGAACACTCTTCCTCGATGAAAGACAAGAAACAAAACGGGAACGAGACACCGCTCTTTTCGGTAGTTAGACGCTGCTGTTCGCGGTCTTGGTGGCTGTTTCCCTCCGTGTTCCAGGTTCAAGAGCCTCCTCTGTTTAATTTCTCACGTTCCGTTTTGCTCTTCAACGGCCCCATCTCTTTAGCCCAGGGCCTGGTCTATGTTCTCAACCTGCATCCGAGCCTCCGAGGCTACATCTCTTTGCGGGCAATCTTCCATCTCGCTTTGGCTGGTCTATTGGTTCGGTCCGGTGGCTGCTCACTTCTTAATCCATCATGCGGCCGGTTGAGACGCACGTTCGTCTCTCACCGGATCCATAATCTCGCACCCATGCCTGTTCCTCGTCCGTCTCCTCTTTCTGGCCCTGCCCTCGAATGTATTAGTTACGTACAGGGGTGTGGCCGGAACAGGGTGTGGCTTACACAAGTGGTCCTGGGCGTATCCTGTTCACTTTTTCTTCTTCTTTCCCTCCTCCTCTCTTCCCTGTCTCTTCCCTTTCCCTCCCTTCAGAAATGGGGATGGCAGCAGGCCGGCGGATCAGACCAAACGCTATGCTCTGCTAATTCTGTCACATCCCCCCCCATCTTCTCCAGGGTCTGCTGGCATCACTGCTGAATATCTGCAACAGGGCTAGACTTGACGGTGTGCTAGACCCTGTCATGCATGTACCAGCGCGCCCGAACGTGATGAGGCAATGTTTGCCATGCCTGCCACCTGCTCTTCTTCTTTTGGAGGGTGTGTGAGTGGTGCCTGTCTGGAGACGGGTACAGGATACGGTCAGATGCTGGCAGAGCTGGTCATGTCATGTTCCCGCCCTGCCAGTTGCTAGAGACCCAACACGACCACAGCTGGCATTATTACTTTATCTCCCCTCTTCCCCCCCCCCCTCAACTCGACTTTTTCACTTCTTCTATTTACCTTCACTACCTTCTTGCGTTTATCATCAACATCCCTTTTTCTTCGTCTTCTTGAAGCGCAGTTGCGTGTCCTTCTTTTCTTCTCCTGCAGCTAGGGTTTTACTTTCCTTCATTGTCCAACTGGCTTGGCTGCACACATTCATTTGACTACGCTTCTTGAACACCACCTTTTTTTGTCAATACACTTGACCTATCCGGTTTATTCAAACGAACAGCTTCACTTCTTTGGGACCATTCCCCCTCCATCAAACAACGCTTCTCCGTTTCCTCTCCTTGACGGATCTGCAAAAAGCCGACTTCGTTGTTGCGAGCTTCCGGCCGGAATTCCTCCTTTTTCCACAACCACCAACTTATACCTTTCGATTCCTCGGCAGCAAGTTTCTGTCTCACCCATTATCAACCCCAGCTTCCAGGACGACGCGAGGAACGCGCGAAGATTTTCACCTTCAAGAGACCAAGAGTTTACTTGTACTTCTGAGAGGTACCTATCGACATCGACTGTTCGGAAACGATTTTACGAAGGAAGAAAAACATGTCTCCCACGATGCAATTGGCACCCCACACGGCAACATACGCTCCCACTTCCGACGCCATGGATCGTCACGACTACGGCGTCACCAAAAGCCGCAAGGCGGCTTCGACCGGCGGCGGTAGAGCATGGAGCGAGGATGAGGTATGTTTCACCACAGCTTGGCGGGCTACTACGGTCCGCCCGTGTCGGAACTGTCTAACCCCAGAACAGGAAGTCTATCTCCTCCAGACTCGTCTTCAGAAGATGCCTTACAAGCACATCGCCGCTCACTTGAAGAAGACCGAGCTGGCATGCCGTCTTCACTACCACCAGCTTAGCCACGGCAGCAACCGACGCAAGCAGCGCGCGACCTCGGTCTCTTCCGGTTCTTCTGTAAACCACTCCCCCGTTATGCAGTCAACGATGCCTACTCCAATCCGGGAGTCGACTCCTCGCTCCGTGTCTCCCCCCGGCCGCTCGACGAGCTATGCCCCCGTCTCGCCCGCCCCTATGCAACTCCCCAGCATCTTGGGCAACGGTGCTTCCCCTCGTCTGCCCGCCATTCTTCCCAAGCCGGTCTGCATGACCCTGCCGCCCCGCACAGCTTCTCCCAACCGGGGATATCCCACCCCTCTTCCCGAGCCTCACAACGCCCCTCTCCCCTCTGTCGCTTTCCAGCCCATGTCCGGCAGCCTCCCCATGACGCCGCCGCTGCGTTTGGAATGCACTCTCCCTCCCCCGCAACTGCCTGTCAACCACCACCACGTTGACATGAACCGCCTGCAGTCCGTTTACACTGCTCACCGCGCCTCGTTCTGGGCCGCCGTCGCCAACGACTACGGCCCAGGTGCCAGCCCAGTCCTCTTGGAGCAAGCTTGGAAGAGCGGCGCATGCTGCAGCCAGCACCGGGCCAGCACGCCCATCACGCCGACTTCCAGCCCCGACAACACGGATCGTGATGGCTACGACAAGCCCCAAGACAAGACGCGCATCTCCGCCATTCTTGGCATCGACGCCAACCCGCGTTCTCCCCGTGAGCGTGAGTTGGTGAGGCGTATGGAGGAACAGCGCGTTGGAGCCTAAGCTATTTTGGGCCTTCCGATCCTGTCACGCACTTTGATTACTTCTATTAGTGTATTACTTCATGCGTTTTGTGCACAAGTCTTGCTTGGTGGTTTCTGTTACTTTCTGATGTGGGCATCAACAAGACTACATCACCAAGACAACAGCGTTGTAATTCGCTTCTGTCTGCTTGTCTAATCCGAGCTGTTTTCTTTACCTTGGCATTGGGCCGGGAACACATTTTCTACGCCCTCACCGTACACGATCACATACGACTTGGGGGGGGCAACTGAGAACGCAGTTGGGTGATATCCGGCGCAGGAGGGAGGGGCTGTCTGCGGGCTCTTGAGGAGAGAAGCCCTCTTCAGATTTGGTTATTTTTCTTCTTTTCTTTTCCCTCTCAACCTGGTGGGCAAAAGAAAGCGCCGCGGAGGCTTATGTGGGAAACCCCAAGGCCGAATTTCCGAGATGGGATAGCCAGGCATGATGAGCAGCGCTGAGGGCATCTCTTACGTTTCTTTCTTCTTGGGGAGGCATCTTTTCAAACCATACCAGAAATGAAGTGATGACACGAACCACGCACAAGCCCTTGCGCTTACATAGGAATTGTCCACAATACATGTCTAGGCAGGCTTTTTTGTACAGTAGAGAGCGGCCCGTCAGGTCGCCGAGGGATTGATGTAGATGATGATTGCGTTGGGGTTTCAATCGGTTTGGCTTTTCACTATTCTATTTTTCTTCTTCTCTCTATCTCGAAACTGAGAATTGATCATCAGAAGTTCTAAGAAAATGTTGTTCTTTGACGCGGCGATGCTACGATTTGGCCAAATGACGTTTGGAATCTCCCACCAGCATCAGTGAACTGAGTGCAAGAGTAGCTGCTGGAAGCAGGTTTCTTGTCCAAGCGTGCGTGATGTTTTGGACCTTTCACTTGAGTCCCTTGGCTCAATGGGGTTTGCAAATCGTTGCGGTGGGAGAGCCGAACGTTTGTTTTGCAGTGCTTTGATCGTCCGAGCTGCAAGTTTGCAGTTGCAGTTGCAGTTGCAGTTGCAGGCGCAGATGCAGATGCTCCCTCAAAAAAAAAAAAAAAAAAAAAAAACCCGTACGTGCATACATACGCGTATTGCGCCTGAACGACCAATACCGGCTTGCAAGATGTGAACCCCGTGGGGGGGATGTAGCCAGAAAAGATGGGACAGTATCGGCCGTCGTTCCTCTGGGAGAGGGGGTCGCGGCTTGGACGATCTATTATGGGCAAGGTTACCTTCGTGTGGATGAAGTTGTTGGAAGCATTCGGCCTGGATGATGAGGATGATTACAGTGAGGTGTCAAAAGTCTAAATCCATCACTTTCTCCAAAACACAGATGAAGGAGGCAAGTACACATTAAACCTGCTTTTATAGCTATGCATCACAGCATTCCTAATAATAAAAAACGTGACATCAAATATTTTACTCAACTACGCTGAAAAGAACCTAAATATAATGTTTTTACTTTACTTTAATACCTAGGCTAAACAGTAATAGTTAGCTAAAGTGGGAGTATTTTAGTGTAAAACAACAGCTCCTGGATTCAGACTTATGACACGGCACTGTACGCATTTGAGGTGCTTGGATGTGTGGTAGTCGTCTGTAGTAGGCTCACACACCATGCTTCTGTCTAGTCGAGTATACTTTTCCCTGTCCCAGCTATCATTTCTTTAACTCACCCCTGCCGCCAGTCACTGGTCACGGATCATCACCAACTGGCAACCTGACACCCCTTCCCCCCGAAACCTTCTTTCCCCCCATCTCTTGAAGCATAACAGGTTTTGGCCCTGTTGGGCCACACGTCCGCCAAGCATTGCCCCGGGACTCTTGTTCTCCAGGGGATGAGAGAGAGAGAGAGAGAGAGGACAGCAGCCGTCAGATAGAGGGGACGAAGGAAGGGGGAGGGGCGCCTCGTCATGAGCCGCGCCATCCGTCCGGATTCCCAAACCAGCCGAGTTGGGCGGATAGCTCGGACGACGCATGCGTCGTGACGAACGCCCTTCTCTCCCCGTTTTCCTCGCGTTCCTTTTCTTTTCTTCTCTTCTCTCAAACACCGTGGGCGAAAGCCGGCAGGGAAGCTTCAAAGAGCATTGCTTCATTTCGCCAGCGCGGCCCCTCGCCGCCCCAAACACGGAGTCCAACAGAGTGCCATCCCATCGTGCCGAGGATGGAGGAGAGAAGAGGGCGGGCGGACGACGGCGTCAGGGAACATGGGTCCGTTCATATGCTAACGGGTGGTAACGTTTTGACTTGTGCCCTCCAAAACCATCGTCAACCTTTCGCAACACGAAATGGCCTTGGCACGATTATGGTTTCCAGTTTCTCGATGCCACGCACGCACAATTTGACGACCACGTGCCCCCTTCCCCCCCTTCCCGTCCAAGATACAGTTTGTTTTTGTTGCCCCAGCGCCGGTATTACGTACATGCGCAGGCTGTCAACGAAGTGGCTGCACTGTATCCGTAATACGATAAGTGTAGCAACAGGTGGGGGAGGGGACGTGAGGACAACTCCGCACCCAGACAGCCGACCGCCCAAGCCTTGGATGCATCATGCGGAGGAGAGCTGCAGCCCGGCGGAGAGTCCGTCGAAGAGCATCATTTGCACGGACAGACAGACATAGAGACATACAGACATAGAGACATACAGACATAGAGACATACAGACGACATACAGACATAGAGACATACAGACATAGAGACATACAGACATAGAGACATACAGACATAGAGACAGGCGGCCTCGTACCAAAAGACCCCGAGGATCGGACTTCAATCCCCGACCCGTCCCTCTCGGGAATCGGCAACGAGCTTCTGCCCCGGGGTCCCTCCCGCCCGTCTTCGGGTAGTTTTGGTGAGCCGGGTACGAACAGCAGTTGAGAACCCGGGTTCCCCGGCAGCAAAAGCATGATCCGACCTATCGTGGGTAGAGCGCGTCTGTTCGTCCTCTTCTTCTTTTTCTTCATGTAGTGTCTCCTCCTCCCCATCCGATGCTGGCCACGTCACGGACCGGCACCGAACGCTCACCTCGACGGGCACTCAACACCCCCAACCAACCTACCACCACAAACAAGTACCTTTGCCGCGGTTGGAGACGCGGCTTACTACGTTAGGTGGGGGAACAAAACAAAAACTAGCATCCCACAAATGTGGACACCACACACAGCAGGTACCGACATGCATCCATCTCAAGCCATCGAGAACTCGACTTGATTCGCCTCGGAGCCGATGCAGGCAGCAAACGACACTCGGCCCAACAGCCAGTCATGACGGACAGTGACTGTACATAGTAGCACCAGACAAACGAACCTACAGGCTGGCGCCGTCCAATCGCCCTCCTCCCCGCGGTCAGCTCGAGTGGTGTTTGCCGGTGGTGGGACAGACTTGCACGTCGGAGAGAATGCCGTTGACGATTCAATCGACAGCACGGAGATGTCTTTGGGTTGTGCTCGACGTGATACGACTTGTCTCCTTCGGACCTCGCTTGCCCCCACATCATCGTCATACAATGCGAAGATGGGAAGATTCCCCATGGTCAATTGCTATATCCGACATCTCACCCGTAGACGGGGATCTTCCCCATCTCGTTGCCCCTCTCTCCCCCCTCTTTCTCTTTGTCGCGCGCTCTCTCTCTCTTTCTCTTTCTCGCTTGCAGTTGCTTCAACCTCGTCCCACCAGTTCCCGTCCAGTCTACCACCAAAGAAAAACTCAAAACAGAAGTCAATTGGAAATCAGTTCGTCATTCCGGCTCCCGCGGAGTACACCCCAACTCGCCCGACTCTTATCTCCTCCTCTCCGACTGCAGCCCCCCCCCCCCCGGGGATCAGNAATCCACCTTGGTCTCCGTTGGCTGCTCTCCCAATGGGAGCGCATGTAAATAAGCAGGGCCAGGCTCCCGAGCGGATCTGTCCCCCAGAGCTTGGTGGAGTGCTTATGGTTTCCCCATCCATGGTACCATAGGTAGGTATGAAGAGGAGAGAGAGAGAGAGAGAGAGAGAGAGATAGAGAGAGAGAGAGAGAGAGCAACACGCCGTGTTGGTGCTGCCCCCACCCACCCTTTTACCCGCATTGTCTAAATACCCGATGATGGCTGTCATTGTCGGGAGTTACGATCTTGAACTTGTTTGGTGCGTGAAACAAAGTTCAAAAGAAATCGCCGCCTCCCCCCAAACTTAGTTGTTTCTCCTTCTCCCCACGTTTCCAGCCAACGGAACCCCCCCTCCCCCCAACTATCCTTTGTTGGCAAACGCCTCTCTTTTCCAGTTTGAAACAAGATACCCTTGCCCTCTCCGGGTTGCCACAAAGGAAGGGATCTTCCTCATCTTGACGCGATCGCGCCCCTCTTGACTGGGACCGAACCGAACCATTGCCCCCCATCTGCAAGAAACAAACACACAAACTCCTTCTCTCACGCAATGGGCGCCGAACAAGAAGACCGCGTCCCGGGCGACGTCAAGGTGACGGGCTACAAGGACAGCCACGACTACATCCAGTTCCAGGAGCACGCCATCGACGGCCAACTGAACCGCTGGTCGCACACCATCACGAGAGAACATGACTTTCCCGGCGCACAGGTACGCAGGTCAATGCAATCTCACCTCCATGCATCTTGTCTGTCCGCGAAAACCATTCTTCTCCCGAGTTGGAGAATGCGGGGTTGTTTATTTTTTTGGGTGCGACGGTGATGCGGGGTGTCTCGCCGCGGGGTACTCGAGGGTCCTCGGACATGAATAGAGGGAGGGAGACGAGACGAGACTCAATTGACTGACCGTGTCGCCTTCGTAGGCCATGCTGTATGGGGCCGGCGTGCCAAACAAGGAGATGATGAAGAAGGCGCCGCATGTCGGCATCGCGACGGTGTGGTGGGAGGGCAACCCTTGCAAGTACGTGAATCTGCTTTCCTCTTGGACGAGTGCCTGAACATTACAATGTGACGACTAACACGACCAAAGCACACATCGTGAGCATTTACCCGACATAAACACACACACATGGGGAGAATAAAAGAGGCTGTGACCAGGGATCACCATGACTAACAAGGCGGCGCAGTCCTCGACTTCGGCAAGATCGTCAAGAAGGCCGTTGAGAAGCAAGGCATGCTCGGGTGGCAGTTCAACACCGTCGGCGTGTCGGACGCCATCACCATGGGAGGAGAAGGTAATCAGGCAGCTCTCTCTCTCTCTCCCTCTCTCCCTCTCTCTCTTTCTCCCTATCAGACACACTCCTCTCCAAGTCACAGATGGGCTAACCAACACACGCGCGCCCACCCCCTCAGGCATGCGCTTCTCTCTCCAGACTCGCGAGATCATCGCCGACAGCATCGAGTCGGTGACGTGCGCGCAGCATCACGACGCCAACATCTCGATCCCTGGCTGCGATAAGAACATGCCGGGCACCATCATGGCGGCCGCGCGCCACAACCGGCCCTTCATCATGATCTACGGCGGCACCATCATGAAGGGCCACTCGGACCTGCTCGAGAAGCCCATCAACATCAGCACGTGCTACGAGGCCCGCGGCGCCTTCACCTACGACCGCCTCCATGCTAAGAGCAACCCGGGTGCCGAGGGCCGCACCCCGTCCGACGTCCTCGACGACATCGAGCAGCACGCCTGCCCCGGCGCCGGCGCCTGCGGTGGCATGTACACGGCCAACACCATGGCCACCGCCATCGAGGCTATGGGCCTCTCCCTGCCGGGCTCCTCGTCGTACCCGGCCCTGTCGCCCGAGAAGGCCCGCGAGTGCGAGCGCGCCGCCGAGGCCATCAAGATCGTCATGGAGAAGGGCCTGCGCCCGCGCGACCTCATGACCCGCGCCGCCTTCGAGAACGCCCTCGTCCTGACAATGATCCTCGGCGGCTCCACCAACGGCGTCCTGCACTTCCTCGCCATGGCCAACACCGCCGACGTGCCCCTGACCATCGACGACGTCGACCGCACCAGCAACCGCATCCCCTTCCTCGCCGACCTCGCACCCTCGGGCAAGTACTACATGGAGGACCTCTACCGCGTCGGCGGCACCCCCTCCGTCCTCAAGATGCTCGTCGCCGCGGGCCTCATCGACGGCTCCGTCATGACCGTCACGGGCCGCACCCTCGCCGAGAACGTCGCCGACTGGCCGTCCCTCGACCCGAACCAGAAGATCATCCGCCCGCTCTCGAACCCGATCAAGGAGACGGGCCACATCCGCATCCTCCGCGGGAACCTCGCCCCCGAGGGCGCCGTCGCCAAGATCACGGGCAAGGAGGGCCTCTCCTTCACCGGCACGGCCCGCGTCTTCGACAAGGAGCACGAGCTCGACGTCGCCCTGTCGGCGGGCTCCATCCGCCGCGAGGACGGCAACCTCGTGCTGATCGTACGCTACGAGGGCCCCAAGGGCGGGCCAGGCATGCCGGAGCAGCTGCGCGCCAGCGCCGCCATCATGGGCGCAGGCCTCGACAACGTGGCGCTTGTCACGGACGGCCGGTACAGCGGTGCCTCGCACGGCTTCATCGTCGGCCACGTATGTCCCGAGGCCGCCGTCGGTGGGCCGCTCGCCCTCGTGCGCGACGGCGACACCATCACGATCAACGCTGAGACGAACCGCATCGACGCCGTCGACGTCGACGAGGCCGAGTTCGAGAGGCGGAGGAGGGACTGGAAGGCGCCGCTGCCGCACGTGAGGAGGGGCGTGCTGGGCAAATACGCGCGCTTGGTCGGCGATGCGAGCCACGGTGCCGTGACGGATCAGTCGGATCCTTCGTGGTGAAGAGGGTTTCGTACATGTGGTGAGGCGTCGTCCGTCTGTTACGTAGATTACGGGCCGTGTTCCTTGGTATAGAGATTAAAAAAAATCCAGCATAATTTGATGTTAACCGACGTTCCCGAGTGACTCTGTCGAATTGTGTCGGATTTAGCGTACTATCTATCGCTTGTCAGTAGTTAGGAGATGTGTTGAAGGAGGATGATATGTTGGAGGATCATCTCAAGCATCTCTCATCTGACAGCAGGGGAAGCGGAGCGGAGCCAACGATGGCCTGGTAACTGACAGTCCCAGCATTTAACCTACCCACCAGTCTCTGGCCTCTCGGCCTCGACAGGCTCCGACATCATTGACAGGTGCTTTACAGGCAGAACTAAATACTCATCACCTTCATGGCATGATCTCAGTATACCACATATATACAATTCCACCAGAGGGCAAGGCCACTCCGGCATGCACTTCTAACACTAAGAGCTCTTTCAGTAACAGACGTCCATGTTTCGTTGTTTATGCGTCATGCAGCTTGGTATCCTTGTGCGCGCGGAAAAAGAGGCATATTCAGCCCCTGTGTTTCTCCCTCCCTCCCTCCCTCCCTCCCTCTCTCTCTGTCTCTCTCTGTCTGTCTGTGCAGCGTCTCTCTTTCTCTCCCTCTCCCAAACCCGAAAAAAAAGACCTCTCTTGGCCCAGGAGATGACAATGACCTGAGCCAGCCGTTTCTGTAGCTTTCCACCCCTCTATTTCATGCGTCGCAATCCCTTGTGGTGTGTGTAATGAAGAATGAAAATAAACAGAACCCAATTATGGACAATGGCCGAAACTTTGAAACCCTCAAACTCCCAAAGAACTCGAGAAAGACCGATACTGGCAATGCTGCTACACCCAAGCGTGCAAACATTAAAAAGACACCCTCTGAAGACAAGGGAGTCTGGCGTTTCCGCTTCGTCAATATACAATCCCTTGTGCTGATCGTTTCCCCTGTTATTGGTGCCAGGTACCAGAAGCAGCGTGTGTGCTGGCTGTAGACTTGTGGCATCGTATGCAATGTTGCAGTTGAGGTTGTAGTTGCGATCACGGGCTGGCCCATCCACCTGCAACATCAACCCATTCAGCAAGGCATGACCCCTCCTTGCCCTCAACATCAACAATATCTGTGTCGCATCTGCACCTGCATCCAACGCCGTTTTCCTTTTCGGCATCCCAGTCGTCCCAGTACTTGTCCTCTTCAGCGCGCTTCTTCTCGTCAAGAGTCGTCTTCTCAAGATAGGCTGGTCTGGGCAGCTGTCGGGCAGGGGCGTTCGCAGGGCAGTGCTGGATAGTGGTGTGTCGGTAACCAAAGTCTCGGAAGTAGTGGATATCACGGGGGGACAGCAGGGCACCAGCAGCCAAGGAGTGAATAGGGGCGTCACCCCACTGTGATTTGTTAGTCCAAATCCATGCTAATCGGCTGTGTATGTTTGTGCGCGTTTGTGTATGTTTGTGCAAAGAACTTACGCGTTCCATCCAGAAGCCTCCGCTGCGGTCCATCATTTCGAAGAACTCCTCGTACTCCTTGCTACGGAACCAGTCAAGGCTAGCAATTTCGAAGTTGGACCAGAAATGGCACATGTTGTATGTCTCGCCTTCCATAGCTTCGGGGTCGACATCGGGCAGGTTGTTGCGGTTCGGGTCGCTGCGCAGGACCTCTTCAGGGAGGGGGCTCTGGTCGGTTGGCGGTTCCTCCTTCTTCTCGACAGGGTCAACGAACATCTCCCACAGGCCCTTGGATTTGAGACCCTTGAGGCGTTTGTAGGCCGAGGCGTATCTGAAGATGTTGGGGACAGTCTCGCGGAGCTCCTTAACGGCGATGGTGAAACCGTACGTCTTGTTGGCATCGATCATGGCCCAGAAAGGATCGCTACATTGATTAGCAACCTTGTGGGCGGTCGGGGGATATATCAACATACTAAGTAATGTCGCAGAAGTACTTGATCTCGGGCTCGAGACGCCAGTACCAGTTGTACTTGGCGAGAAGCTCGTGCTTGTAGAAGAATCTGGTATGTGTTAGTGCTGAGTTAAGCCAAAGCTTGCGGGGCTTACTTACCCAGAGTAGAAACGACACATGGCATGGTAGCTCTCCAAGCCGCCATACATGACGGCAGCATCACCCTGTTTGGCGATACCCTCCTTGGCGACTTTGTGGTCGATCCAGTCGGGGTAACCCCACATCTCAGGGCCAACCTTGCCGAACTCGACGGGGGCGGACGTGTAGTTCTTGACGACCTCCTTGAAGGTCTCGTTGAAATCGCCGTCGTTCAAGAAGACGTAGGGGTAATGGTACCAGCGGTTGAAGTGGCGCTCGATGGACTTGATGGATTGGATGACACCGTCCAACTCCTTGTTGCGGGCCAGGACGACAAAGGCGCCGTTGGCCTTGGGTCTGCTCGTGTCGGGCTCGAGGCATCCGGTGACAAACACCTTGTCGTGCTCCTCGCTAATTTTTCTGTGCGTAATCATGTCAGCTCTTGCCAATTGCGGACGGGAAAGAATTCGGGACGTACCTGATGGCTGGCGGTGCACCGGCGGGCATCAGTATCCTTCCAGGAGAACTGGGATGTCTGACGAACAGCACGAGGATAAGGATGACAACGATCAGAGGGAAGAGGATGACGACGCCGAGGGGCACTGAGATGCTCGAGTTACCGCGAAGGCGCAAAGGTCTTCTAAAGAAAGCGAGGCGCGATGCCAGTCTGTTCTGGCGAGCATGCTTTGTGGAAGGCTTCTCGTCGGCGGTGGGTAGTTGAGATGCCGTCGAGGGAATGGCCTTGACGGCTCGTCTAAAGAGATCCATGACTGCAGCTGCGGCTTACCGTGGCCAGCAGAGGCGTGATAGAAGGGGAAGAGAAGGTCGGTCGGCTGGGCAGGCGGGTGTTGGAGGAATGTTGGATGAGAGATAGGATGGCTCTCTGAGGCAACAGCGCTGCGCGGAGAGGCGTGTCGTCGAGATGGATTAGGATTGGTCGAGGGGCACGATGGCGCTGGCCCTTTGCGGTGAAAAAGCGACGATTAAGATTTTTTGTTTGGATGAACGCGCGAACCGCGAACAAAAAGCAAAGCCGTATCTGTGTCTGATCGAAGCAGCGAACTGAGTGTTTCCTGTCGGACGAGGCGTGTTGACGGGCGATGAGAATTGCCAAGTAAACGTGAACGAGCGGCAGGGACGAAGTTTCCCTCGAGCAACGGTTGCGGCGATGGGAAGTGCTGAGCGAGCTGGCCGAAGAAGGGTGAAGCTGAGACTTGACAATCTTCAGGCTGCGCGTCAAAGGAGACGGTGGGGGGGGGGGGGGGGTNCGCCCTCTCGTAGCGGAATCAGCCGAATCGATGGTCAATTGCGTGAACGGGACGTGTCGGCAGGTGACATAGGCCCAGTGGTGGCGTTCGCGAAGAGAAAAAGAAAAGAAGCGCGTGGCTCAAAACGCTCTTGTCGTCTTTCGTCGTCGTCGTCGTCGTCGTCGTCGTCGGGTCGTGGGAGGAGGGGGTTCGAGAGGGAAGTTCGTCGGCGGAGAGGGGCGGGTTCGTCAAAGGTTGGAGGGATAGGGAGAGGTAGGAGAGAAAAAAGGGAGCAGCAAGTCGGCTAATTAGGGAAGAAACCAACTTTTCGGGGGGTGTGGGAGGAGGATGAACGAGAGATGATAAAAAAAGATAAAAAAGCTGACAGATGTCACGGACACGGATGAGGAGAGTCCAGGTCGGTCGGTCGGTTGGCGTGTGTTTTTTGGCGATAGGGGAGCCCGGGGACGGGGGGAGACGTCGACGGACGGGGAGGCGCGGGGGCAAGTAGCGAGACAGGGACGCCGGTCTCCTGTCATGCACCAAACAAAAAATTGGAAAGGACACACAGGCAAATGGCAAATGGGCAGCGGATGGCGAAGAACACCGAGAAAAGGGACCGCCGACCGGTATTCGTTAGCGTCTCGGTTTGGGGGAGGGGGGTAAGGGGGCCATTGTCCTGCCTGCCACTGCTACTCACTAACTACTATTGCTACCTACTGACAACTGTCTGTCACCTTGTTATGTAACTCGTCGCCCGCGACCTGTTCGCCTCATGGCCGTCTTTCCCCTCCTCCTTGAATTCTCGATCGCCAACCAACTTTGACACCTTGCCTTTGTCTTGTTGCTTCGAGTTTGCTTGATCAATGAATAATCTAGGACATTTTTTTTTGCTGCTGCTGCTGCTGCTGCTGCTGCTGGGATGCCAGAGAGACTGCATCTGGACGGGAGCTGCAACAACAAGGGAACTCGACGCAGCCAACCAGGCCAAGCCGAGGGCAAACAGAGTGGGCATGAAGGGGCTTCGAGTGGATTCGGACTGGCCCAGGCGCCTCGCATCATTGGGTGGATCGTCCCGCCAAGAACCGCGGAAAGGAGGAAGTGGACACCCTCCTTTTTCCCTCCGAGTACTCTGTACGTACCGTCTTCTTGGGGCAATCTATTACCTGTCTGGCGTTCTGTATCCCATTCCCATCCGTCTCGAAAGGCACCTACTGTGAGCTACGTATCCGTACATCGTAGGTACCAGCAAACAAGCTGGATTTCTGATTCTTTGCCAACTGCCAAAGGTTCTAGCTTCCATCTCCCATCTTCCGTCTTCCTTCCCAGTCCCATACTCAATTTTGGCCAATTTCCGGATTCCCTGCGCATCGGTTCCATCTCCTGCAGGCCCTGCTGCACCGCTGCACCAGCGCCTGCACCAGCGCCAACGCCAATGCCAGCAAGCACTTGCAAAGGAAGAAGCCAAGTTAATCGCCAGCAGCCCTGGCACCTGGGCTGCTTTGGGAAGGGGGCTCCCCCTTGATCACCTACAGGCTACAGCCATCATCCAATCGCCGGGCAGGCGAAATCACTCCTAAATCCGAGGCATTCTGTCCTATCGCGGCTTGTCCATCCCTTTTTGCGCATGCGACACAGGTCATCTCCTGCTAGCCAGCTGCCTGCCATTGTCAAACACGGCTCCATGAGACCAGCCAAGGATGACTTCCATGACCAACCTGCTGAGCTGTGGGTCGCTGGATAACCATGACTTCAACTCTATCCAATTGGTGGGCTGTGTGGCCGGTGCGCCCTGCTTTGACTTGCCTTTTCCAAGAGACCTGTTCGTCAATCTTCGATGCCAAGCGTGACCCGCTACGCAACACAACTGCATACGGTGATCGGTGATCGCTCTCTAACTATGTTCACGATATCCCAGTGCTGTGCCTGCAAAACTGCTGGACGGAATGAACCAGCCCAACGAAACAATAACCGACACACAATAACTATGCAATAGGGAACCAGATAATCTTTTGCTCTCTATCGGTGCAGGCAAGTTGCGCTGCTCAAAATGCGTCTCAAAATGACCATTGTAATGTCTGATAACTCCGGAATAAACCGCATCCTCTTACAGCCTTCAATCATAGCAGTGCCACGGTTCACGTCATCTTTTCCCATGCTACTTTCATCAAGTCGCACGGTGTTCATCGGCCTCCAACGTCCTTACTCGACGATATTCGAGCCTCGATTTTTGCCTTCTGTAGGGGCTCCATGGAAAGACACCGCTTCGCTTTGTTAGCATCAACTTGGTGCAGTGCCCTGTTCCGCTTACTGTCCAGGTAGGTGGTCACTCCAAGCCATATACCGAGTTCGAGGACACAAGATGAGACTACTTTGTGAGTAGTACCGCACCCTCCTTAACGCAGGTGTCTAAGGTACACTCGTTCCTAGGTGAACTGCTTCTCCTTGTTGGACACGTCCGTCTCGTATTGCTTCGTCTTGCCTCTGGCGTTGCTATCGTGCGGTGTTCCAACTTGAGTCAACAGTCCCTCATCTCTTGTATGGTGTTTGTGACGTGGTTGTTTCTCGAAGGTTCATGTCAGTGACGGAAATTCTCCGGCATGACTGGTCTTGTCCATTCAATGACTTCCCCCCGCTGTCTTCACTTCTCCTTGCTACGCATTTTCTTCTCTTCATACCTTAACCAGCCCATCATCATCCTTATCAACGGGCCCTGCAACATGGTCGGCATCAAGTCCAGAAACAGCATCGGCACCGCATGCCCCCAGTACGGCACCACAACTGCTCGTCCACACCCGACCCGGTCCAAGATGCTCTGGGCCATCGTTTCAACCGAAGGCCAAAATACCCGTGGCTGCATCAGCTCCGTCCTTGTCGCCACGGGCCCGACCCTTACACCCAGCACCTCCACGTCTACGCCATCCAGCGTGAGTTCCTCCGCCATGCTCGTCGACAGCGCGTTCATATACGCCTTGCTCCCGCCGTAGAACGAGAGCAGCGGCGGCCCCACGTCGGCCAGCGAGCCCACGTTGACGACGAGCGCGGGCTCCGCCGGGCCCGTGAGCCTCGGCAAGAGAATCGAGGACAGCAGCGTCGGAAAGAGGGCGTTCATGTGCACGTTGTCCGCGATCTCGCCCATCGTGGACTCGTCCAGCCGCCGCATGACGGGCACCATCGGCACGCCGCCGACGTTGTTCACGAGCACCCTCAGGTTGAGGTTCTCAAGCGGCGCCAGCATGACGTCCCAGGGCGCCGCCCCGGCGCCCAGAGTCACGGCATCGCCGACCATGATCCGGAACTCTCGGCCCGGGTGCCGCAAGCCGAGGTCGTGCCTGACACCCTCGAGCTTGACATCGTTGCGGCCGTGGATGACGACGTTGAAACCGCGGCGGGCGAGCTCGTCAGCGAGGCCCTTGCCGATGCCGTCGCTCGCGCCGGTGACGAGGGCCCACGCGGGCCTTCCGTTGACGGTTCCGCGGTAGCGGTTGAGTGCGGATTTACGGACAAAGGGGAAGAAGGGCCAGGAGAGGTTATAGACGACGGCGAGGAGGGTGAGGAGTCCGACTGTTGGGAGGAATCCAAGTGATTCCATATTGAATAGGGATGAGTAGTGGCTGAGGGTGAGTACTGATGGCAAGGAGAAGGAGTCCCCCGATATCCCCAGACGTGCTCACCGCTTCCTATTTAACCCCTCCCCCAAATACATGTGAAGCGCACATGTGAATATACAGATCAGACGTCATCCAGCCCCTGGTGTCTTCGAGCGGGCTTCCGTGGCAGGGATGTGTGAAGAAACGCCAAACGCTCCTCTTCATGCTTCCTGCGTGGGAGCTGGGCCATCCGAGGACCGGAGACGCCAACGCGAGTCCGAGATACGGATACGCCTATATAGCTTCCCACGAGCTTCCTCCGAAGTCAACTGATTCTACGCACTCGTGCCATACCTACCTGTGCGCGCCGTGGCATGTGTGGGGAGGAAAAGAGAGAGAGAGAAAAGGGGGGGGCGGGGCGGTTCCCAAAACATTTTAATGACGAGGAACAAAGTTAAGCTGAACTCTCTCTCCCCCCCCCCCGGACAATTCTCTTTCCAAATGGAATTATTCCCGAGTTCCGAGGCGAAGTCATCTGTCAATATCAGACGGAAACCGGCGAGTGAGAAAAGCCCCCAGCGTTCTTTTTGCATGGGGTAGTATACAGTGTCTGTACATACATGTCGCCGGGAAGTAATAGTACATTCTCTTCGCCTGCCGTGACTGAATTTTTTTTTTTTGGTCTTCTCTTCCCCACCGTCGCCTCAATAACCCCCCTACTCGTGTGCTCATCCGTCGGTGACTCTCGGCTTACCAGAGGAGATCATCGGCGCTGGCCTTCTTCGCCTTCTGGAGGGCCGCCCGGCCGGGCTTCACGACGCGCTTCATCGGGATTGGTACCTTGAAGTACAAACTGGGCGACTCGCCCTCCTTGAGAAGGTGGCTCAGATAGCCGCGGTGGGCGGGGTCGCGGTAGTACTCGATGTCCTCACGGCTCGTAGGGTCGGGCAGGCGGTACTTAAAGGGCTTTGAGCGCGCCTCGGCAAGGACGCTGGCGACGTACTGCTTTCCGACGGGCAGGGGCTTGTCCGTATTCTCGCTCTCGCCGCGAAGGATGCGCCTGATGGACAGCTTGGTGTAGAACCTCGTGAGAATCTTGCCGCCGTTGGCCTCGACGGCGTCGATGGCGGAGGCGGAGGCGCGCGAGACCATGATGTCGATGGGCTGGCGCAGGTCCTGCTTCCCGCGACCGAGGAGCTTAATGCCGTCCTTGACGGTGCCAATGAGGCCCGACTCGATGATCTCCTTGACGGTGATCTGCTTCGTGGGGTCGATACGGCCGGCGTCGATCCATTGCTGGAGCTTGTCGAGGTTCAGCTTGGACATACGGGGGGCGCGCCTGGTTGGAATTAGCAGCGGTTCCCCGTTTGTGTGTAGACGTGATTCGGCGCAGAACAACGAGGGAGGGGAAAATCGGGGGGAAGAGCACCTACAAGTTGTTGAAGCCCTTGGTTCCCCGTTGCACGATCAAGGGCGTCTGACCCCCCTGGAACCATGGCTTGACCTTGCCGTGCTGACCCTGACCCTTGTGACCTCTTCCGGACGTCTTGCCCTTGCCGGCCGAGGCACCTCGACCGACGCGGATGCGCTTGTTGTAGGCGCCCTTGTTGTCGCTCAAGCTAGCGAGAATGGAGACATTGCGACGGGCGGTGGTGGTGGTGATAGAGTTGGTGGACGTCGTAGTGCCGATGGACAGGCCGGCGAAGAGGGAGACGAGGCTCGAGGGGTTCGTCGAGGGT
Organism: Colletotrichum lentis; assembly: GCA_003386485.1. Classification (NCBI taxonomy): domain Eukaryota; kingdom Fungi; phylum Ascomycota; class Sordariomycetes; order Glomerellales; family Glomerellaceae; genus Colletotrichum; species Colletotrichum lentis. The sequence goes on from NWBT01000048.1 coordinate 1,305,788, forward strand.
CGCAGGGCTCGGCTACAGCATGTTGTGAGATGCAATGGGGACAGTAACCGTGGAGGCATCGTGGCTGTCAGTGTGTGGTGGTGGTGGTGGTGGTGGTGGTGGTGGTGGTGGTGGTCGGCGATGGTGACACGCCCAAGATCGCGGATCTAGGTTCGGTGTTCGGTCCTCCAAAATTTCCAATGGAGCCAGCCGCCTCACGGCGGCTGCAGTAGCTGGTGGCCCCGGTCGCGCGCGCAGCCGAGCAGAACCTCACCAAGAAGCACCGAAACTGCACAGCCACTCCGCTAGGGGGTCGAAGGATTGTGGCGTACGTGGCGGGTGAGTACGCGCCAGAAGCTCTGTGTGGCTGGTGGTGTGTCTTGTATGCCTTTCAACCGGGCAGGGAACGTCTCCCCCCCGCCATATGGAGTCATGACTTGCGTCGAAGGTGCGTGGCGCGCCTAAAGCTCCCCTCTGGTCGCAGCCCAGCGCCCCTCTCCCTTCTCCCCGACGTGCAACATGGCCCATTTTGCTCCGCTCCTAATAGTAGGTACCTAGTCAGGCTGTCAGGGCAGCCAGCGTGGAGTCTGTACACTAGACTGACTGACTACCCGACGACAGAGACTATGGCCGTCTGTCAGTGTCAGGCACAGACAGGCTCCAATGACGGGATTCGGGCTTCTAGGCTCATCCCTCGTCCAAGATCGGGTTCCTAAATCCTGAACCCTGAGGCCCGTTGTCTCTGGGGCCCGCCGCCTTGACTCTCGAAGCATGTCTCAAGCTTTCGGGCCTCAGCTTGCCTTGCAGTGGGAAAGGGAAGGGGGCAATCGAGGAGAAGGGGGAAGAGAAAAGTTTCAAGCTTTCCTCCTGACCACCGTCTGGTTTCCTCCATATTCATCTCCATAATCACCTCCATACGGAACACCAATTGGCATCGTCGTGCCCTGTCGTATCGCATCGCATCATCCATCGCTTGGCGCGCGTGCATCCTTTGATGTTGAATTTGGTGTTGTGACCAAGGCAGCGCGCAGCTCTACCAACTGCCAAAGCTCACCCTTCCACCCTCCCTGCTCGGCTGTACGCAACGTCTTTGTCTGTCTGTTACTGCAATACTTGCGCGTCGGGCATCGTCTGTTAGTACGCGGCAAGCTTACTACAGCCCGACCTTCTCTTATCTTGTCTCGTCACTCACTCCAGCCGCTCGCAATCCCCCCAGTCCCGATTACGCATCAATTACGAGGCCTGCTGCTCTCTCCTGCAACTCCCTCTCACCCTCTACCCGTCTCTCTACTCCTCCGTCTCGTACCCCAGGCAGCAACAGCAGCAGCTCATCCAATTGCCATTGGACGGAATCCCAATCGGCCGACGGGTCACACAGCGGCAAGCGAGTAGAGCGAGTACCGTACCGTACCTACTCTCTCTACTGTACTCCGTACTACCAGCCAGATCCAGTACCACCTTGACGACGCCTGAGCTTCGACGCCCTCGTCCCCCCAATCGGCGGCCGATACTTAATCGCCATACAATGTCCCTCTTCGGCTCGTCGCCACCGGTGGATTCTCCGTCCAACACCTCTGCTGCGCCCTCGCGATCCCTATTCGACGAAGAACCCATGTCCAAGTCCGCTTCCAACTCGCTATTCACTGACGACGACTTCGCCGGAGCCGAGTCCTCGCCCTGGGACATGCCTACCCCGAGGAAGAAGCAGTCCCGCGCCGACGTCGTTCGCAACCTGCTGTCCGCCTCCGACGTGCCCGACGCCTACATCGAGACCTTTGACACCGTCGTACGCGACGATGGAGCCGGAGGGCGTGTCACCGCCGGCGGTGTGGCCAAGCTATTTGCAGCTGCGCGCCTAGGAGCGGACCACCAGGCGCAGATCATGTCCATGGTTGTGCCCGCTGCAGGTGGCGACATCGCTGTCGCCCGCGGCGAGTTCAACGTCCTCCTAGCCCTCATTGCCCTTGCCCAGGAGGGCGAGACCATCAGCCTCGACACCGTCGACGAACGACGCAGGAGTGAGTCCATTTCCCTCGTTCCTTTCCAGCCGCTTCGTCTGCTTCATCATCGCCAGCCACCCCTCCCATGTGCTTTTGCCGTGCCTTATGTCATGACCTCGGCACCCTGTCCGCCGAGCTATCATACCTTACCTAGCTTGTACTTACTTATCAATGCGCCGCAATCTGTGTGGGGTTCCTTGCTAATTGCCAATGCACCAATCCAGGTCTCCCACTCCCCAAGCTCGCCGGCCTGACTGCTGCTCCCGTGATGCCTCCCATCTCCGAGCTTGCTGTCAACCCTCCCCAAGCTCCCGCAAACCCCGTCCAAGAATCTGCATCGCCGCCGCCGCCGCCGCCTCAGCCAAGCAGCCTGCGCCGACCTCCAATGGACTTCCCCGAACCCGAAGACCCGTGGAACTCACCCGACGTACACAAGGGTCATGCCCACGCCATCGCCGCCTCTCCCAGCAGGACCAATGGCGCCAGTCCACAGCACTCTGCGCTAAATGCCAATGGTAACGGCAATAACAATAGCAACGGCATCGGCAATGGTAATGGCGATTACAGCACGTCACCAGACACAGCCATCGCCGGTCGAACCATGTCTTCTTACACGACTGTCACCGCTGGCTCCGATACCGGTTCTGGGCGCCATGCTGTTATCAGTGGCACGTCGCCGGGCGGCGGCTGGGGCGGATACTTCGACGGCAGCACCCAGGGCGGCGGATTCAACGAACCCGTCCCCAATCAGATCACAAGCCCCTTCGGCAGCACGGGCGGCGGACGCGACGCGACCGGAAACTCTGCAACCGTGCCGCCTCCGCGGCCTGCCGTTAGCGGCCGATCGGGAGGTCCCGTGGAGGAGAACGTTGTCGTCACTCTGCTGCCTGAGAAGGAGGGCCTTTTCATGTTCCAACACCACAACTACGAGGTTTCGAGCATTCGACGGGGCAGCAAGGTCATCAGACGGTACAGCGATTTCGTATGGCTTTTGGATTGTCTGCACAAGCGTTATCCTTTCAGGGCGCTGCCTCTGTTGCCGCCCAAGCGCGTTGCTGGTGAGTTTGGCGCGCCGCATTCACGATTTTCGCTAACGGCATAAGTCAACGGTAACCATTTCTCCAACGATGGCGCCTTCATCGAGAAGCGCCGCAGAGGCCTGGCAAGATTTTTAAACGCCCTCGTTCGCCATCCCATTCTTGGCCAGGAACAGCTCATCATCATGTTCCTCACCGTGCCAACTGTAAGCCAACTCTCGCCGACGTAACGAATCTCGCTAATTATCAGTATCAGGAACTGGCCGTATGGCGCAAACAGGCCACCATTTCCGTCCAGGACGAGTTTCAGGGACGTGTCTTGCCACCTGGGCTGGAGGACTCGTTGCCCCCTACCCTCGAGGCCCTCTTCGACAAGACACGGTCCGGTATTCGGCGGTCGGCGGAGCTGTACATTAACATTTGCAACGTCATGGATCGCTTGGTGAAGCGTAGCGAGGGAGTTGCTGCCGACCATGCCCGCATTGCCATGTCTCTTACTTCCTTGACGGAAACGAGCGCCGATACCTACGCGAGCGACACCAACGAAGTACCTCTGCTCAACGACGGTCTGACATCCATGAGCAGGCACTTGAGAACGTGCCAGACCCTGTTGGAAGACGAAAGCAAGGCGTGGGACGAGGGAGTGCTGGAGGACCTCAAGCGCCAACGTGATGCTCTCGTCAGCATCCGCGACTTGTTTGATCGCAGGGAACGTCTCGACAAGGACAACATCCCCTACCTCGAGCGGAGGATCCAGACCAACGAGACCAAGCTGGCGAACCTCCGCAGTAAGCCTGAGGGTATGGTCAAGCCGGGCGAGATTGAGAAAGTGGTTGACGCGATCATCAAGGTATGTTGATGTCTTCCCATGCTCTACTTCCACGTTCACCCAACGACATACTAACACCCGTTTGCAGGATAAAGAGTCCATTGTTAACCAGCACAACCGATCCATCTTCGTCAAGGAATGCATCCGCGACGAGCTCATCTACTTCCAGCATACGCAGTTCCACGTCTCGCGCTGGAACCAGGACTGGGCCCAGGAGCGCGTCAAGTACTCCGAGATGTTGGCTGACAATTGGCGCCGTCTTCTTGACGAGCTTGACGGCATGCCCCTCGGCGACTAATACCTGCGACATCTCCCGAACCCTTTACAACACACCGACACATTGCATATCAGCGTCATCTCCATTTCAGGCGTTTCGGTCTTTCCCCTACATCCGTCAGATGATTCAGCCAGCTCTGTTGGACTGACTAGTTGGCGGCAGTCCCAGTCTTGTACGAAACTGTGTCGTTGTCATTTTTCTGAGCGCGATGTGTCCCAGACCAGATGTACATTTTAGAGCCGGGATCCGTTGCCGAATACCCTTTGGTTACGTAAGTTGCTTAATATATTGCAATGGGGTGCCCATCAGTGCTGGATTTCCTTAGTTCCTGATCATGTGACTGAGAGTCTTAATTAGAGATAGATATTAGACCTTAGCTGCTTGCTTCTAATTAGGAGGATAACAAACATATATAACTAATTCTTTTCCTTTAATTTAGATATAGATCCTTTAGATTAACCTAAAGCCTTTTATTGTAATTTACCCTTAATTATAGTTACATAAGATATATAGGAGTTTCTCTCTTAATTAGTTATAGGAGTAAGTCCTAATTAGAGCCTTTATAGCCCTAATTAAGATAGTTTACTTATACTAATTAAGAGGTATCTTATGTTAGCTTTAGTAGGTTATAGTAATTATTTTTAGTTACCTTACTACTCTAGCTATCCTACTTTACTACACCTTTTTAATAGTCTCCTCTTTTAAAACTCTAAAAAAGTAATAAACACTAAGTAATTAAAGATAAAAGATAACTAATTAGGACTAAAAGTAAGTAGTAGAAGCCTAATTATATAGTAGTATAGTAACTAAGTAAAAAAGTAATAATAAGATAAGTAATAAATTTATTTAAAAAGATAAAGAAATATAGTAGACCCTAAAAACTATTAAGATAATAGTAGATTAGAAGATATAAGTAATAAGCCTACTAGATTAAGTAGAAATAACTATAAGTTAATTAATAAGGTAAGTAATAAGTATTAAAATTATTAATATCTAATTTAAGAACGCTAATTAAACTAGCGTAGAACTAATTAGATCCTGCAGTTAAGATTAGTTACATAATGCAAAAAAAAAAAATAACAGCAGTTAGCCTAATATAAGTACTATACCCTATTCTTATACTGTTAACTTAGTAAGGTAGCTTATTTAAGAACATATAGTACTATAGGGGTTAGTATAGTCTTAATACTAGATTAACTTACTAGAGATAGTTTTACTCTTAAGGTCTATACTACTAAGGTCTACAGTAAGAACTCTTAACTATAGAGGTATTTAACCTTAAGAGGCAGGCTTGTTAGGTATATATAGTCAGCTAGGATGGAATCTCTTAGGATTCTCCTATTAACTATACCTACAACCTACTAAACCTATAGTTTAGATAAATTATCCTAAAACCTACTAAAGTAACTAAATTAAATCCTCCTTTCTAATCTTATTAAGTCTAATCTTATTAACTCCTTATCCTTAGTTATACCTACGCTTAACCTAAATAACCCCTTTAAACTAGGCACCTCTCTTAATTATAACCCCTTAGAGGTTATAAAACAGTTTATAACAGCTTAAATAAGCTTTATTATTAAGCAGTATAGAGGGAACTCTTTATATAACATTATTACTATTAATAGCAGAATAGATAACTATATAGTAATTAATATTACTAGTATTAGATTAGTAATCTTACTTCTTAACAGCCTAGCAGCTAATATAGGCCTAATTATTAGGGTAAGGTAGGCCCTATAGCAGCAGCTCTGCTTTTTTGTTAGCAGGATAGCCTAGAAGCAGGATAATGTATCTAAAATTATAATAATAAAGGAGCACTTAGGCTGGCTGCAGGTAGTGATCTGCGCTATCTAGTAGGTGTAGTATAATTAAGGCTATTATAACAGAAGTCTAAAGGTTAGAGAAAAGAGATTTTACTAGAAGCTCTAAGGATACTATTAGTTAGTGTTACAGGCTACGCTACAATAAGTGTAGCTAGGCTAGTGCCTACTACAACCTACTATTACTTATAATTAGCTAGAGGGGCGCGTATGTATAACATATATAAGATAAATACCTACGCAAACTATATATTATTTACACTTTCTACTTTCTCTCCTTAGCTTAGATAAATTATATTAAGTTACTATACGCCTATTGTAAGGTAATACTAGCCTATTATATATCTAAGCTTTTAAAACAATAATAAATACTTTGCTAATTATACTATGTAATAGGTATGTAATAAGATAACAAAATAATAATAAGCTGTAAGAGTTCTCTATTAGTAGAGGTAAAAGCTAAAGTTGCAGCCTTAAAGTAAGTAATAGTAGAGATAATATAAGAAATAAAAGAGCTTAAAGTAAGAAGCGCTAACCCTTAAAGTATAAGCCCTATAATTAAATTACATAATAAAAAGTCCCTAGAAGTAGTAGACACTACGTCTATAGTAATTACTATAGTAGCTACACCTACGCTAGCTAAGAACTACCTCTAAATTATTTAGAAACTAATACTAAACCCCCTAAAGTTCTTTAGCTAGCGCTAGGACTTCCCTATATAGTTACGCTAGATACATAATAAGTTACATATTAATAAAGTATTCTTTATAATAAAGTAAGAGGCCTAGTACTTTATTAACTCCTACTTAGATATAGCGCCTTAGAGAATAGTATTAACTTACTATAAAATAGGGGGAGCCTAAGTAAATTATAACCCTAAAGAGTTCCTAAAGTACCTAAAGCGTATATATAGCAACCTAAACGTAAAGACCTATATGTCTGCCTCCTTAATAAGCATTAAGATAAAAGAGTATAAATCCTTTACTACTTTTCTCTTAAAGTTTAAATAGGTGTTAGCTAAAGCAGGAGGCTACCTATAGCTAAGTAAAGCGTAAATTACACTCCTCTTAAATGCTCTTCCTCTCTATATCTAAAGCGCGCTAGTAAGTATCTTACTTTTCCCTACCTTCTATACCTATATATAATAAGTAAGTAAAGTAGCCTAGAAGGTTAAGAACCTAGCTAGCAGTATACAGCCTGCTTACTAGTACCTACTACCTTAAGCGCTAAAGGATGCTAATAGAGATATATAAATAATAGGAAGAATAACAGTATATACAGCTAGTAAAGCTAAAGAAAAAGAACACCCTAAGGCATAGAAAGCATATATTAAAATACGCTAGTGCTACGCCTGCTAGAAGATTAGACACCTAGCTTATAATTACCCTAACGTTAAGAAGAAGAAAAGTAAGCCTACCTATATAGCTAAAGTAACTACTAAGGTTAAGAAGCTTAAAGAAAGTAATAATACTTATAGTATAGCTAAGAGTAGAGAGGAGTTAGAAAAAGAGTAGCTCTAAAGCAAAATTAGGCTCTAGAGCTAATAAGTAAGGAGTATGTAGGATAGGAGGAGTTTTAGCGTAGGAGGAGAATAATTAGACTAGCTGCACTATTAGATACCTACGTTAATAAAGGATCCCCTACCTAAGCCCTTACTAATACTAGTTATAACACTTACATAATAGTAAACTATAACTTTATGTATACTTAGTGCTTTCTATATATCTCTTAATAGAAAATCCCCTTAAAAGGGTTTACTAATAAATTAGCTAGTATAATAGTAGAGGGAGTAGTTATATTTAACCTTAAACTCTATAGATATTACTAGCGTATATATATATACGTTATATATAGCCTTAATATTAATATATTCCTAGGGAAACCTTAGATAGAACATAACTACGCTGTTTATAATACTATAAAGCATACTATATACTATAGGTAAGCAGACCTTATGCTACGCCTAGTTAGCTAATAAGAGTCTGTAATAGTATGTAAAATTAGAGCTGCATAAGTAATTAAAGCGCCTACCTTTATAGCTATCTATTATAGGGCTATATATAAGGACTATACTGCCTGCTGTAACCTATCTATAAGAAAGATAAGTAAGGACTTATAGGCGTTCTCTTAGATTATAGTAGTTAGCCTTACTAACGTAGAGAAAGCCTTACAGCTAAAGTTAAACAAAAGGGCAAAATAAGCTGCTAAAGTTGTAGTATTACTATAATAGGTGTATAATAAATATAATAACTTATTTAACCTTAACACCTTAATAAAAGTACCTCTACGCTAACCTAGCTGTAACTACTATATAGACTTAGAACTAGGAGTAACCCTACTGTAGAGCCCCCTTTACAGTATATTAAGAGAGGAATTATTAGTCCTAAAGAAGACCCTAAAGGACCTCCTTAATAAGAGCTTTATCTAAGTAAGCAGCTCTGCAGTAGGGGCGCTAGTGCTTTTTATATACAAACTAAGCAGTAGGTTACGCTTTTACTGTAATTACTAAGCGCTAAATGTAATTATAAAGAAGGACTATTATCCCCTACTACTTATCTCTAAGACTCTCTATTATATAGGATTAGCTAAGTAGTATACTAAAGTAGATATAGTAGTAGCCTTCTATAAGATATAAATTACAGATAGTAATAAGTATAAGACTACCTTTTATATATAATATAGGCTTTTTAAGTAGTTAGTCTACTTCTTTAGGCTAATAAACACACTTATAAACTAGTAGTGCTTTATAAACAGCTTACTTTAGGAGTTTCTTAATAACTTTATTACTATATACTTTAATAATATCCTTATTTATTCTAATAGGATAAAAGAGGACTATAAACAGAAGGTCTGCTAGGTCCTTAAGAAGCTCTACGCAGTAGGGCTTAGCCTAGACGTAGGGAAGAGTGACTTTAGCGTAAAGAAGGTAAAGTATATTAGCTTTATTCTAGAAGCTAGGAAGGGCGTCTTAGCAGACTTAGAAAAAGTGTATGCTATTTATAAGTAGTTAGCGCCTTAGTCTGTTAAAGGTATAAGAAGCTTCTTAGGTTTTACTAACTATTACTAGATATTTATATCTAACTACACTAAGGTAGTTAAGCTAATAATATACCTTACTAAGAAGGGTATATTGTTTATATAGTCTGTAGAGTGTGCTGTAGTATTTAAGGAGCTAAAGAACTACTTTATAATAGCTCTATTACTATAAAACTTTAACCTAAACGCCTTAACGTTTATAGAGACTAACTGCTTTAGGTTTACGCTAGGGGGTGTCTTAATATAAGTAAATAATAAAGGTAAGCACTAACCTATTACTTTTTACTTATAAAAGCTTACACTAGCGTAGTATAACTACCCTATCTATAATAAGGAGCTATTAGCTATACTAGATTACCTCTAAGCGTAGAGAGTAAAGCTATACAGCTTAAAGGAGCCCTTTAAAGTAATAGTTAACTATAAGTCCTTTAAGTACTTTATAAAAAAGCAGAAGTTAATAGAGCGCTAGAGCTATTAGGCTAAGACACTTACTAAATATAACTTCTATATTATATACTAGCTTAGTAAGGATGTAAGCGTTCCTAATACGCTCTCCTAGCGTAAGTAGGACGCCCCCCTTACGTAAGATAATAACTACTAGTAGGGATGTATTATTTAAATAATCCTAGATAAAGCGTAGCTAGTAATAGCCTGCTACGTAATAGAGGCACCTCTAGCGCTATATATAGAGGTATTTAAGAATAAAGAATTGTATGCTTTATAGGTTATAATATAGAATAGTAATACTATCTTCTAAGCAGTATATATAGCTATCTAGTAAGAGGACTGCTTACTCCTACTAGACCTCTAGTTATGCATTTAGATTACAGACTGCTGCCTTAATAATATAAAGTAACTTACCTAAAGGGAGAGAATATAAGTGCTAGGTAATAATAACCTTAATCCCCCCTCTAATAGCCTATACACTTAGTTAGTATAACAGAGCTATAATTTAACTATAACTAGGCACCTAGGTAGAAATAGCACCTTAGAGATACTTTTATAGAGGTTTTACTAGCTAGGTTAGTTACAAACAGTATAGCGTTTTGTTTATAACTATAATGTATGTAGGAGTAGTAAGATCTAATGTAACATAAAGAAAGGCCTTTTGTAACTACTAAGTATACCTAAGCGCTTAAAAAGCAACCTCTTAATAGATTTTATTACAGACCTCCTACTATCTAGCCTAGACTACACTACTAATATATAGGTTATTATAGACCACCTAGAAAAGTTAGTAACACTTAAGCTAATAGTAATAATAAATATAGAGGTATATACTAAAAGATTTCTAAGTTACTATTATTACTTCTATAGTATACTAAAGAGCATTATTAGTAATAGAGGGAGTAACTAGATAAGTAAGTTCTAATGTAAGTTTTACGTACTTACTAGTATTAAGTAAAGACTAAGTATGTTATACTACCTATAGAGTAATAAAGCTACTAAGCGCTTTAACTAAGAGATTTAAGTAACGTTACATACTTACATAAGTTACCTTTAAAAGGATTAGGTATATTAGACACTAGTTATATAACTAGTAATTAATAACTACATTACGTTAGTAACTAAGTTAAGCCCCTTCTTTATAGAACATAGTTACTATATAGACCCTATTATAGTTAGAGAGAGCGCACTAAAGATAATAGACATATGTAAAAAGGTTACTAAAAGACTTATATAATAGATAACTAAAGTAACTTTAATAGTATAAGTAGTAATAGCTACAGCCTAGTAACAAACTAAAGAATTAGCTAATAAGCAGTAAAGCGCAGCTAAAAGGTTTAAAGTAGGTAATAATATATAGTTATTAATATATAACTACTACTCTCTGTAACTAAATTATAAGCTTAATTAGCTACACTACTGTTACTAAGTTACTAAAGTAATTAGCCCCCTTATAGTTAAACTTAATATACCTAGTAATATCTATAACTAATTTTATATAGACCTATTATGCTACACTAGGAGTAACCTTTTACTAAGCTAGAAAGCCTATAATATATAACCTCCCCCTTTAATAGAAGACAGTAAGGAGGAATAGCATGTTACTAAAATAATTAGTATGTAATAATGTAGTAGAGGAAAAGTAAAAACGCACTAGGCGCTAGTGTGCTAGAAGGGCTTTACTAAAGCTATATAGGAACCTATTAAATTAATTAAAGACACTATAGCCTTAAACTCCTTTAAAGAGAAGTATAGACCTATTAACGTCTATAATAGAGGTAATATATATATATAAAGGAAGATAAGAACGTATAATAAGCAGATAAGTAATAAATCTCTATTAAAAGGCTGCAGCCTATAAAGAATAACTAAGCCCTATAGGGTAAGCAGTAGAGCTATATAGAATAAGCGTATTTAAAGTGTATAAGAGACTCCCCTACTAGGAGTCTCCTAGCTTAGGGGAGAGGCTATAACTAAAGTTAGTAGTAATAAAGTTAACAAACTAGGAATATAAAGTTAGTATAAAAGTTATATAGGAGAGAGTATAAAACTAGTACTTACTCTCTTAAGAGAGACTAAGATCTCCTTAACTGTAATAATAAGGTGTTTACCTTAGGTAGCTATAAGACTACTTAGGTAGGAAGCAACCTTACTGTATGTATTATTAGCAGTAGTAGTAGCAGCTTAGGCAGCAGCTGCAGCAGCAGTAAAGGCTAGAAAGGGGGAAGCAGGCGTAGCAGATATAGGAAGTATATTATTAGACGTGCTGTAAGCGTGCTTTCTATACGTCTTCTTAGCGCTTTTCTACGCCTCCTACTCTAAGTTAGTTACAACCTCCTAGGCCTTAACAGCTAGCTAGAAGGAGGTGCGCTCTATAGAGCTAGAGGTAGTTAGGGCAGCAGCGTAGGTAGTAAGAGATATTACCTTATAGAGGCCTAAGGAGGCCTTAAGGATCTAGGTTATATTAGTAAGGTATAAGATTTATATAAGCAGCAAAAGATATATAGGTTAGCAGCTATAGTTAGACTGCGCGTAGGAAAGATAATAGTGCCTATAGGTGCTAATATTCTCTATATATTATATAGCAGTAGGGTTATATATAAGGCAGTAAGTATATAGAAAGTAAGGGTGTATATAAAGGATAGTTAGTATGTAGGTAGGAGCAGTAGTAGAGGTAGCAGTAGGGGTAAAGACGTTAGTATAATATCTCTTTATAATAGGAGAGCTGCAGTTAGCCTTATTAGCCTTATTATTATTATTATTATTCTAGCTAGGTTAGTTAAATTACATAATATACTTACTAAAGAGGTAACTTATAGTAGGGGTAGGTAACTAGAGCTTAAGGCCTAAGGGAGTAATAGGGTTAAGGGCCTTATTATCCTTAGGGGATAAGAAGCAGCTAGGGATTATAAGGGGCTGTCTTATAAGTTAGTAACTAATTAGCAGTTTGTATACATACATATAGGCCTATATAGGGATTAATTTACTTACAGCTATTATAAATTATCTAATTCCTATAATAGATAACTAGTAATTAGTAAAAGACTAACAAAAACAAAAGGAAAGCATAGCTATATGTAGGATAAATACTTATAATATTAACAAAAAGGCTAATAAGGAAAAAGGGAGAATAATAATAAGCCTACTAGCCTATAAGAATATTTAGTAGGCTGTTTCTTAAATTATAGTATGTAACTATTAAGGGTTAGTAGAGCCCTATAGTGCAGGAGGGGAGTATATATTATAGGCTACGCTACAATAAGTGTAGCTAGGCTAGTGCCTACTACAACCTACTATTACTTATAACTAGCTAGAGGGGCGTACACACATAACGCATATAAGATAAATACCTACGTAAACTATACGTTATTTACACTTTCTACTTTCTCTCCTTAGCTTAGATAAATCGTATTAAGTTACTATACGCCTATCGTAAGGTAATACTAGCCTATTACAGTTAGAAACTTAATGTAATAGTTATACTTAATATATATTACTAGACCCCTAGAAAATAAAACATATTTACATAATGTATAGCCTAGAACGGTATTAATATCTAATATTATAGGTTATAAATATAAGAACTAAGTTATTATAGAAAACTTAAGAGTCTTTAGGAGGATATATTTAATTATATAAGTAGATTATTCTCCACTAAAATACTCTATTTAGAGGCTTAATATTAATCTAATTAGGACCTATAAGGTTATTAGGTTAAGGATATTTATAGATTAGGTAATAATAAGTCTTTACTAATAGATCTAATAGTTTTAGCTAATATTAAAGTAGGTCTATAAGCACTTCTAGCTAGGATTATTAATATTTATAAAGTAAGGACTAGTTCTAATTATTAAGGTAACTCTAATTACTATTATAACTTTACTCTAGCTATTAGAAAAAGCTACTTCTGTATTTATAAGGCTTTACCTAAAGAGCTTTAACTAACACACTATTATTAGAATTCTTAATAACCTTAATAACTAATATCTAACTACTAAAATAAGTAATAACTATACTTCTCTTCTGTAGAGAGACCTTTTCTAGCTTCTAGCTCCTACTATTCTAATTAATAAATAACCTACTAGCCTTACTTTTACTATATTCTAAAAGCCTATTTTAGCTAAATCCTCTAATAATAAGGGTAGACTAACTCCTTCTAATTAGATAGAATAAGTATCTAGTTTAAAGGACTTAGTTAACCCTCTATAAGCTCTTAGTTCTATCCTAGCTGCTAACGCCTTAATTAATATTCTCCTTAGGGTAATTACTATATATATTTAGGCTTAGACTTCTTAGAGTCTAGCTTCTATAGTTACTTTAACTAACCTATTAGAGAACCTAAACTTCTATAAGATCCTTTTTCTTAGATAAAATAGAGCTATAACCTTTAAGGGAGATAATATTATTAAGTTCCTAGAGAAGTTTAAGGACTAATATAAGATCTTAAGAGTTTTAAACTAATTTAGAGGTAAGCTTACTACCTACACTATAGGTAGTAATTATTAGACTTTAGTTAAAGATATAATTAAACACCTACTTTAGTTTAAGGGCTAAGCCTTTTTTATAAAGGAATATAGTTAGTAAGATACTAACTAATTCCTTAATAAGGAGGAGTAAATTAAGAAGGTTACTAAAGGATTCTCTATTTCTACCTCTAATCTAAGCTCTACTTAGGTGCTTTTTACTAAAATTAATAACATTATAGCCTAAGCTAAGAGATAGAATCTATATACTATCTCTAATAAAAGCCTAATTAAGATAATCTATAAGTAGTTCTATAAAGACACTTTCTAAAAGGCTGTAGATAAGATTAGTATTACTCTTAAGGTATTTATCTAATTAACTAAGTATACTACCTTTAAAGCTAGACTTCTTAATGCTATTATATATAAGAAGGAGTATACCTCTCTTTTTACTACTAATTAGACTATAGATAACCTACCTTCTTAGTTAACTACCTAGTAACCTAAAAGTAACCTTAGTTACTAATACCTAAACTACTAATAACCTTAGTAACCTATAGTTAACATCTAGATTAACCTACTAACTTCTAATATAACTAATTAGGACTTAGCTTAAGGGATAAGTAAGTTAAAGATCTACTAGAATACTATTTAACTATAAAGTTTAGCTAGAATCTTTAAAGTTAATATAATAGTGCCTAATTAACCTTAGGTTATAAGCCCTAAAGACTAGTGTTAGTACTACTACTTTAACTCCTACTATATTATCTAAGACTGTAATTAGTATACTCTAAATAAGAATACTTACCTTATTATCCTAATTAGAGGAAGCTAGTTCTATAGAAAACATAATAGTTAGAATCCCCTTAATAAAATACTATTTATAGTTATTAATAAAGGCTAATTATATAGTATAGCTAATAGAGTTACTCTTCTTACCTATATTATAAATATATCCTCTAATAATAACTATAAGTAACTTATCTAAGAGATTCTTAACTAGCAGCTTAGCCTCCCCTAGTAATCCTCCCCTTTCTTACCTTTCTTAACTCCTTTAGCCTTAGTCTAATATATATATATAGTGCGCCTAGATCTAGCTAACTAAGATTATACTAATATCTACGCTATTATAAGAGGTTAACTATAGAAGAACCTACTACTAGTTACTAATTCTTACGCTAAGATAACTTATAGCGTAAAAAAGCCTACCTTACTACCCCTAATTAAACTAAGAATAGTTATATTTATAGATAAAAACTAGTATATTATAGAAATTAACTTTAATAACTCTAAGGGAGAT
Organism: Colletotrichum lentis; assembly: GCA_003386485.1. NCBI lineage: Eukaryota > Fungi > Ascomycota > Sordariomycetes > Glomerellales > Glomerellaceae > Colletotrichum > Colletotrichum lentis. The sequence continues at coordinate 1,320,976 of NWBT01000048.1, forward strand.
ACTAATTAGATACCCCTACTACTTTTACTAACTACTCTAAAGAAGATAATCCTTTAGTAACCCTAGCTATTAGATAATATAAAGAATATATCTCCTAAGGAGTTCCTTAATTAGTAGCTTAAGAAGCTACTTAATATAACTAAGATTATAACTTCTAACTATTCTAGGGAGCTTAATCTGCAGTAAGAGGCCTAAAGGCTTACTAAGAAGAAACTAAATACTTTAGTATTACTTCCTATTAGGATCTTAAGGAAGATCTAGCTAGAGTTTAACATTATAATAGGAGCTATACTCTATAATTAGAGCTATACTAATACTAATAGAGTTCTTATTAAGGTGCTAAAGTCTCTAGTTAATATTACTAAGATAAGTTAGTAAAAAGCCTATATTAAGAAGCTAATTAATAACTATAACTATAATATAACTTCTAGAGCCTCCCCCTCTATAATAATTAAATATATTAAAAGGTCTAAGCTTACTACTAGGATTCTAACCTTTATTATCTTAAATACTTACCTTTAGCTTAAAGTCTAGATATTAAGTGTTAATTAGAGTAATAAGGGCTTTACTGTCTCTATAATCCTTAACACTAGTGCCTAGGTTAATATCCTCTTAAAATAGTACGTTAAGTTAGTAGGGATTCTATATACTTACACCTAGCTTAAGATAAAGACCTTTAAGAATAATAATCCTACGCTTTTTAATAGATTCTACCTTACTAATATCTAGATTAATAAATATAAGGTTATAATATCTTTCTTTATTAAGGATAAGTATAAGACCTCTAATTAACTTCTTTTTAAACTTCTTTTTATTTAAGACACTAAGCTTTTATTTAGATATAGTAATAACCTAATTACTGCTTTTATATATACTAAAGATACTTAGATTAAGGTTTTTATTAGTGTAATTAGGACTAATAACTCTTTAGAGGTTATAGATATCTTACTATAACTAGATTAGTACCTTTAGGAGGTTTTTAATTTAGGAAACTAAAGACTAGTAGTAACACTAAGAATACTACTAATACTAATAACTTTTACCTAAACCTTAACTTAGATAATAATAAGTAAGTAGCTACTATTATTAATTAAGACTAAGTAGATAATATTATAATAGTTATAGTAAAGAATATAATTAGTCTATAAATAGCCTAAATCTAAAGAATTATAATAATTACCTAAAGAGATACTTAGAAGTATTAATATAACCTTACTACTACTAGTAATACTTCCTTTAATCTAGCTATAAAGCTAGTTACTTAATAAGAAGAATATACTATAACCTACTAGATTATAAAGCACTATAAGAAAGTAATCTAGTAGTTTAAGATAACTAACTAGGCTATTACCTACTACATCTAGAAGTTAGATTAGAAAATAATATATAAGACTAAATATAAGAAAATACACCTAGTAGATAATATACTATCTAATAGATTAAGCCTAAATAGGAACCCTCTCTAGAAGCTTAAGAAGGTTAATAACATTAAAGATAAGCTTTAGGATAGATTAAAGCCTTATTCTAACCTAATTACACTTAAGTTCTCTAATATTAAACTTTAATTAAGGCTAATATATAACTAACTTAATAGTATTCTTAAGGACTTAAACTACTTACAGTAATAGGAGTCTTACATTATTTACTATCTAGGTAGGAACTAGTAAGGTATTCCCTTACACTATTCTATATACACAGTACTTATTAATCTATACAGGTAGAAAGAAAAACCTCCTACAATTTATATAGAAGGAAAACTACTCTATCTTATTAAACATTAGAAGGTTAGCTTATTTTTGCCTAACATAATATAGGATTATTATAAAGGGAAACATAATATATAGGTGTAGTGTACTATTATTAGAGCCCTATTATGCATATAGGGCTTAGGGCTCTACTTTTATAGGGCTCTAGTAGCTAATTAGACTTCTGCAAAAGTGGCTTCCTGCAGTTAGAATTAAACTAACTGTCTGCATGCAGAGCATATAGACGCTGCTAGATATATACTACTGCGTTATGTAGGTCTTAAACTACTTACTTCTATAAGAAAAAGACCTTCTTAAGTAGATTCTTTACCTATATAATGTAGTAGTATATGTCTAGCAGCGTCTATATGCTCTACATACAGATAGTTAGTTTAATTCTAACTGCAGGAAGCTACTTTTATAGAAGTCTAATTAGCTACTAAAGCCCTATAAAAGTAAAGCCCTAAGCCTTACATACATAATAGAGCTCTAATAATAGTGTACTACACCTATATATTATGTTTTCCCTTTATAATAATCCTATATTATGTTAGGTAAAAATAAGCTAACCTTCTAATGTTTAATAAAATAAAGTAGTTTTCCTCTTATATAAATTATAGAAGGTTTTTCTCTCTATCTATATAGATTAATAAGTACTATATATATAGAATAGTATAAGGGAATACCTTACTAGTTCCTACCTAGATAGTAAATAATATAAGACTTCTATTACTATTACTATAAGTAGATTCTTCTTAATTAGGAAAAAGCTCTAGCTTAGGACTTTACTAAATATAGATAACTTAATATAATAATTATGCCTCTATAGGTTATTAAGAAGATTCTATATAAGGCGTAGTAGGCTAAGAGTATTCTAATTCTAAAGGCCCTCCTTCTATAGGTCTTTAATATAATTAGATAATATATCTAATAAGGTATTATTAAGGAGAGTTATACTACTTACTAGAATCTATAGTTCTTAGTTATAAAAAAGGATAGCAGTCTCTAACTAATTAATTTAGTAACTTAAATTAATAGTATTACCCTTTAAGATACCTAGTAACTACTTAATATAGATGCTTTTTTAGAAGAGTTTATAACTAATTAGCTTATTATAAGGACTAGGGTGGTGTGCTACGCCCTATAATAGACTATTCTAGTATTACTAAAAGATCTGCTAGTTTAGGCACTTTATGTCTAGACTGCACTACATATGTCCTTAAGTAAGGCGCCTAGATGCTAGCGTCTTACCAACTAGACTAACCCCTTATAATTACCCCCCCTTCTAACGCAACGCGTCCTAAGTTAGGCCTACACGTCCGCTAGCGCTAGATGCTGTGCGCTAGAGACAAAGGCTATGCAAACCCTAAAGGCCTTAGGCGTCTAGCACCTAGCGCCTGCCTGGCTGTCGCTAGGCAGCGCTAGGCACTGCCTATCACACGTTAGTCCCTCTAAGCCTAATGTAGGTTGCACTTTATGCTGCAGAGTTAGCGCTAGCTAATCTAAAGGCGCTGACTAGGACTAACCTAGCTGACTAAGGGCAGCTAAGGAGCCCTACCCTAGTCTAGCCTGCTTACATATAAGTGACGCTGCTAGCAGGAATCAAACCTATAGACTTTACACTTAACTAGAAGACCTATAAAGTGCCTAAACAATTATAAGAACTAGGGTGGTGTGCTACGCCCTGTAATAGACTATTTTAGTATTACTAAAAGATCTACTAGTTTAGGCACTTTATGCCTAGACTGCACTATATATATCCTTAAGTAAGGCGCCTAGACGCTAGCGTCTTACTGACTAGACTAACCTCTTACACTTATTTCCCTTTTAGACTTCTTCTCTAGCTATAATTAGGTCTCCCTTAATGTTAGTATTATTATAGGGTAAGGTTGTTATTAAGTAAGGCTATTTATAAATCTTATAATAATTAGCTTTATCTTAATAGGTTGTTGTTATTATTATGTTAAACTAATCTTACTCCTAGGAAGGAAGTAGGTATTTACCTAGGGTAGCAGGCGCCCTGCTAGCCTACCCTTAGGTAGGGTAGTATTATGCAGCCACCTATAATAACCTACTTCTGCTAGGGCTAGATTTATTCTAAGCCCTAAGGTTATAGGTTTAATTCTAACACTAGTAACTTCTCTTTTTATTAAGAGGCTGTAGAATTAAACTACGCCTTTATATTATATATTTACCCTTTTGTTCCCCCTTTCTGCCTAATTATGCTTCCTAAACCTACTTACCTAATTAGCTAGAAGTTAATACCTAACTTAAAAATAATTAAGTTAGGTATTATTTTCCCTAGGTTCCCTAGATTCCTCTATAATCCCTATATCTATCTACGCCTCTACGCTAGTTATATTTCCTCTAATTACAGCCCCTTTTTTATACCTAATTTACTTATCCTTCTATTTAGATAGTAAGGCTATTTAAAGCTATAATTTACTTAAGGGCGCTATTTAGATTACCTTTTGTTATAGCGTTAGTAAGGTTATCTTTTCTGTTAATCTATCTAACCTCTACTAGCTCCTGCTGCTTATATAGTTACTAAAGCGCTATAATGTTCATTATAAGGCGCTTTTCTTACATAAAGCCTAGCTTAACTAGGCACTTATATAGTAAGTATAAATTAGTGTAGATAACAGTTAGAAGTAAAAGTATTCCTAGCTTCCTTATAATTATAGTAACTATAGTAGAAATTATAACTGCTATATTAACGCTAGTAACTATACTGTATACCTTAGAAGTAAGTACACTTTATGTAACCCTTTTTAACTTTATAAAGCTAAAATAGACTACATTACCTCTAATATTAAAAGTGCCCTTATTATTATTAACGTCTTTATTTATAAGTAGGATAATAAAGCTAATCTATAACAAAAGGTTAGTGTTGTTTATAAATAATCTATCTATAAAGATAAAGATCTTAACTGTTAATAGGTTAAGAGGTATAAAGTTAAGACTATAATTAATTAAGTCTCTTTACTATTAGAGGCGTTAATTAAGGGCTTTAATCTAAGCTTAATTAGGGCGCTAATGCTAGGCTGCAGTAGATAAATTAAAGGCTGCCTCTAGTTAATAGACAGAGGTAATATATACACCTTACGCTTGTTGCTTTATATATTTATTTATAGCTCCTTCTAAGTTAGTATTAATTAGCTTAATCTTTTTTTCTTACCCTTTTTGCTTTAAGGAAACCTTACTACTATTATTAATTATAATAATACCCCTATTAAACATAAGGGGGTTAGTAGTTAATAGGTATTCCTTTAGCTTAGCCTTAAGATTAGCCTTTATAAGCTCCTCTTTCTCTATTACGTTAAAAGGAGTATTACTTAGCCTAATTATATTATTAGTTTACATCCTAATTAGGCTAAAGGATAGGTTTCTAGTTATAGTTAGCAGTAAGTAAGGGTTATATAAGGTTGTCTCTATTATTAACTTATCCTTATAATAGGTGTTATATATAACCTACTAGTATGTACTAGCTTCTGTAATACTGTATAATAGCTTTACTACCTCTATAATAGTCCCCTTTAGATATTAGTTATAGATCTAGGTTAGTAGGTAAGCTAAGATTATATAGTTAAGCTAAGACGTTAATTAAGTATACGCTTAGGTAATATCCCTTAACTATAACTTAAAGCTATCTTAGGTTAATAGAGATAGCGTAATAGTAAGGATTAGGCGCTAGCTTAGTTACTATATTATAGGTAACTAGGTTAATATTACTATTTTTCTATTATCTATGTAACCCTATATTACTAAATAGGATTTCTTAAATAGAGCGTCTGTAGCACTATTCTTAATCTTATTAATAATATAAGACTTAAAAATACACCCTCTATACTTACCTTAATTATATAGAATAAAGTTAAACACTCCTTACTTAATTAGGGTATTAATTTCCTTTATAGTAGATACCTTAAATAGTAGGCTAGAGGTAGTAATAATCCCTTTTGCCTAGAGTTCCTTAGAGAGTATATAATTAGCTACCTCTCTCTTAGTAAGGTAGATAGTAAAAATCTTATTATTAATAGTAGTAGTAGGCCTAATATTCCCTTAGGTATCTTCCTTAATTATTAGAGTTATATTAAAAGCACTATTACTATTAGGCTTATAATAGTATAGCTTAACGCTAGTTAATTAGAAGGATTAAGAGCTATTAACATTAATAATGTATTTCTTACCCTTTATGTTAATTAGACAGAAAGGGCTAGTCTAGCCTTTATTTTCTTACTATATGCAGACCTTTAATCTAATAGCTAGTTTCTTAACGCTAGAGGTGTCTAGTCTGTTATATATGTTAAGGGCGTTATTAACCTATCTCTTTATATAAATCTAGGTAATAGCAGCAGTAGCCTTATAAATAGCCTTAGTATATTAAATAATACTTAGTAACAGCAGTAAGTTATCTATTATATTTGAGGTAGGCACTAAAGATAAGTAGTATAAGGATAAGGCTGTCTAGGCTAGCAGTATTATTAACGCACTTAATAGCGCTCTAGAGGGTTACTTAGCGTAGGAGGTTAAGGCACTTATCTCTTATAATATTATAGGCTTAGCATACAGCTGTATAGTATCTTTTAACCTTTCTAACGCTATAATAAGCTTTAATAAGGATAATCTTAACGTTAATTACTATAGCTTTTACCTTACAGTAGAACTCTACAGATGTAAAGTTCCTCCTAGCATTAGCTATAATCTAATTAGGTAGTCCTTAGTATATATTAATCTAGTAGAGATATAGTGCTTCCTATACTACCTTAGCTAATATGTCCTTTAGGAACCTAGCGGCATTAAAGGCAGTAGTAACATTAATAATGTAAAGGATAGGGTAGTTACCTTTAAGGTATATTATATTAATAATAACTTTATAGTTAAAGGAATAGTCTTTAGCGTCTTTAATAGTAAAGCAGAATTAGTAAGGGCTCTAACTATATAGTTAATAGTAATAGTAGTATTTTATTAACTGCTAGATAGCATTAATATAGACGTTATAACCTACTTTATAAATAAGCTTATAAAGGCAGTAAATAGAGGGATAACTAAAGCGTTAATAAGGCGCCTTAGCTTAGGCTTAGTTATATAATTCCTAGCAGTAATAACTTCCTCTAAGGGTCTAAGAAGCATCTATAGGTAACCCTATTTTCTTATAATAGGTATAGTAATATCCCCTTACTAAAGAACGTTATTAACATTATTAAATTAGACCTTAAGGTAGTCTATATTATAAAGGTAAAGGAGAAAAGAGGTATTAATAGGTATAACATAAAAGTTAATAGGCCTAAAGGGGGTAGTAATAATAATCTTACTAGAAGACTTAATAGGCTGCCCTCTGCTAAATTAGATAGATACCTTAACAGTTAGGTTAATTTCTACTAGTTAGATATATTAAAGGGTAATAACTTAGGGATATCCTGCTGTTAAGTAACTAGTAGCGCCTATATTAGGTAGGATACCTTAGAAGACCTTAGATAAGTATTTATTAAGTAGGAAGGCTAAATTAGGGCCTATTAATAGCTTCTTTTCTTTAATTAGGTTATTACCTAAGGTAGGTATCTAAATATACTGCTAAATGCTTAGGTTAGCCTTAGTTAAGTAATAGGTAAAGGACTAATTAGCTAACTAGCTGGTAATTACCCTTCTATTAAAGTTAGTTTTACTAAAGAAGGCAGTAGCTAAGTAAAAAGACTTATTATTATTAACCTTATTAGGCTTATTTCTAATTATAATACCCTAGAGGTATTAGGTAAGGTCTTTATTACTATCTTTATTAGTAAGGGAAGAATCTTTACCTTTATAGGCTGTTAAGAAAGTATTATAAGCTACTTTACTAGTCTTACTCTTTGTCTGCTTGCTAGCCTTATATTTATTATAGGTATGCTTCCTCTTATTAGGGGTGTAGTTAGTTAAATAACACCTAGTTTGCTTATAGACATAATACTTCTAATTAGTAGGCGTAGGCTAACTACCCTTTTGCCTTTTACCTCTATATTAGTTATCCTTACTGTTACTACAGTAGGTATAATTAGTAAAGTGCTATGCCTAGCTCTAGCTAGGCTTATAATAGTAGTAGCAGCTATAGTGATTATAATTATAATTATAAGTAACATACTGCTGTATAACTTTTACCTTATTTTTAGCAGTTATAAATACAAACTAGAGCTAGTTAATAACGCTGTTAAGGGTATTTAATAGGTTATAGAGGTAAAGTTAAGCCTTAGGTACGCTACAGCAGGCGTTTAAGAGCTGCAGTCTAAAGAAATTATTAGTCTAATATGCTGAAGGAAGAGCCCTTTAGATAACGTTAAGGCGTAAGATTATTAGCTTAAGGATCTTACCCTTTGTTTTTCCTACTAGCTCTAACGCTTCTATCTGTTAATATAAAATCTACTGCTACTTAGTAAAGTAACCTTTAATAGTTTCTTTAGTCTTAAAGTGCCTATAAAGGGCGTTAATAAGGATGTAGAAGTTATATAGCCCTTAGCTGTAAAGGCGTTAGAAGTAAAAGTCTAATACCTTACCTTTTAGTATTATTAGGAAGGTAATACTAAGATACTTTACGTTATTAGTAATACCTACATTATTATAGTTCTTACAAAAGATTATAAGCTTAATATTAAGTATATTATATTTCTTACTAGTGTACTTTATATTAGAGCTAGTATATAGCTTTAATAGGTTGTTTAGCTGCTTTAGGGTAGGCTAATTAAGAGGGTTAGAACGCCTCTTATAATTAGGCTAAACGTTATAAGCCTTATATAGGGTATTAACGTAAAGTAAAGGAGAGTGTGTTACCTATTACTAATATAGTAGAGGTAACTTAGGAGGACCTCCTTACTAGTAAGGAAAGATAGAGTAGTAAGGATGTAATAAAGCATAAGTAGGCTATAAAGGTTATAAAGTATATAAAAAACGTAAAGGTTACAGCCTATTATTACAGTAGAGCTAAAGGGTAGGCTAATTATAGCTATTATTAACTAGGAGCTTATAGGTTGTTATTACCTTAAATCCTACCTTAAAGTCCTATAGGAGTATAGTCTTAAAGTTTAGGCTGTTAAAAAACCTTCTTACTAGTGTAATAAGGGGAGTTTAATAAGGTAGTTTTCTTATAAAGCTGCCCTATTACGTAAGCGTTAAAGGCCTAAGGGGTATCTACTTTTCCTATACGTTTAAAGGGCTAGCTACTATCCCTATGTTACTACTTAGTAAGGGTAGGTCTATTAGGCTTAGTATTACTAGCTGCTGCTACTACTATTATTATTAGGGCGTAAGCATCCTCTAGCGTACTAATTTGCTAGACAGCAGTAGCTTTATAATACTATTAACAAAGTTATTAACTTTATAATAGCTACAGAAAAGTAAGTCCTTTATATACTACTTATTAAATTCCTCTTATAACTATAGGTAATATTCTTTAAGGTTAAGGACCTTTATAAGGTTAATAGAGATCTTCTATAACCCTTACCCCTATAGGATAAATACTCTATATTAAAGGAGGTAATTCTAAAGCTTTATAAGGAGTGTTACATCTATAAGGTTAAAGGTTTCCTTAGACTATCTATTATACTTAAGAAGGAAGGCCTCCTAGAGGGCTAATACGTAAAACCTTTTAATTTGCTACTTAGTTATTATGCAGGTAATAAAGGTGTTAACTTATAACAAAGTTACCTTATCTAGCGTCACCTAAGGATAATCCTATATCTTAGGATTAATATATTTTAATAGGCTTAGTAGGATCTTAATAGTGCTATTAACTCTAATAGAAAGTTAGTTAATTAACTAGATTGTTAATATTATTATAAAAGGAAAGAGGATAAGGATAAAGTTATTAGTAAAGTTGTTAATAGTTTACCTAAACAGTGTAACTAAACTAACTAAACTGTCTGTTTGTTTGTTAAGTAAAGTAAGGGATAATAGAAGAAGGAAAAACAGTTAAATAGGTAGAAGGGTCTAATATTAATAATAGAGGTAGTCTTACCTTAAGGCAGCTAGGCTGTACCTTAAAGATTACTATACCTAAGGCTATTATTAACAGCGTAATTAACATATTAGTTTTTAAGTTAATAATACGTAGGTTAAAAACCTTAATTAGCATAACAGGTAGACTAAACTAGAATTATTATCTCTTCTATAATATCCTTACTAACCTATAATTACTATAATAGCTATTACTAATTAGTATTAGTATTATTATAAGGTAAGGTTATTATTAAGTAAGGCTATTTATAAATCTTATAATAATTAGCTTTATCTTAATAGGTTATTATTATTATTATGTTAAACTAATCTTACTCCTAAGAAGGAAGTAGGTATTTACCTAGGGTAGCAGGCGCCCTGCTAGGCTACCCTTAGGTAGGGCAGTCTTATGCAGCCACCTATAATAACCTACTTCTGCTAGGGCTGGATTTTATCTAATTATTAAGGGTTGTAGTAATAGGTTAATTATATATATTGCTTATATATAACTATAACTATTATGCCTAGCTGCTAGCCCCTAACTTAGGCCTATAAGAACCTTATTCCTAGGTGCCTAAGGCTATAACTAGAGCCTACTGCTTAGGAAGAAGCCTACAGCAGTCCCTCTAGTATTTAGTAAAGGGCTAGCTACGCTAGGCTTAAGCTTATCTCTAGGCCTACGCCCTATACGTATAGGTTACGCCCTATATGCGTATAGCCTTTAATTTAATATGCCCCCTTAGGGAAAGACTTCTCTACAGCCTTTATAGGCTGCAGAAAGGGCGTTAATATTACGTAAGCTTAGCATACATAAGAAGGCTTTTCCTGCTAGCTTATATGCTTATAAGACTGTTTTCTCTACTGCTTATACATTAGGCTTAGCTATTTCTGCCTGTAGGTAGGCTTTATTAATTATAAGATTCTTTACGTAGTTAGCCTTAAGGACCTCCTTCTTATTAGTTATATTAAGCTAGAGAAAGAAAGTATTATACTTTGCTAAATTAAGGGCCTTTATTAAGCTATCTACTATAAGCTCTACTAATAGGGTATATATAATATCTATGTAGCTATTAGTAAATTCTTAATGCAGCTAGTAGTTATAAATATCTATATAGTAAAGCTTAGTGTATAGCTATAAAATCTTACTTATAATAAGCTTTACTGTCTGCTAGTTATTACACTAGATTTATATTCTTATAGGTGTTACCCTTATTAATATATTTATAGATAGGTCTTTACGCTATGTAGGTAGTTAGATCTAAAGTCTTAAGATTAATTAGCTTACAAAAAGCGCCTCCTTAGCAGCCTAGGTAAGTATAAGCAGCTCTGCTTCTATTATTAAGGTTATAACTATATCTTATCTATTAGCTTACTACATAATAAGGCCTCTAAAAAGCTTTATTATAAAGGCTTATAAGCTTCTTTAGGTTAGAGTATTATTACTAAAGCTTATATTAGAGGTAACTTTAAAGGCGTCCTCTTTACTACCTAGCTTAGCGCTAAAGTAAAGGTAAAAGTATTACGTTTTATAGAGGTATTAAAGGACTCTATTAGCAGCTTTTTAGTATATATCTAAAGGGTTTTAATTAAATCTTATAAGCCTGCTTATAGTAAAAGTAATATCTAGGTATATTATTATAGCAGCATAAAGGATAGTGCTAACTTTATGTTAATACTAGTAAATCTCTATAGGAGGCGTATTATCTTTATGTAGTAGTAGCTCTTCCTTTATTATAGGTGTATACTAGGTAGTATTATTATCTATAACGTTAGTATATATAGGAAGTAGTTTCCTACACTTCTTAGTGTATACAGCCTATAAGAGCTATAGGTAATAGGTTTTATAGTTATATATAACCTTAAGGCTAAGGAACTACTAGAGATTCTTACTACCTTTAAGGTAGTATTTAGTCTGCAGTATATATAGCTTATCTATTACTATAAGCTTATAAGCCTTTAGGAAGGTAAGAATGTAATTATTAACGTAAAAGAAGAAGGTAATCTCTTCTTTCTGCTAGTAGTAATTCTCTCTAGCTATAAGTTTAAAGCCCTACGCTATAAGGCCCTTCTTAAAGTGCTTTTACTAAAGTATAAGCAAACAGCGCAGCCTATAGAGGGCTTTCTAAAGGCGTAGGATAACGCCTTTCTTATAGTGTCTAGGTAGTATCTCTATATATATTTCCTTATTAATATCTATATGTATAAACGTATTTACTGTATTGTATTAGAGCAGCTTATAATTAAAGCAGGTAGCTATAGCTATTAGGATCTAGAAAGACATACCTATAAGCGTTATAATGTATATATCTCTATTATCTTTTACCTATTAGTTACCTTATATTATAAGCCTAGCCTTTACTTTAATAAGGCAGCTATACTTATTAAGCTTATAGGTATAGACCTAATAGTAACTAAGAATCTAATTACTATATGTAGAAGCTTTAGATACCTCTTACTATAAGCGTAAGGTTATATAGCTATTAAGGTGTAATATCTTAGCTTTACAGAAGGCGTCTTTAAGGAGATAGTATTAGAGTTAACTATATAACGTAGGGAGCAGCAGGAGTTCCTTCTAGTAGGTACTATATAGGGTATTAGCTTTATAATAGGCTCCCTCTAGAATTACTATAAGTGCTAGCTCTAGACTATATAATCCTATTATATAAAGGCATTCTAAGGATTAGTCTATACTTTACGTAAGGTCTTATAGGGGGCTAGTCTGCAACCTAGGCGTTCTAATACTATCTATTAGTTTGTTTTTTATAGAGTTATATACATAGGAATACTTATTATATATACGCCTAGTAAGAAACACAGCCTTAAAAGATATATATAACTGCTAGCAGCATATTAGAAAAAGGGTCTTATTAGCTTATTAAGATCCTTCTTACCCCCCTATAAACGCTGCTATAAGCGCAGTAAAGAATGCTAATCTTAGGGGTGTTAGCAGCAGCATTATAAGCTTAAACTAGGACTTAGTATATAGCGCTAGGGCAGTAGGCCTATTAGAAGGCGTTTCTACTACGCTTAGGGCGCTTAGGGTAGCGCCTAGAGGCACCCCCTTAGCTTTATTATAGTTCTTATAGATCTTATTAGCCTCCTTATTAGCTACATAGGATGTAGTTATATTATGCTAGCCTTTAAGAATAAGGTAGTTAATAATACGTTAAATATCTTAAAGGTCTAACTTATAAATATCCTTAGTAAGGGCCTTTAGGTTACTATTAAATATAAGCTTTTTATTAAAAATAACATCTCTTATTATAAATACTTTACTACTAAGGGGATTCTAAATCTAGTATAAGTTACTTAAAGTGTAGCTAATAAGATAACCTATCTACATACGTAAGGTAAGCCTTTTTAGGCGCTAGCAGTAAAGCTAAGCGTCTGCTGTAAGTATATATACTTTATAGCTATAGACTCTTAAGTGTAAAAAGTTAGGCTAGGTAAATTATATAGCGTCTTTACCCTAGAAGTGCTTATACTACAGCTAGTATAGAGTCTTCTAGCTATAAGAGGCTTATAGTGTGTAGTTATAAAGGTAGGTTATTTAAGAACGCTAATTAAACTAGCGTAGAACTAATTAGATCCTACAGTTAAGATTAGTTACATAATACAAAAAAAATAATAACAGCAGTTAGCCTAATATAAGCACTATACCCTATTCTTATGCTGTTAACTTAGTAAGGTAGCTTATTTAAGAATATATAGTACTATAGGGGATAGTATAGTCTACTAGAGATAGCTTCGCTCTTAAGGTCTATACTACTAAAGTCTGCAGTAAGAACTCTTAACTATAGAGGTATTTAACCTTAAGAGGCAGGCTTATTAGGTATATATAGTTAGCTAGGATAGAATCTAGGATTCTCCTATTAACTATACCTATAACCTGCTAAACCTGCAGTTTAGACAAATTATCCTAAAACTAAAGTAACTAAATTAAATCCTCCTTTCTAATCTTATTAAGTCTAATCTTATTAACTCCTTATTCTACTTAGTTATACCTACGCTTAACCTAGATAACCCCTTTAAACTAGGCACCCCTCTTAATTATAACCCCTTAGAGGTTATAAAACAGTTTATAACAGCTTAAATAAGCTCTATTATTAAGCAGTATAGAGGGAACTCTTTATATAATATTATTACTATTAATAGCAGAATAGATAACTATATAGTAATTAATATTACTAGCGTTAGATTAGTAATCTTACTTCTTAACAGCCTAGCAGCTAATATAGACCTAATTATTAGGGTAAGGTAGGCCCTATAGCAGCAGCTCTACTCTTTTGTTAGTAGGATAGCCTAGAAGCAGGACGACGTATCTAAAATTATAATAATAAAGGAGCACTTAGGCTAGCTGTAAGTAGTAATCTACGCTATCTAGTAGGTGCAGTATAATTAAGGGATAGAAGTAGAGATTTTACTAGAAGCTCTAAGGATACTGTTAGTTAGAAACTTAATGCAATAGTTATACTTAATATATGTCACTAGACCCCTAGAAAATAAAACACGTTTACATAATGTATAGCCTAGAAGGGTAAAGGTAGGTTATAGAGGCGTAAATCTTAGGCTAAAGGACGTCTAGAAGCTTTATGTAAATAGCTATACACCTAGCCTTACGCTTAATTATAGCTATAATACGCTCTGCAGCGCTGTTTTACGCTTAGGTATTTAGGGCGCTTACCTTAATATATATACTACATACGTTAAGGCTTATAGAAACCTTAGTGTTATTAGCTAACTTATTATTAGTCTTAATTACCTCTACCTTATAACTATAGTGCACTTTAAGTATAGTAAGGAAGTCTATAATTATTATAAGTAGTATATCTGTTTTATAGGTTTAAAGGTAAAAGTCTTAAGTTAGGCCTATTATATAGTCTAAAAAGAGTATATAGAAGTAGTAACCTATATAGCCTACCTTAAGGTTATAAAAGTTAACTATAAGGCAGTTACTAAGCTTTATATAGATAACTAACTCTTATAGGCTTCTTTACCTATATAACGCAGTAGTATATATCTAGCAGCATCTATACGCTCTATATACAGACAGTTAGTTTAATTCTAACTGCAAGAAGCTACTTTTGCAGAAGTCTAATTAGCTACTAGAGCCCTACAAAAGTAGAGCCTTAGGCCCTACATATATAATAAGGCTCTAACAACAGTATACTACACCTACATATTATGTTTTCCCTTTATAATAATCCTATATTATATTAAGTAAAAATAAGCTAACCTTTTAATATTTAATAAGATAGAGTAGTTTTCCTCCTATATAAATTATAAGAGGTTTTTCTCTCTACCTATATAGATTAATAAGTACTATATATATAGAATAGTGTAAGGGAATACCTTACTAGTTCCTACCTAGATAGTAAATAATATAAGACTTCTATTACTATAGGCTTCTTTAGACTATATAATAGGCCTTACCTAAGGTATAAGCCTTATAGTTAACTATTATAATAGGCTTATTAAAACCCTAAATACACACCTTATAAGTAATATTAGAGATCCTCTTAAGCGCCTCTAGGCTAGGGTGTCTAAGGTGCTAATACTAGGTAAGAAGGTTACTAAGAATAGGCTTCCTGTAGGTAGCTATTATAAAGGCGTTTCTTTTACGCTTTAGGCGTAACGTCTTATCTACGTAAATAGCTAGTAGGGGGACTGCAGCTGTAAGTATAGCTTCTAATAAAAAGGGCTAATAGTTAAGTACCTACTAGCTGTAAATCTTATTAATATAGGTAATAAAGGACTTATCTACTTTATGTAGGTAATTATTACCTAGGCTTATATCCTACTAGATTCCTTACTACTGCAGCTTAAAAAAGGATATAAGATTAGCAGTAATACCCCTATAAAGGATAACATTATATAAAGTAAGCTTAATAATATAATTCCTATATACTTAGAGCTTAATCTCTATAGTGCTATACACCTTAATAGGTAGCTGCTATATACCTACCTATATAAAGTTATCTATAGGTGCGCTACAGAGGGTCTTAAACTATATAGTATTATTAAATATATAGATATTACTACCTAAGTTAAGTATTACTAACTTAGCTAAGTAATATTAGCTCTTAGTAACGTAAAAGGAAGCTATAGAAATCTTACCTTAGCACCTACTATAAAGTTAATTAGAGCCTTTAGCTAACATTCTTACTACTTAGAGCTTCTTAGTAAGAGCCTTATTAGTCTAAAGGTATATTTTAATAAGCCTTTTAATACTTTTACTAAGCAGTCTATTATTTCTCTTTAGGTAAGGAAGTATATAGAAGCACTATATAATACTGTAATTAGGGCCTATATAAAGCTTATAGGTAGTGTCTAAAGTTATATACTTTATAGGTAGTATCTCTACTATACTTACGTTTATACTTAAGCACTTACGCTTTATAGTTACGCTAGCCTCTTATAAAGGTAGAGGGGTATAAGCCCCCTTAGCTAATAATACTCCCTTTCTCTTACGCCCTCTGTAGTTACAGCCTTATCTACTATAGTTATAGTTCTTATAGCTCTCTTTCTTATTATTATTATCTATTATTTTAGTGTAGGTAGGACTAAAAGCCTCTTACCTAGCCTTTCTTATATACTTACTTTTATCTACTAACTATAGGAACTCTTAGATATTAAAGAGGACTAATCCTAGCGTTAGGTAGTTATTAAGTACGTTAGTAACCTCTATACAGTAGTATATATAAACTTAGCTTATAAGATAGGTCTACTAGAAGGCTGCTATAAAAGGATTAAACTAGTTACTTAAAAGCTAGGCTTTTAGGATGCTACTAGTAGCAGCTTTATAGAGTGCCTTTTCCTACTTTATAAGCTAAGCCTTAACTTCCTTCTTAGTTCCTAAGTGCTTTAAGGTTACTTAGAGGACCTTTTCTAGCGTAATATATATATTCTCTTTACGTTTAGAAGGGTGTATTCCTATATAAGCCTAGAGGGTAATTACCTAAGTGTTAACCTTATTATTAGAGGTATAGTAATAAAGCTTAAGGTTAGTAGAGACAGTCTAGTATATCTATTCTTAGAGGTTACTATAGCGCTTAAGGCGCCTCTCTTATATACGTAGGTTATTATTATACTATATATAGCGCTTTTATAATAGGCTAGTATTACTTTGCGATAGGTGTATAGTAACTTAATATAATTTATCTAAGCTAAGGAGAGAAAGTAGAAAGTATAAATAACGTATAGTTTATATAGGTATTTATCTTATGCGTATTATATATATACGCCCCTCTAGCTGGTTGTAAGCGATAGTAGGTTGTAGTAAGCACTAGCCTAGCTACACTTATTATAGCGTAGCCTATAATATATGCTCCCCTCCTACGCTATAGGGCTCTACTAGCTCTTAACAGTTATATACTGTAATTTAAGAAACAGCCTACTAAATATTCTTATAGGCTAGCAGGCTTATTATTTTTCTTCTTTTTTCCTTACTAGCCCTTTTATTAATATTATAAGTATTTATCCTACGCGTAGCTGCGCTTTCCTTTTGTTTTTATTAGTCTTTTACTAATTACTAGTTATTTATTATAGGAATTAGATAATTTATAATAGCTGTAAGTAAATTAATCCTTATGTAGGCCTACGCGCATGCATATAAACTGCTAATTAGTTACTAACTTATAAGACAGCCCCCTATAATCCCTAGCTACTCTTTATCCCCTAAGGATAATAAGGCCTTTAACCTTATTACTCCCCTAAGCCCTAAGCCTTAGTTACTTACCCCTGCTGTAAGTTACCTCTTTAGTAAGCATATTATGTAATTTAACTAACCTAGCTAGGATAATAATAATAATAATAAGGCTAATAAGGCTAACTGTAGCTCTCCTATTATAAAGAGATATTACACTAATGCCTCTACCCCTGCTACTACCCCTGCTGCTACCCCTACCTGCGTGCTGACTATCCTTTATATACACCCTTACTTCCTATACGTTTACTGCCTTATGTGTAACTCTGCTGCTGTGCGATATGTAGAGAATATTAGCACCTATAGGCATTATTATCTTCCCTATGTGTAGTCTAACTGTAGCTACTAACCTGTATGTCTTTTGCTGCTTATATAAATCTTATGCCTTACTAATATAACTTAGATCCCTAAGGCCTCTTTAGGCCTCTATAAGGTAATATCTCTTGCTGCCTGCGCTGCTGCCCTAACTGCCTCTAGCTCTATAGAGTGTACCTCTTTTTAGCTAGCTGTTAAGGCCTAGGAGGTTATAACTAACTTAGAGTAGGAGGCGTAGAAGAGCACTAAGAAGATATATAGAAAGCGTGCCTATAGTGTATCTAATAATATACTCTCTGCGTCTACTATACCTACTTCCTCTTTCTTAGTCTTTACTGCTGCTATAGCTGCTACCTAGGCTGCTACTACTGCTGCTAATAATACATACAGTAAGGTTACTTCTTACTTAGGTAGTCTTATAGCTACCTAAGGTAAGCACCTTATTATTATAGTTAAGAAGATCTTAGTCTCTTTTAAGAGAGTAAGTACTAGTTTTATACTCTCTTCTATATAACTTTTATGCTAACTTTATATTCCTAGTTTGTTAACTTTATTATTACTAACTTTAGTTATAGCCCCTCCCCTAAGCTAAGAGACTCCTAGTAGAGAAGTCTCCTGTATGCTCTAAGTATGTTTATTCTATGCAGCCCTACTGCTTACCCTATAGGGCCTAGTTATTCTTTATAAGCTACAGCCTTTTAATAGAGATTTATTACTTATCTGCTTATTATATATTCTTATCTTCCTTTATATATATATATTACCTCTATTATAGACGTTAATAGGTCTATACTTCTTTTTAAAGAAGTCTAAGGCTATAATGTCTTTAATTAATTTAATAGGTTTCTATATAGCTTTAGTAAAGCCCTCTTAGCGCACTAGCGCCTAGTGCGTTTTTACCTTTCCTCTGCTGCGTTATTACATACTGATCATTTTAGTAACGCGCTATTCCTCCTTACTGTCTTTTATTAAAGGGGGAGGTTACGTATTATAGGCTTTCTAGCCTAGTAAAGGGTTACTTCTAGTGCAGTGTAATAGGTCTATATAAAATTAGTTATAGATATTACTAGGTATATTAAGTTTAACTATAAGGGGGCTAATTACTTTAGTAACTTAGTAATAGTAGTGTAGCTAATTAAGCTTGTAATTTAGTTATAGAGAGCAGTAGTTACATATTAATAACTATATATTATTACCTACTTTAAACCTTTTAGCTGTGCTTTGCTGCTTGTTAGCTAATTCTTTAGTTTGTTACTAGGCTGCAGCTGTTACTGCTTATACTATTAAAGTTACTTTAGTTATTTGTTATATAAGTCTTTTAGCGACCTTTTTGCGTATATCTGTTATCTTTAGTGCGCTCTCTTTAACTGCAATAGGGTCTATATAGTAACTATGTTCTATAAAGAAGGGGCTTAACCTAGTTACTAATGCAGTGTAGTTATTAATTGCTAGTTACGTAACTAGTGTTTAATACGCCTAATCCTCTTAAAGGTAACTTATGTAGGTATGTAACGTTACTTAAATCTCTTAGTTAAAGCGCTTAGTAGCTTTATTACTCTATAGGTAGTATAACATACTTAGTCTTTACTTAATACTAGTAAGTATGTAAAACTTATACTAGAACTTACTTATCTAGTTACTCCCTCTATTACTAATAATGCTTTTTAGTATGCTGTAGAAGTAATAATAGTAACTTAGGAATCTTTTAGTATACACCTCTATATCTATTATTACTATTAGCTTAAGTGTTACTAACTTTCCTAGGCGGTCTATAATAACCTATATGTTAGTAGTGTAGTCTAGGCTAGATAGTAGGAGGTCTGTAATAAAATCTATTAAGAGATTACTTTTTAAGCGCTTAGGTATGCTTAGTAGTTACAAAAGGCCTTTCTTTATATTACGTTAGATCTTACTGCTTCTATATACATTACAGTTATAGACAAAATGCTGTACTATTTGTAACTAACCTAGCTAGTAAAACCTCTATAAAAGTATTTCTAAGATGCTGTTTCTACTTAGGTGCCTAGTTGCAGTTAAATTATAGCTCTGTTATACTAACTAGGTGTGTAGGCTATTAGAGGGGGAATTAGGGTTATTATTACTTAGCACTTATATCTTCTCCCTCTAGGTAAGTTGCTTTATGTTATTAAGGTAGCAGTCTGTAATCTAAATATGTAACTAGAGGTCTAGTAGGAGTAAGTAGTCCTCTTGCTAGATAGCTATGTATACTGCTTAGAAGATAGTATTACTATCCTATGTTATAACCTATAAAGCTTATAATTCTTTATCCTTAAATACCTTTATATGTAGCACTAGAGGTGTCTCTATTACGTAGTAGGCTATTACTAGCTGCGCTTTGTCTAGGATTATTTAGATAATACATCCCTACTAGTAGTTATTATCCTATATAAGGGGGGTATCCTACTTACGTTAAGAGAGCGTATTAGGAATGCTTACGTTCTTACTAGGCTAGTATATAATATAGAAGTTATATTTAGTAAGTATCTTAGCCTAATAGCTTTAGCGCTCTATTAACTTCTGCTTTTTTATAAAGTACTTAAGGGACTTATAGTTAACTATTACTTTAAAGGGCTCCTTTAAGCTATATAGCTCTACTCTCTATGCTTAGAGGTAATTTAGTATAGCTAATAGCTTCTTATTATAGATAGGGTAGTTATACTACGTTAGTATAAGCTTTTATAAGTAAAAAGTAATAGGTTAGCGCTTACCCTTATTGTTTACTTACATTAAGGCGCCCCCTAGCGTAAACCTAGAGTAGTTAGTCTCTATAAACGTTAGGGCGTCTAGGTTAAAGTTTTATAGTAATAGAGCTGTTATAAAGCAGTTCTTTAGCTCCTTAAATGCTGCAGCACACTTTATAGACTATATAAATAATACGCCCTTCTTAGTAAGGTAAGTTATTAGCTTAACTACCTTAGTGTAGTTAGGTATAAATATCTAGTAATAGTTAGTAAAACCTAGGAAGCTTCTTACGCCTTTAACAGACTAAGGCGCTAACTACTTACAAATAGTGTGCACCTTTTCTAGGTCTGCTAAGATGCTCTTCTTAGCTTCTAGGATAAAGCTAATATACTTTACCTTCTTTATGCTAAAGTTACTCTTCCCTACGTCTAGGCTAAGCCCTACTACGTAGAGCTTCTTAAGGACCTAGCAGACCTTCTGTTTGTAGTTCTCTTTTATCCTATTAGAATAAATAAGGATATTATTAAGGTATATAGTAATAAAGTTATTAAGAAACTCCTAGAGTAAGCTGTTTATAAAGCGCTGCTAGTTTGTAGGCGTATTTATTAGCCTAAAAGGGCAGACTAACTACTTAAAAAGCCTATATTACATACAAAAGGCGGTCTTATACTTATTACTATCTATAATTTATATCTTATAGAAGGCTGCTACTATATCTACTTTAGTGTACTACTTAGCTAATCCTATGTAATAGAGAGTCTTAGAGATAAGTAGTAGGGGATAATAGTCCTTCTTTATAATTACGTTTAGCGCTTAGTAATTACAGTAAAAGTATAACCTACTGCCTAGTTTGTATACAAAAAGCACTAGCGCCTCTACTGTAGAGCTGCTTACTTAGATAAAGCCCTTATTAAGGAGGTCCTCTAGGGTCTTCTTTAGGACTAATAATTCCTCTCTTAATATACTGTAAAGGGGGCTCTACAGTAGGGTTACTTCTAGTTCTAAGTCTATACAGTAGTTACAGCTAGGTTAGCATAGAGGCACTTTTATTAAGGTGTTAGGGTTAAATAAGTTACTATATTTGTTATGTACCTATTATAGTAGTGCTATAACTTTAGCAGCTTGTTTTACCCTTTTGTTTAACTTTAGCTGTAAGGCTTTCTCTACGTTAGTAAGGCTAACTGCTATAATCTAGGAGAACGCCTGTAAGTCCTTACTTATCTTTCTTATAGATAGGTTGCAGTAGGTGGTGTAGTCCTTACGTGTAGCCCTATAATAGATAGCTATAAAGGTAGGCGCTCTAATTACTTATGTAGCTCTAATTTTATATACTATTATAGACTCTTATTAGCTAACTAGGCGTAGCGTAAGGTCTGCTTACCTATAGTATATAGTGCGCTTTATAGCGTTATAAACAGCATAGTTATATTCTATCTAAGGTTTCCTTAGGAATATGTTAATATTAAGGCTATATATAACGTATATGTATATACGTTAGTAATATCTATAGAGTTTAAGGTTAAATATAACTACTCTCTCTACTATTATACTAGCTAATTTATTAGTAAACCCTTTTAGGGGGATTTTCTATTAAGAGACGTATAGAAAGCGCTAAGCGTGTATAAAGTTATAGTTTACTATTATGTAAGTGTTATAACTAGTATTAGTAAGGGCTTAGGTAGGGGATCCTTTATTAATATAGGTATCTAATAGTACAGCTAGTCTAATTATTCTCCTCTTATGCTAAAACTCCTCTTATCCTGTGTGCTTCTTACTTGTTAGCTCTAGAGCCTAATTTTACTCTAGAGCTACTCTTTTTCTAACTTCTCTCTACTCTTAGCTATGCTGTAAGTATTATTACTTTCTTTAAGCTTCTTAACCTTAGTAGTTACTTTAGCTATGTAGGTAGGCTTACTTTTCTTCTTCTTAACGTTAGGGTAATTATAAGCTAGGTGTTTAATCTTCTAGTAGGTGTAGCACTAGTGTGTTTTAATATACGCTTTCTACGCCTTAGGGCGTTCTTTTTCTTTAGCTTTACTAGCTGTGCGCACTATTATTCTTCCTGTTATTTATATGTCTCTATTAGCGTCCTTTAGCGCTTAGGGTAGTAGGTACTAGTAAGTAGGCTGTATGCTGCTAGCTAGGTTCTTAACCTTCTAGGCTACTTTACTTACTTATTATATATAGGTGTAGAAGGTAGGGGAAAGTAAGATGCTTACTAGTGCGCTTTAGATACAGAAGGGAAGAGCGTTTAAGAGGAGTGTAATTTACGTTTTACTTAGCTATAGGTAGCCTCCTGCTTTAGCTAATACCTATTTAAACTTTAGGAGAAAGGCAGTAAAGAATTTATGCTTCTTTATCTTAATGCTTATTAAGGAGGTAGATATATAGGTCTTTACATTTAGGTTACTATATATACGCTTTAGGTACTTTAGGAACTTTTTAGGGTTATAATTTACTTAGGCTCCCTCTATTTTATAGTAGGTTAATACTGTTCTTTAAGGCGCTGTATCTAAGTAGGAGTTAATAAAGTACTAAGCCTCTTAATTTGTTATAAAGAACGCTTTGTTAATATGTAACTTATTATGTATCTAGCGTAACTATATAGGGAAGTCCTAGTGCTAGCTAGAGAACTTTAGGGGGTTTAGTATTAGTTTCTAAATAATTTAGGGGTAGTTCTTAGCTAGCGTAGGTGTAGCTACTGTAGTAGTTGCTGTAGGTGTAGTGTCTGCTACTTCTAGGGACTCTTTATTATGTAATTTAATTATAGGGCTTACGCCTTAGGGGTTAGCGCTTCTTACTTTAAGCTCTTTTATTTCTTATATTATCTCTGCTATTACTTACTTTAAGGCTGTAACTTTAGCTTTTACCTCTGCTAATAGAGAACCTTTATAGCTTATTGTTATTTTGTTATCTTATTATGTACCTATTATGTAGTATAATTAGTAGGGTATTTATTATTGTTTTAAGAGCTTAGATATATAATAGGCTAGTATTACCTTATAACAGACGTATAGTAACTTAATATAATTTATCTAAGCTAAGGAGAGAAAGTAGAAAGTGTAAATAACATATAGTTTGCGTAGGTATTTATCTTATGTGCGTTATGTATGCGCGCCCCTCTAGCTGGTTGTAAGTAATAGTAGGTTGTGGTAGGCACTAGCCTAGCTACACTTATTATGGCGTAGCCTATAACAGCTTCTTATATAAAAAGAGGTTAGCTAGAGAGAGATCCTCTAGCTGTAACGTATACTGTAAGGTATTTACTATATGTAGGAGTATATAGCTAATATCTGCAGCTAGAGTTATATCTTTAGGCTTCTTATATAAGGGCTGTAGCTTAGGTTATAGCTGCAGCTGCAGCTGCTATTAGAGGGCTGCAGTCTGTAAGTGTATCTTATATACTAAGACGCTTATAGATCTTAAAAGGGTAGTATTTAAAGAGGTATTTATAATAGTACTTATAGAGGTTATTATAACTACACCTATATATAGGTAATTATATATTAAGGGCTTTTCTAGCTTAATAAGCAACCTAGTAAGCGTCTTAGATATATTATATATAGTAATTAATAAGTTAATTACATCCTAAAGCTTATAGGTTTTTACCTTAGTTTTAAGCTAGTTAAACTAGAGAACCTAATTAGGAGGGCTATTAAGAATAGTCTTAGTAGTATTAGTAGATATCTTATAAGCTTATAAATAGCTTTATAGTGTTTATTATTATTAGTTTATAAGTATATAAGACTCTTAATTATCTAATTATTAAGGGTTATAGTAATAGGTTAATTATATATATTACTTATATATAACTATAACTATTATACTTACCTATATAACGTAGTAGCATACGTCTAGCAGCGTCTATACGCTCTGTATGCAGACAGTTAGTTTAATTCTAACTGTAGGAAGCTACTTTTATAGAAGTCTAATTAGCTACTAAAGCCCTACAAAAGTAGAGCCTTAGGCCCTATATGCATAATAGGGCTCTAATAACAGTACACTACACCTACGTATTATGTTTTCCCTTTATAATAATCCTATATTATATTAGGTAAAAATAAGCTAACTTTCTAATGTTTAATAAGATAGAGTAGTTTTCCTCCTATATAAATTATAGGAGGTTTTTCTCTCTACCTATATAGATTAATAAGTACTATATATATAGAATAGTGTAAGGAAATACCTTACTAGTTCCTACCTAGATAGTAAATAAGATAAGACTTCTATTACTATAACTATTATACCTAGCTGCTAGCCTCTAACTTAGGCCTATAAAAACCTTATTCCTAGGTGCCTAAGGCTATAACTAGAGCCTACTGCTTAGGAAGAAGCCTATAGTAGTCCCTCTAGTATTTAGTAAAGGGCTAGCTACGCTAGGCTTAAGCTTATCTCTAGGCCTACGCCTTATACGTATAGGTTACGCCCTATATACATACAGCCTTTAATTTAACAGATTTATCCTAAGCCCTAAGGTTGTAGGTTTAATTCTAACACTTAATAAGAAGAGCTATAATCTAATAACCTTTTTAACCCCTCTTAGCCTTTATTAGTACTATATACTCCCTATAGAAGGTATAAACTTAGTTACTTAGTTTTATTAGATTATAATAAGGATTCTTTATAATCTAATTTTAGAATACTATAACGCCTTTATTAATAATATAGCTGTTAAAGGTCCTTAATCCTAGTATAATAATAAAAAGCTTCCTAACTATTTTAGTATCTAATAATTTATCTATAAGTATTTATATAATATTAATTAAGTCCTATTTAATATTAAATTAGCTAGCTATATAGTTTTAAGGGCTAAGTCTTAATAGTATTATACTTCTACTATAACTTTAGGTTATATTTATAGCACTAAAGGTAGAAAGCCTAATTAGGTAAAGATCCTTAAGATTCTTAAGTAGGAAAAATACAAAAATGTTCTAGACGTCTAATTATTTCTTAGAATTATTACCTTTTATAAGGTTTAAGTTAAACACTTCTTAGAGAAAGCTTTACTATTATACTCCCTCCTAGGTAAGAATTAGCCTTTCTCTTAGGGTCCTCTTTAGATTAAGGCTATAGACACTCTTAAGTAGGTACTTATAATATGTAACGCCTATAAGATCTATAGATCTTATAGATACGCTACTAACTGTAGCTTATAGCTTTACTAAAGCTACAGCTTATACCTTTTAAGGTTAGACCTCTATAGACCTATATAGAAGAATTAAGTAAGTTACATTACATAATTAGCACCCTAAGGTGCAGGCCTTTAGCCTAATAAATAGTAGTATAACTAGGTTACTAACTATACTATACCCTAAAAAGCTATTTTTAAAATAGTTTTTTCCTGTTATTTTATAGAAACTATCCTCTTATACTTACTGCAGCTATTTTAGCTTTAAGCAAACAAATCTTTACTAACCTCTTAACGTCTTAGCTGCTATAATAATTATAAATAAGCAGAATTACCTAATTCTATCTAAAACTATTAATCTTTATTAATCTCTATTAAATCCCTATCTATTAGCCCTATTTTAGTCTATCCCTTAGCCTTTTCTAATAACTAACACGCCTATATTAGTTAATAATTAATTTCTAATAACACCTTAATACTTTTTCCCTCTTTCCTTATTTCTACTTAATACTTATATATAGGCTATAAAATACTTACCTAATAAACTAATATTTTAGCCTAGCTATATAGGTCCTCTTACTATATATATTAGTATAAAATCCTTTATAGGAGTAAGATATTTACTAAGTTAATAAGTTTATTATTTAGAATTAAACCCTTAGCTGTATTACCTTAATACTAGAGAATAATATTAGACTAATATGTTACCTCTTAGCTAAGGTTATACCCTTAGCCTATAATAAATAACGCTTATATAGAAAACTACTACTACTATACCTAGTTTAATAAGATAGGGATACTTAAGCCTTTAAGAAAACTATAGAAACAGTTATTTACCTCCTTAAATGCTTTAAGAAAACAGAATAATTAAAGCAGTTAGAATTAGCTAGACTAAAAAGCACTATATAATAATAAATTAAAGAAGGCTAAAAGGAGCTTTAAACGTAGGAATAAGAGAAAGAATATATAGAAACTAACTAACTCTACTAGCTTATAAGAACTAAAGCAAAAAGAGAAATATTAGTAGAAATAGAATTATCCTTAGGACTAAGAACACTATAACTATTAACACTAAAAGATACTATATACGCTTAAGACTTAAGACTGCTAATACCTCCCTATCCTTTTAAAAAGGGTAAAGGATTAAAAAGGGAGCCTATTATAGTAATCCTATTTTAGATAAACCCTATCTAATTCTAGCTAAACCTTAGCTACACTCCTACCTCTATAACTACATAAATATCTACTATAGACACTTCTATAACTATATAGTATATATCTACTTTAGGAGAGATATAGACTACTATTACTATAGTAGAAACAGAAGCTACTAGAAATAGAGTATAGGTAACCTAGACAGCCTAGATAAACACCTTAGTTATAATATCTTAAGTATAATTTTAATCCCTTTTAGAGTAACTTACTATTCTTATAGTAAATACTACTATAACTAGTAATACCTATTAGCTAGACAGTAATAGAAGTCTTATATTATTCACTATCTAGGTAGGAACTAGTAAGGTATTCCCTTACACTATTCTATATATATAGTACTTATTAATCTATATAGGTAGAGAGAAAAACCTCCTGTAATTTATATAGGAGGAAAACTACTCTATCTTATTAAACATTAGAAGGTTAGCTTATTTTTACCTAATATAATATAGGATTATTATAAAGGGAAAACATAATATGTAGGTGTAGTGCACTATTATTAGAGCCCTATTATGTATATAGGGCCTAAGGCTCTACTTTTGTAGGGCTTTAGTAGCTAATTAGACTTCTGCAAAAGTAGCTTCCTGCAGTTAGAATTAAACTAACTATCTGCGCGCAGAGCGTATAGATGCTGCTAGACGCATACTACTACGTTATATAGGTACCTATTAGCTAGATAGTTTTTATTTTTACTAATATTAGTTATTTTTACTTTAATATAGATATTAAATCCCTATCTTTAGATAAAGGATAAACATACTAGTTAGATATAGAAATATTTATCTTATCTATTAATAATAACTACACTACAGACGCTAAAACTAAGTAGGCCTATTTTAACTTAAATTAACTATTATATAGAGAAGCTTAGAATTAGTTTAATTTAGGGCTTTTATAGTAAGAACGTAATAAAGCTAAGCTTAGCCTTACAAACTAATATATATTGCTTTAGGCTAGATTTAGACTGTCCCCCTTAGAAGCCTAAGTATAACTTACTACACTTTAATTTATAGTATTAGATATTACAGCTAGAAAGAAATTCCTAGACTAGGCTATAAATTTTACTTACTTATACTACACTACTAGAAAGCAGACTTAGATAGACATTATAAATAAGATATATTTTAGACTTAATCTAGCTATTAAGTAAATTATTAACCTACTTAACACTTAAGATATAATAAACTAGCTAAAGTATATTTATTAGAAAGTAATTACTATAAAGAAGAAAATAGTAAGTAAAGTTACAAACCTAATTAGAATAGCGAATTATTAATAGGCAGTATATATAGTAGAAACTAATAAATCTACCTACTATAAAAACACACCTAGTAGACTGCACTACCTTAGAAACTATAAATAGGCTAATAATAGTAGAAACTAATTTTAGCCCTAAAAGAATAGTAGCTAAAACTGTAGTAATTATAACTAGAGAGGAAACTAATTATATAGATAACATAGGGGATATAATAGAAACTATACCTCTAGCCTAAGATACTTATTAGATAATAATTACTACTGCAGTTAAATCTACAAAAGGTTTAGAAACTAGTAAGGTCTTATAAGACGTAGAAGTTAATAATACTAACGTAAAGCAATCCTATATTATTACTAATACTAAAGATAGACTTAGTAAGGCTAGCACTTAGGTAGTATGCTACACTAGCTAATTTTTCTCTATAAAGATAATAAAGACTTTAATAAATAACATACTAGATTAGAAGTAGATAGATATACTTTTACTAATATAGAGGAATCTAATAGGGAGGATATAACCTATATTACTATTAAAGATAATAAGGTAGATAATAATATAACTAGCTACTACTTTACTAGCCCTAAACGTAAAGTAATAAGAATAATAGTGTGTGTACTAGAGGTAATAGGATTATAGAAGCAACTAAGGCTAAAGGATGTAAAGGTAAAGAGGGTACTACCTTTAATTCTACTAAAGCTAAAGGTGTATAAATACTGTAAATACTATTAAACCTTTCTATATGTAAACATACTAATACAATATATTTTTGCTAATTAATACATACTAACGCTGCTATAATGCTAGAATGTAAAGCTAGTTATAATTAAAGAGGATAACAGTATAACAGTAGAAACTAAGCAAAACACCCCTATAGATAATAGAGATATACTAGAACTAGAAGTTATCTATTATATATTAGATATCTAGCTAAAAGCTAAAAGGAAATTAGTATAGAAACTAGAATAAGTTATAGAATGTAACCTAAATCTAGAAGTAACTCTAGGTTTCTACTGTAATATATACTATTATATTAGTATATAATAGGATATAAATAGCCTTAATAAGGAAGTATATTTAGATATAGAAGCGTCCTTAATTCTTATTAATAGACACTAGTAAATATTAAACCTAAAAGGTATATATATATAGAAGATTAAACTAACTAGGATAAATAGCGCTACTAGAAGCGTTAGAATACAGGAAGAGGCTACTCTTAATATATATATTCCTAGAGATATAGATAGAATAAATATTATAGGCTATTTCTCTATAAAAGCCCTTATAATAGATAACCTTAAGCTAAAACTGCTGCTTAGCACTAAATTTCTTAATAACTATAGGCTAGAAATTAGCTATCTAGTAAAGAAGGTCTATTTCTAAAACTATTATAACCTTATATACCCTATAACCTTTATTAAGCTAGTTAAGAAAGTTTACAGAAGGGTAGTTATATAGAAGATAATAATAGTTTACCTAGGAGAGATAGTGTAAGTTCTAGTCTGCTATATAGACCTCCCTAGCTAACTAGATTATAGTAAAATTAACTACAATTTTAAAGCTAAGCACTATATAGTAATAAACTATATCTATATAGATAAATCTAATAAAATTATCTGCTTTATAAACTTTAGTATAAGTATATAATAAATTTAAAGGAATAAAAGACTAAGAATAATTACTAATTATAATGCAGATAGGAAATACTACCTATTATAAGAATAAGTAATAGTAGTAAAGGCTACAGTAGTTTCTACTAAGGACTTAGATCTATATACGTTTAAGCTAGATAACGTTATTATATTAGTACTATAGGCAGACAAAAAGGATATTAAAGACTTTATAATACTATTAAAGGCAGTAGAGCTAATACTATAACTAATATTAAACCCTTAGAGACTAGAAGAAGTACTAGAAATTATAATAAAGGATAGAGTCTACATTTTTATAGGAAACCCTAGCTAAGTAGAAAAACTTAAGTAGATTATTAAGGAATATAACGTCTAGCGTAACTATAGCATTATACTAATACCTAAAGAAGAGAAAATAAGGATTAACCTAGTAGATAACTAGTAAAACTAGAGGCTAGCAGTAAAACTATATAATCTTAGAATTAAAGACTAAGAACTACTTAATAAATAACATAACAAAATACACACCTAAGGGAAATTCTCCTAGATAATAAAGCTAACGCCCTTTAGATACCTAACATTTATAGCCTAGAGAATTATAAATAGCAAAAGAAAAGGATAAGTAGTAGTTAATCTTTAATAATTAAATAAAATTACTATACCTAATATATATTTATACCTATTATAGGATAACATTATTAGTAAACTTTATAGTAAAAAATAGTTTTTAATTTTTAATATATTAGCCTTCTTTTACTAATTACTAATCCTAATAGAACATAAGGACTATATAGTTATTATTAGCCTTAGAGAACTTAAGATATTATGTATAGTACTTATAGGTTTCTAGAATTTACTAGTATTTACCTAACGCTTTATAGATTAAAAACTAAATAGATACTAACATTTTGTCTAAGTATATATTAATAATATTATTGTTTTTAGTAATACTTTTAATAAACATATAGAGTATATATATATAGTGCTAAGCATCTTCTAGAAAGCTAGACTAGTAATTTATGCTAAGAAGAGTTTCTATAGATATAAGTCTATAACCCTTCTAGAATTTAAAGTTAACATATTAGGACTATATACTATAGATAATAAGATTAAAGCATTATAGAAATTAAAATACCTAAATAAACTCTCTAATCTAGAAACGTTTATTAGTAAGATAGAATTCCTATAATAATTTATCCTATAGTATTACTAAAAGGTATTACTATTTAATAAGAGAAAGATATAGATACTCTAAGACAGAAAGGCATCTAGAAAGCTTAAGGTAGGCCTTACTAAGAGAAATAGGACAGCTGTTACTACAGTAATAACATTCTAGCCTACTAAAATTAAAAGGGATGCCTTTAAGATCCTTATAGACTAAATCTATATAGAAATAGTAGTCTATTATTATAACCCTAACAAATAGATATTCCTAAATATAGATATAAGTAAAAAAGGTATAAAGACCTTTATGTTCTACCTATTAACAGACTAGGATAGAAACTAGATTCTAGTAAATATAATATAGCTAATTATATTCCTAAGCTAGAACCTAATAGTAATAGAAAAGACATATAGATTAATAGAAATAGAGGTAGCCTATATTATCTAGATATATAAGAAGATTTAGATAAAGTTATAATTATATTAACTGCTAATAGTAGTACTAACAGACTACATTACTATAAAGGGAATTATTAAGTAGATATTATTAAAGACTATAGATACTAATAAGATAAATCCCTAGCTAATAAACGTATTAATATACTTTAGCTAATTTAACCTATAAGTAGTATATATTTCTAAATAAATCAATCTTATTCTAGATGCGCTATCCTAACTTCTGTTAACAGATAATAATAAAGACTTAAAAGCATTTATAACTAGAAACGCTAAGGCATAAGGAAAACTAGCAGTATAGAAAAGATAAATAAAGCTAGAATATAGTAAACTAGATAATATATAGGATTATAATAAGACTATATACATATTAGAACTAATCTATTCTAAGATTTATATCTCTAATAAAATATTAAAAGCTATAGCTAATAGATACTAAAAGGAAAAATAATATTAAGATATTATTAATGTAATTAGAAAGCGTAATAAGATAAGAACACTAGATAAAGAGGATAATATTACAAACTAGTGTGTAGAAATTACAGAAAACTGCTACTTAGGACTACCCTTTATAATAGAAAAGGATCTCCTATACTAAATTAGAAGAGATAGATAAAAACAGCTAGTAGTACTAAACAGTAAAATCTAAACAGTTATAAAGATAGTATATAATAACTATAACTATTTTAGATAATAGTAAGTAATATACACACTAGATAGTTTCTATTTCTAGTAAAAATTAAAGTATATTAAGGACTATATTACCTGCGTGACGTAGTAGTATACGTCTAGCAGCGTCTATGCGCACTTTATGCGTGTAGACAGTTAGTTTAATTCTAACTGTAGGAAGCTACTTTTGCAGAAGTCTAATTAGCTACTAGAGCCCTACAAAAGTAGGGCCCTAGGCCCTATATGCATAACAAGGCTCTAACAACAGTGCACCTCCTAACGTATTATGTTTCCTTTATATAGAAATACCTTTATACTAAGTTAGGTAAAAACAAGCTAACCTTCTAATGTTTAATAATAGAGTAGTTTTCCTCCTATATAAATTATAGGAGGTTTTTCTCTCTACGTATAGATTAACTGTATTATGTATATAGTATAGTGTAAAGAAATACCTTACTTATTCCTACTTAGATAGTAAATAATGTAAGACTCCTCTTGTAAATTAAGGACTACATTAAGTTCTACCTAAAATACCTTAAGAACTTAATAGATTATATAAAGCTACTAAGAGAATTATAGCTAATCTACACTCTACTAAAACCTTTTATAGTAATAACTATAGACTTTATTATTAGCCTACCTCTTAAAACTATAAAAAACTTATTCTAGTAACTAGACTCTAAGCTAATAAAGAAATTTAACGCTATAATAGTTAATATATATAAAAGTAGTAAGAAAACTATACTAATACTAGGCTTTACTATATACTCTACTAGAAATTAGGTAATATTACTTCTATAAGTATTATAGCTTTATAATTAAAGACTACTAATTTATATTATATTAGATAGGGACCTAAAATTCCTCTCTAAGGTCTAGTAAACACTATAGGACCTACTAGGAGTAAAACTAGTAATATTAATAGCATACTATCTACAGATAGATAGCGCTACTAAAAGAAGAAACTAAGAGGTAGAAATTGCTATATAATATTACATATTAACGTTAGATACACCCTAGCTAGACATTATACTAGCCCTATAACACTAGTTTAATTAAGTATACACTAGCACTCTAGATAGATTACTAAATAAACATACGTTTAGTTTTTAGCCTCTTATAGTAGTAGATATAATAAATCTAGATATAAAACTAATAACACCTAAAATACTATAAATTACCTATAAAATCTATAGCTAGGAAGCTAAGATATTAGCTATTTTAGGTGTAGCAGCTATAAAGATTAGATATAACAAAACTAGAACCCTAACAACCTTTAAGCTAAGGGATAAAGTGTATATTAAATTACATAAAGGATATAACCTACTAGGAAAGCTACACTAGAAATAGTTATAATAGTAAGCTAGCCTATTTATAATTATTAAGAGAGTTAGATAACTAGCATATAAGTTAAATTTCCTAATGTTATAGAGAATACATTTAGTAGTGTCTATAGTATAGCTAAAAGTAGCACTAAAGGGATAAGATCTATACTACTAATAAACACTAAAGCTAGGACCTATATTTATTAAGGGAGATAATAATAAATAGAAATTATATAAGATTAAAAAGCTAATAAAGAGATAAGTAATATAGTATATAGGAAAACTATTAATTAAATACCTAGTTAGATAGAAAGAATATAATGCTTAAGATAATATATAGTATAAGAGAGAGATCCTTATGTACAACGCTAGTAACTTAGTGTATAAATTTAAGTAATAGAAACTAGTAAAGCTAGCAGAAATAACTAGCCTAAGGATTAAGAAATAAGGTAATAGGTCTAGCAGACAGCTAGCATAAAGTAGGTCCCTAATTCTAGATAACCTACTAACAGACACACTACAGTTAGAGGCCCTATAAACAAACTTCTAGGTAATACTATAATAACAAAAACATAATATAGATAAATACTATAACTACAGATAAATAAAGGATAATAGTAATAACATAATAAGGGAAAAAGTAACTAAAGTAGTAATAAATAAGACTAGCTCCTTCTCTAAGTCTACATAAGGCTACCCTTACCCTATAACCTCTATAAAATATCTACTTACTCTTATTTTTACCTAAGACTCTTTATTCTTATTTTTCCTTTTTATTTTCCTTTCTGCTTATATAACTAATAACTTTAAATCTTACTAGTACTATTACTATTAACTATATTACTAGTTTTTACTTCTAAATACAGCCCCTATAACATTAGAAACATATTAACATAAACTGTAAAGAAGCCTATAAATAGGAGAAACTATTATAATAACAGATAACGCTTATAAGAATAAGTAATTTAAAAATAAATATAATAGATAATACTACGTCTATAAGTATATAATAACTATAGTGTAACTTATTAATAATTCTATAGAAGGAATTCTATATATAAGACTTATAGCCCTAGCAGTAGATATTAGTTAAAAACTAAAAGACTACACTACTAGGAACAAAAGCGCCTTAACTATCTATAATAATATCTACTGCTAACCTATTAATAATAATAAAATAGAATTATTATTTATTATTATAATTAGAGCCTATATGAAAATTAATATAAGCAAAAAGGTAGTACTAGCTCTTTAGTAGAAATTTCTAGAGGAGATACTATTAGGCTGCCTAGATATTAACTTCTATATTAACGTAGAAATTACCTTATTAAAAAACATAAAGTATAAACCTACATAAAAATTTAAGGATGCTTACATAAAGAAACTAAGATACTAGGATAAGGAGATACACTATATCTTAGGAGTTACTAACGTTAAGGTATATAAACGCTAACTAGTTCTACTTATTAAAGGAGGTAAAGCTATTATAATACTAAACTAATAGCGTATCTATAAGAATAAGTTAAGATAAGACTAAAATAAGAAATAGGAGTATCTAATTGTATTACTTATATAAGGTAAAATCTGTTAGTTAGTAGTACTAAAGCGCCTTAATAGCAGAATAAGGCTACCTATTATTAATAAAACTAACTAAGTTAACATTATATATACTTTATATAATTTTAAAGAAGGCTTTAATACTATTATTTAACTTTAGGTATACTAGCAGGCAGCTAAACATAGCTCTAAAATATATATACTATCTATTATAGGTAGGTAGGCTAGCCTACTATAACACTAATAGAGAATACAGACTATATAAGAGACTATAATAACCCTACTTAAACTATATAAATACTTAGTATATAACTAGTAGGTAGAGTAGATTAACGCTATTATATAGTATTAGTAAACAAACTACAAATAGGAACTTAGTGTGTTTAAGGATGTAGTATATAGTAAATAGTAGGTAGACTTTTACACCTAGCGTAGATCCTAAGACAAAATTAAATATAAGTACTACTATAAATCTAGAGACTAGAATACTAAGATAGAACTTCCCCTAAAGATAGTACTAGGAAGCAGTATCTACTATATAGAGTTAACAGCAGAAGAATATAAATAATAGTATTAATATTAGCTTTAGAGCCCTTCTAGGCTATGCATTATGTAAATATGTTTTATTTTCTAGGGGTCTAGTAATATATATTAAGTATAACTATTATATTAAGTTTCTAACTAACACCTTAGAGCTTCTAGCAAAATCTCTACTTCTGTCCCTTAATTATACTGCACCTACTAGATAGCATAGATTACTGCCTGCAGCTAGCCTAAGTGCTTCTTTATTATTGTAATTTTAGATACATTATCCTACTTCTAGGCTATCTTACTAATAAAAGAGTAGAGCTGCTGCTGTAGGGCCTACCTTACCCTAATAATTAGGCCTATATTAGCTACTAGGCTGTTAAGAAGTAAGATTACTAATCTAATGCTAGTAATATTAATTACTATATAGTTATTTATTCTGCTATTAATAGTAATAATGTTATATAGAGAGTTCCCTTACCCTTTTAGGCTATGCATTATGTAAACGTGTTTTATTTTCTAGGGGTCTAGTAATATATATTAAGTATAACTATTATATTAAGTTTCTAACTAACAGTATGTAAGTCTCCCCTCTAGAATAAGCACTATCTAGGTAGCTAACTGTTAGGAAGCCTTAGAGCTTCTAGCAAAATCTCTCCTTAATTGTACTGCACCTACTAGATAGCGTAGATTACTGCCTGCAGCTAGCCTAAGTGCTCCTTTATTGTTACAATTTTAGATATATTATCCTGCTTCTAGGCTATCCTGCTAATAAAAGAGTAGAGCTGCTGCTGTAGGGCCTACCTTACCCTAATAATTAGGCCTATATTAGCTGCTAGGCTGTTAAGAAGTAAGATTACTAATCTAATGCTAGTAATATTAATTACTATATAGTTATCTATTCTGCTNATTATATAGAGAGTTCCTTCTATGCTGCTTAATAATAGAGCTTATCTAAGCTATTATAAACTGTTTTATAACCTCTAAGGGGTTATAATTAAGAGGGGTGCCTAGTTTAAAGGGGTTATCTAGGTTAAGCGTAGGTATAACTAAGTAGGATAAGGAGTTAATAAGATTAAACTTAATAAGATTAGAAAGGAGGATTTAATTTAGTTACTTTAGTAGGTTTTAGGATAATTTGTTTAAACTGTAGGTTTAGTAGGTTGTAAGTATAGTTAATAGGAGAATCCTAGGAGATTCTATTCTAGCTAACTATATATACCTAATAAGCCTACCTCTTAAGGTTAAATA
>NWBT01000048.1:1357624-1374978 GCA_003386485.1 Colletotrichum lentis
TAGACTATACTAACCCCTATAGTACTATATGTTCTTAAATAAGCTACCTTACTAAGTTAATAGCATAAGAATAGGGTATAGTGCTTATATTAGGCTAACTGCTGTTGTTTTCTTTTTTTTTGTATTATGTGACTGATCTTAACTGTAGGATCTAATTAGTTCTATACTAGTTTAATTAGCGTTCTTAAATAGAGAGTTCCCTCTATACTACTTAATAATAAAGCTTATCTAAGCTGTTATAAACTGTTTTATAACCTCTAAGGGGTTATAATTAAGAGGGGTGCCTAGTTTAAAGGGGTTATCTAGGTTAAGCGTAGGTATAACTAAGTAGGATAAGAAGTTAATAAGATTAGACTTAATAAGATTAGAAAGGAGGATTTAATTTAGTTACTTTAGTAGGTTTTAGGATAATTTATCTAAACTGCAGGTTTAGCAGGTTGTAGGTATAGTTAATAGAAGAATCCTAGATTCTATCCTAGCTGACTATATATACCTAATAAGCCTGCCTCTTAAGGTTAAATACCTTTATAGTTAAGAGTTCTTAACCTTAGTAGTATAAACCTTAAGAGCGACGCTATCTCTAGTAGACTATACTAACCCCTATAGTACTATATGTTCTTAAACAAGCTACCTTACTAAGTTAATAGCATAAGAATAGGGTATAGTGCTTATATTAGGCTAACTGCTGTTGTTTTTTTTTTACATTATGTAACTAATCTTAACTGTAGGATCTAATTAGTTCTACGCTAGTTTAATTAGCGTTCTTAAATTAGAGTTAGAAGATAAAGAAGAGGCAGAGAGATATAGACACTAAACATATTAAATTAAGATAGGAATTAGAATTAGAAGTAGATACTAGCTAAAACAGCCTAAAGTAACATAAAGCAGATTATAATTTTATACTAATTAATCTTAAAAACTAGGAAACTAATATATACCTAGAATGCTATAAGTTAGCAGCATAAAACCTAAACCTATAAAAATATATTTACTACTAGATAGAAAAGTATAGGGAATTAAAAATTAATAGATAACTAATCCTAGACGTAAAGGCTTTTAATAAGTATATTATAGACGCTAACATAGTATGTAAATTTTACCTAGAAGACAGTCTACTATATATAGATTAATAAGCACTTACTATTTATTAGAAATAGAACTATCTTAATAATTTAGGATAAGATTAAATCCTAGAACTAAAACCTAAGAACTATCTAATCTATATAGTTCTAGACTGTAGTATAGTAATAGATAATTTCTAGATATATATAGATAATAAGCATACAGATAAATACCACTACTATAAATATTATAACACTAAGGAGAATATCTTATATTATTATCTATAGGAATTATAAACTAAACATCTTAAAATATATATACTAGATTTCCTATAAGACTTAAATTAAAACTATAACCTAATCCTACGTTAGAAGCTACTACTTATATACCTATAGCTTAAAAGCTTTAAAGAAGCTTTAGACATAAGGGCTAAAATAAGAGGTGCCTTACACTAGGCTTAGGAGATAATAAAAACTAATATAGACAAACAGAAATTTACTAAAATTAATAAAGCACTTAAAATTATAAAGGGACGCTAGACTAAATCTAAGGAAAACATTATAAACATAAGCGTAGGAGAAGTAATACTTAAGGTAGATATTATAGATATCCCTAATAGCAGACATAATAAAGAAGCTAGAAAGAACTAAATGATAATTTCTATATAAGACATTAAAGATATAGTTAATAGTAAGGAAATAACACTTTACTACTACCTAAAAAGTAATATTAGTATATTAAAGGACTAGATTACTTACCTTAAAGTGCACTATAGATATACTATTCTTAAATATAACTATAACTACTACTATTACCTCAGTAGTATTTAGATTTATCTTAATAAAGGATATAATAAATAAAACTAAAGGAGCGTTTAGGTAGAATATAAAAATAGGCTTAAAGTAAATATATATTAGTATATTAATATAAAGTGTAATTACCTAGAGTAGAGAAAACTAATAAAGTAATATAACTACATATAAAATTAACACCTACAGATAAAATAGAAGTACCCTATCTATAAGCAAACTATAGAAGCTAGAGACTATAAGGAATATATTAAAGACTGCTAATTATTAATAACTACAGTAGTAGAAATTAAGGGAACCTAAATCCTACCTATATAGCATTATAATAAATACAGTAAGATAAGAAACCTCTTTAGCAGAAATATTAGAATACACTATTACTAGAAATAAAGAAAGATAGTTTACTACATCCTAAAGCAATCCTAGGATTAAGTTAACTATAATTCTGCTAGATAATAAGTAAAGCTACTATACTGCTGTAGATTCCTCTTTATAATGCAGACTATACTAGATAAATATAAGATATTACACTATCTACTAATGTAGATATTACTAACTAGATTCTAATAAGACAGAGGAAAACTAGATAATAGTAGGATAATAGACATATAAGGATATTACAGGCAGAAACAAAAACAAATATATAAAGGTATTATATACTGTGTGTTCTTAAACAAGCTACCTTACTAAGTTGACAGCATGAGAATGGGGCATAGTGCTTGTATTAGGCTAACTGTTGTGTTTTTTTTGCATCGTGTGACTAATCTTGACTGCGGGATCCAATTAGTTCTACGCTAGTTCAATCAGCGTTCTTAAATAAAGGTATTATAGAAATAGAAATTAGTAATCAAGGATAGTTAAGAAGTTTTTTTAGGGAGGGGTAGATAATACGTAATGCCTATAAGATCTATAGATCTTATAGATACGCTACTAACTATAGCTTATAGCTTTACTAAAGCTACAGCCTATACCTTTTAAGGTTAGACCTCTATAGACCTATATAGAAGAATTAAGTAAGTTACATTACATAATTAGCACCCTAAGGTGTAGGCCTTTAGCCTAATAACTTATCTCTACACCTATTCTTATTCTAATTAACTATAGTCTTAATGCTAGCTAGATTATTCTTACTACTAATATAAGTATTAAAGGTTAGAAATATACACTTAGCTAGATTCTTAATAATCTATAGACTATTACTTAATTTAAGAGTAGTATTTAGTGTAGTATAGAACTTAACTATAATTTAGGTAAGTTAGAAATAAGAGGTATCCTTATAAGTCTTAAATAATTATATAACTACCTTTTTAGTGTTAACTTACTCCTTAAGCCTAATATAAGGGTCTTCGTTACTTAGATTAATAGAGCTATAGATAACTTACCTTCTGTAATAATAATATATTAGCTTACTTAGATTAGACTTTTTAATTTTAAGATTAAGTATATTAATAGGAAGAAGAATACTACTGCTAATAGGCTTTTATATAAGCCTCTTAGACCTTCTAATCTACATAAGGCAGATATAGAAGAGGATATTAAGGATTTTATTAACGCTAAGGTTTTTTAAATATATATAGCTAATAATTTCTTTCTTACTACCTATTTCTACCTAGATAACTCTACTAATTAGCCTAGCTAAATTTATATTTTAGCTAATCTCCTTTTACCTACTAAGAACTAGTTACTACGTTTAAAATAGATTGTATATTTCCTCTTTATGCTTAAATAGCTACTAGGAATCTTATGCTCTTACTACTGCTAATTCTAATAAGTTACTACTTAATTTGTTATCTATAATAGACTTCTTTTTAAATAAGGAATAACTACTTATCCTTAGCTCTCCTAAGTTATTAATAATAAACGCTATTATAATAAACTTATTAATAAAGTATATAACAAATTAGGGTATAAGGAATAAGAGGTAATATATTTTTATCTTATAGAATGTTTCTACTAGCTAGGTATATATACTTAGATCTATAAACTAATCTTAACGTATAAGGCCTATTAAAAAGCATAATTAAGGTAATTTAATAATCTATATACCTTTACTACTCTAATCTTATAACTGTTTATAGAAGTATTACTTAATGTTTAGCATATTAGTAAATAGAAAGTTATTAAAGCCTATTATAAGTTTACTAGTTACCCTAAAGCCTGTATTATACATTAAGCTACTTTAAAAAACATAGCTATATTTATCTAGGAAGATATTATCTATTAACATAGTATCTATAGGACTCTAATTATTAATAGGGGATATAAGAATATAGGCGTTATTACACTACTAAATTAATATTACGCCTCTTAACGTAAGGTAACCTCTATATATAATCCCTATGTAAATAGACTTCTTAAGAAAGGCTATTAGCTAATTACCTACACTCTTTATATCTAGTTTAATTAAGGCGCTAAAGATATTTAGCCTATACTTATAACTACCCTCTTTACTAACTATACTACTATCTATATATCTATAGGCTATATACCTTTCTACCTTATTTATAAATAATATACTATTACTCTAATTAAGGACTATATAGCAACTTAGAGAGTTCTTAACTAGGATATACTAATAACTTAGGACTAGGAGACCTAGATCTAACTCTAAGCCTTTTTATAACTAAATAAAGACTACTAATAGGCTATAGATATAGTTACTTAACACTAAGCGTAAACCTATAATTAGTTTAATACTACCTATTTAAATACTTTCTATAAGAATTAACTATAAATAGGTAATTTAGTTCTTATTTTTAACGTTTAGTAAAAAATTAATATATCTACTACTAGGAAGCTTAACTACTACTAGAATAAACCCTTCTAAATTTACTTAATTAGCCTATCTAGTACTTTATTCTAGCTTAAAACTCTCTCTAGCGATTTTATTACTAGAGCTACTTATGCTAGTAATTAACTTAAGAAGTTTATAAAGAGTCCTAAAGGCCTTTTTATTTCCCCTAATAAATTTAATCTTTACTCTAAGATTACTGCTAATCTAAAGGATTTATTCCTAAATAACAACTTACTACTAGATTAGGACTCTATTTCTAATAATTTAACTAATACTTCTAACTTTAACTTTAGGGATAAACTTAATAATCTAATCTATAGGGTGACTTAGTTATAAGTAGCATCCTTATAATAGTATACTATATCTTTCTAATCCTTTTTGTTTTTTCTTATTACTTAATTCCTATATAGCTTATTTTATATAACTAATCCTTACTTTATTTCCTTATATTTATAATAGGGGATATATTTCTTATTTATTTAGTTCTTCTTTTATAATAATTATCTCTTTTACTTAATCTAGTAAAAGATATAAGGGGATTAAATATAAGAAGAACTATCCCTTTTTAATTAACTTAAAGACTGTAATTACCTTAACCTATTATCTAACTCTAAAGATTACTACTACTATTTCTATCCCTTAACTATAATCCTAAAAAGCCTCTACTATAATTTAGTCCTCCTCTAATATTATAATCTTAAGCTTCTAATCTAATAAGTTATATTCTTAAACAGTCTTAAATACTACCTATTTATTATTATCTAAGATATAAGAAGCCTTAGCACACTAGTTATAATATATACTAGCTTTCTACTTATAAGCCTCTTTAATATAGTTAATAAGTATATAGTGCTTTAGGAATTTAATCTTAATAATCTAAAGAATTAATAATAAAACCTTATCTCTACTTATCTTTTACTTATACTGCAGAGAGCCTATTTTATTAGGATTAACACCTAAATTGCTACTATTTTCCTAATAATTAGAGGATAATTTAAAGTTACACTCTCTCTTAAAGTATATATAGTTAGCATATTAATTATAAAACTTACTAGGAAGAGAAACATACTTAAAGTAGGAAGTTATACTTCTTACTTTCTTTAATTAGCTACTATAGTGTTTTTAAAAATTATAAGCATAATAATTATAAGTAACCTTATTCTAAACACTATAGGCTTAAATTAGTAAAGAATTAACTATAGAAGTCTAGAAAGTAAGACACTAAGTAAAGAGACTAAAATAACTAGTAATATTATTATTAATAAATATATAATAGGTAAACTAAGAGGAGTTATTACTTAGCTTATAGTTACTTAGGATCCTATAGATAACAGTCTAATTTAAGATATTTAACTAAAATAAGCTACTAAGTTATTATATTTTCTTATTTACTTTATAAGGATTAAGGATCTTAAGCTCTAAGTATAGAAAGCTAGCCAGAGAAAGAAGTCTAGCCTATATAGTTACTTTAAGGATCTAGCTAAAGATATTAATTAGCAGTTTCTAATAACTAGATTAGATAAGAAAGACTTATATTTAAGTAGTAGTTATTAACCTTTTAGAGTTTATAACCCTAGAGACTTATTACCTCTATCTTTATAGGTAGCATTAAGGAGAACTACTACAGCTTAATTTTATAACTAGTGTCCTAGTGTATATAATACTAGTTAATCTTATTAGAAGTATTTATAGTAATTAAGATAAGGTTAACTTTAGTTTAGGGAAGATAGGGGTTATTTAGTTTATTTAAGTCTAAATAGATAGATAAGTATAAAGGAAGGAAAGATTAAAAGAGGAGGATTAAGGAAAATAGGTCTTCTTTTATACCCTTTAAGTTACTAAAGAAAGGAAGGTGCTGCAGTAAAAGCGTTATAATTAAGGCTGCTTAATAAAGAGTATAATTTATAATAACCTTACTTTAACTTTAGCTAAAAGGATAAAAAGAGTAATTTACTGCTTTTATACCTTCTAATTAACTTAAGGATTACTTCTACCTTTCTTTAAATAAATCTCTTATTCTAGGTAGTATAAAACCTTTATCCTTTTCCTACCCTTCTAACCTTTCTTTTCTTCTTTACTAATAATAACCTATTGATAATTTTAATAGCAGTCTAGTGTACTACTTCTATATATATATATATATACTTCTCTTTCTTTAGATATACTTCTTCTTTCTAGATATATAATTCCCCCCTTATGTAACTTCCTAATTAACCTTTATAATATTAACTTTTGCTTCCTCCTCTTCCCTTATTATCCTAAGCCCTACCCTTTCTGTAGTAAAGATATAAAACTCTTTTATATACTAAGACTATAATTTAACT
Organism: Colletotrichum lentis; assembly: GCA_003386485.1. Lineage (NCBI taxonomy): Eukaryota > Fungi > Ascomycota > Sordariomycetes > Glomerellales > Glomerellaceae > Colletotrichum > Colletotrichum lentis. Next base: position 1,364,614 of record NWBT01000048.1, read on the forward strand.
CTTAAGTACTAACGTAGTAACTAAGCTAATAACTAAATTATTAATTACCTTCTTATACCTACTAAATAAGTTACTACTGCCTATAAATTCTAGTTCCTTAACCCTTATGTAAACTCCTAATTCTTCTAATAAACCTAACCTTACTATAGGGAAATTACCTACTAAACAAACTTTAACTATATAATTCCTACTAAGATTAACCTCTATTTTCCTAACTAGCTTTAGTAGGAAGATATTAATACCTTCTTTTAGTAGTAACTTATAATAGGCTAGTATTACCTTATAACAGGCGTATAGCAACTTAATATAATTTATCTAAGCTAAGGAGAGAAAGTAGAAAGTGTAAATAACGTATAGTTTGTATAGGTATTTATCTTATATGCGTTATATATATACGCCCCTCTAGCTAGTTATAAGTAATAGTAGGTTATAGTAGGCACTAGCCTAACTATACTTATTATAGTATAGCCTATAATATATACTCCCCTCCTATACTATAAGGCTTTACTAGCCCTTAACAGTTATATGCTGTAATTTAAGAAACAGCCTACTAAGTATTCTTATAGGCTAGCAGGCTTATTATTTTTCTTCCTTTTTCCTTACTAGCCCTTTTGTTAATATTATAAGTATTTGTCCTACACGCAGCTGCACTTTCCTTTTGTTTTTATTAGTCTTTTACTAATTACTAGTTATCTATTATAGGAATTAGATAATTTATAATAGCTGTAAGTAAATTAATCCCTATGTAGGCCTACATGCGCGCACGCTGCTAATTAGTTACTAACTTATAAGATAGCCCCCTATAATCCCTAGCTGCTCCCTATCCCCTAAGGATAATAAGGCCCTTAACCCTATTACTCCCCTAGGCCCTAAGCCCTAGTTACCTACCTCTACTATAAGTTACCTCTTTAGTAAGCGTATTATGTAATTTAACTAACCTAGCTAGGATAATAATAATAATAATAAGGCTAATAAGGCTAACTATAGCTCTCTTATTATAAAGAGATATTATATTAACGCTTCTATCCCTACTGCTACCCCTACTGCTGCCTCTACCTATATGCTAACTATCCTTTATACATACTCTTACTTCCTATATGCTTACTGCCTTACATATAACCCTACTGCTATATAATATATAGAGAATATTAGCACCTATAGGCATTATTATCTTCCTTATATACAGTCTAACTATAGCTACTAACCTATATATCTTTTACTGCTTATATAAATCTTATATCTTACTAATATAACTTAGATCCCTAAGGCCTCCTTAGGCCTTTATAAGGTAATATCTCTTACTGCCTATATTACTACCCTAACTACCCTTAGCTCTATAAAGTATACCTCTTTCTAGCTAGCTGTTAAGGCCTAGGAGGTTATAACTAACTTAGAGTAGGAGGCGTAGAAGAGCGCTAAGAAGATGTGTAGAAAGCGCGCCTGCAGCGCGTCTAATAATACGCCTCCTACGTCTGCTACGCCTACTCCCCCCTTCCTAGCCTTTACTGCTGCTGTAGCTGCTGCCTAGGCTGCTGCTAATAATATATACAGTAAGGTTACTTCCTACTTAGGTAGTCTTATAGCTACCTAGAGTAAGCACCTTATTATTATAGTTAAGGAGATCTTAGTCTCTCTTAAGAGAGTAAGCACTAGTCTTATACTCTCTCTTATATAACTCTTATACTAACTCTATATTCTTAGTTTATTAACTTTATTACTACTAACTTTAGTTATAGCCCCTCCTCTAAGCTAGGAGACTCCTAGTAGGGGAGTCTCCTATACGCTTTAAGCATACTTATTCTATATAGCCTTACTGCTTACCCTATAGGGCTTAGTTATTCTTTATAAGCTGCAGCCTTTTAATAGAGATTTATTACTTATCTGCTTATTATATATTCTTATCTTCCTTTATGTATATATATTACCTCTATTATAGACGTTAATAGGTCTATACTTCTTTTTAAAGAAGTCTAAGGCTATAATGTCTTTAATTAATTTAATAGGTTTCTATATAGCTTTAGTAAAGCCCTTCTAGCGCACTAGCGCTTAGTGTATTTTTACCTTTTCTCTACTGCATTATTACATACTAATTATTTTAGTAATATGCTATTCCTCCTTACTATCTTCTATTAAAGGGGGAGGTTATATATTATAGGCTTTCTAGCCTAGTAAAGGGTTACTCCTAGTGTAGCGTAATAGGTCTATATAAAATTAGTTATAGATATTACTAGGTATGTTAAGTTTAACTATAAGGGGGCTAATTACTTTAGTAACTTAGTAATAGTAGTGTAGCTAATTAAGCTTATAATTTAGTTACAGAGAGCAGTAGTTATATATTAATAACTATATATTATTACCTACTTTAAACCTTTTAGCTGCACTTTACTGCTTATTAGCTAATTCTTTAGTTTGTTACTAAGCTGTAGCTATTACTGCTTATACTATTAAAGTCACTTTAGTTATCTATTATATAAGTCTTTTAGTAACCTTTTTATATATATCTATTATCTTTAGTATGCTCTTTTTAACTATAATAAGGTCTATATAGTAACTATATTCTATAAAGAAGGGGCTTAACTTAGTTACTAACATAGTGCAGTTATTAATTACTAGTTATGTAACTAGTGTCTAACGCACCTAATCCTCTTAAAGGTAACTTATATAGGCGTGTAATATTACTTAAATCTCTTAGTTAAAGCGCTTAGTAGCCTTATTACTCTGTAGGTAGTATAATATACTTAGTCTTTACTTAATACTAGTAAGTATATAAAACTTACGTTAGAACTTACTTATCTAGTTACTCCCTCTATTACTAATAATACTCTTTAGTATGCTATAGAAGTAATAATAGCAACTTAGGAATCTTTTAGCATACGCCTCTATATCTATTATTACTATTAGCTTAAGTATTACTAACTTTCCTAAGCAGTCTATAATAACCTATATATTAGTAGTGTAGTCTAGGCTAGATAGTAGGAGGTCTATAATAAAATCTATTAAGAGGTTGCTTTTTAAGCGCTTAGGTATACTTAGTAGTTACAAAAGGCCTTTTTTTACGTTACGCTAGATCTTACTGCTCCTATATACATTATAGTTATAGATAAAATGCTACACTATCTGTAACTAACCTAGCTAGTAAAACCTTTATAAAAGTATCTTTAAGGTGCTGTTTCTACCTAGGTGCTTAGTTACAGTTAAATTATAGCTTTATTATACTAACTAGGTGTGTAGGCTATTAGAGGGGGAATTAAGGTTATTATTACTTAGCACCTATATCCTCCCCCTCTAGGTAAGTTACTTTACGTTATTAAGGCAGCAGTCTGTAATCTAAATACGTAACTAGAGGTCTAGTAGGAGTAAGCAGTCCTCTTACTAGATAGCTATATACACTACTTAGAAGACAGTATTACTATCTTATGTTATAACCTATAAAGCTTATAATTCTTTATCCTTAAATACCTCTATATGTAGCGCTAGAGGTGCCTCTATTATGCAGTAGGCTATTACTAGCTGCGCTTTATCTAGGATTATTTAGATAATATATCCCTACTAGCAGTTATTATCCTACATAAGGGGGGTATCCTACTTACGCTAGGAGAGCATATTAGAAACGCTTATATCCTTACTAGGCTAGTATATAATACAGAAGTTATATTTAGTAAGCGTCTTAGCCTAACAGCTCTAGCGCTCTATTAACTTCTGCTTTTTTATAAAGTACTTAAGGGACTTATAGTTAACTATTACTTTAAAGGGCTCTTTTATGCTATATAGCTCTGCTCTCTACGCTTAGAGGTAATCTAGTATAGCTAATAGCTCCTTATTATAAATAGGGTAGTTATACTACGCTAGTATAAGCTTTTATAAGTAAAAAGTAATAGGTTAGCACTTACTCTTATTATTTACTTACATTAAGGCGCCCCCTAGTGTAAACCTAGAGTAGTTAGTCTCTATAAACGTTAGGGCGTCTAGGTTAAAGTTTTATAGTAATAAAGCTATTAAAAAGTAGTTCTTTAGCTCCTTAAATGCTATAGCGCACTCTATAGACTATATAAATAATACACCCTTCTTAGTAAGGTAAGTTATTAGCTTAACTACCTTAGTGTAGTTAGGTATAAACATCTAGTAATAGTTAGCAAAACCTAGGAAGCTTCTTACACTCTTAACAGACTAAGGCGCTAACTACTTATAAATAGTATACACCTTTTCTAGGTTTGCTAAGACGCCCTTCCTAGCTTCTAGGATAAAGCTAATATACTTTACCTTCTTTACACTAAAGTTACTTTTCCTTACGTCTAGGCTAAGCCCTACTGCGTAGAGCTTCTTAAGGACCTAGCAGACCTTCTGTTTGTAGTCCTCTTTTATCCTATTAGAATAAATAAGGATATTATTAAGGTATGTAGTAATAAAGTTATTAAGAAACTCCTAGAGTAAGCTGTTTATAAAGCGCTACTAGTTTGTAGGCGTGTTTATTAGCCTAAAGGGGTAGACTAACTACTTAAAAAGCCTATATTATATATAAAAGGCAGTCTTATACTTATTACTATCTGTAATTTATATCTTATAGAAGGCTACTACTATATCTACTTTAGTGTACTACTTAGCTAATTCTATATAATAGAGAGTCTTAGAGATAAGTAGTAGAGGATAATAATCCTTCTTTATAATTACGTTTAGCGCTTAGTAATTACAGTAAAAGCGTAACCTACTGCCTAGTTTACATACAAAAAGCACTAGCGCCCCTACTGTAGAGCTGCTTGCTTAGATAAAGCCCTTATTAAGGAGGTCCTCTAGGGTCTTCTTTAGGACTAATAATTCCTCTCTTAATATACTATAAAAGAGGCCTTACAGTAGGGTTACTTCTAGTTCTAAGTCTATACAGTAGTTACAGCTAGGTTAGCATAGAGGTACTTTTATTAAGGTGTTAGGGTTAAATAAGTTACTATATTTATTACATACTTATTATAGTAGTACTATAACTTTAGCAGCTTGTTTTACCCTTTTATTTAACTTTAGCTGTAAGGCTTTTTCTACGTTAGTAAGGCTAACTGCTATAATCTAGGAGAACGCCTATAAGTCTTTACTTATCTTTCTTATAGATAGGTTGTAGCAGGCAGCGTAGTCCTTACGTGCAGCCCTATAATAGATAGCTATAAAGGTAGGCACTCTAATTACTTATATAGCTCTAATTTTACATACTATTATAGACTCTTATTAGCTAACTAGGTGTAGCATAAGGTCTGCTTACCTATAGTATATAGTGCGCTTTATAGCGTTATAAACAGCGTAGTTATATTCTATCTAAGGTTTCCTTAGGAACATATTAACATTAAGGCTATATATAATATATATATATATACGCTAGTAATATCTATAGAGTTTAAGGTTAAATATAACTACTCCCTTTGCTATTATACTAGCTAATTTATTAGTAAACCTTTTTAGAGGGATTTTCTATTAAGAGATATATAGAAAGCACTAAGTGTATATAAAGTTATAGTTTACTATTACATAAGTATTATAACTAGTATTAGTAAGGGCTTAGGTAGGAGATTCTTTATTAATGTAGGTATCTAATAGTATAGCTAGTCTAATTATTCTCCTCCTACGCTAAAACTCCTCTTATCCTACATACTCCTTACTTATTAGCTCTAAAGCCTAATTTTACTTTAGAGCTACTCTTTTTCTAATTTCTCTCTACTCTTAGCTATGCTGTAAGTGTTATTACTTTCTTTAAGCTCCTTAACCTTAGTAGTTGCTTTAGCTATATAGGCAGGCCTACCCTTCTTTTTCTTAACGTTAGGGTAATTACAAGCTAGGTGTTTAATCTTCTAGTAGGCGTAGCACTAATGTGTTTTAATATATACTTTCTATACCTTAAGGTGTTCTTTTTCTTTAGCTTTACTAGCTGTATACACTATTATTCTTCTTATTATTTATATGTTACTATTAGCGTCCTTTAGCGCTTAGGGTAGTAGGTACTAGTAAGCAGGCTATATACTACTAGCTAGGTTCTTAACCTTCTAGGCTACTTTACTTACTTATTATATATAGGTGTAGAAGGTAGGGGAAAGTAAGATGCTTACTAGCGCGCTTTAGATGCAGAGAGGAAAAGCATTTAAGAGAAGTATAATTTACACTTTACTTAGCTATAAGTAGCCTCCTACTTTAGCTAACATCTATTTAAACTTTAGGAGAAAGGTAGTAAAGGATTTATACTTCTTTATCTTAATACTTATTAAGGAGGCAGATATATAGGTCTTTACGTTTAGGTTACTATATATATGCTTTAGGTACTTTAGGAACTCTTTAGGGTTATAATTTACTTAAGCTCTCTTTATTTTGTAGTAGGTTAATACTATTCTCTAAGGCGCTATATCTAAGTAGGAGTTAATAAAGTACTAGGCCTCTTACTTTATTATAAAGAACGCTTTATTAATATGTAACTTATTATGTATCTAGTATAACTATATAGGGAAGTCCTAGCGCTAGCTAGAGAACTTTAGGGGGTTTAGTATTAGTTTCTAAATAATTTAGAGGTAGTTCTTAGCTAGTGTAGGCGTAGCTACTATAGCAGTTACTATAAGTATAGTGTCTGCTACTTCTAAAGACTCTTTATTATGTAATTTAATTATAAGGCTTACGCCTTAGAGGTTAGCGCTCCTTACTTTAAGCTCTCTTATTTCTTATATTATCTCTACTATTACTTACTTTAAGGCTATAACTTTAGCTTTTACCTCTGCTAATAGAGAACCCTTATAGCTTATTATTATTTTATTATCTTATTATATACCTATTATACAGTATAATTAGTAGGGTATTTATTATTATTTTAAGAGCTTAGATATATAATAGGCTAGTATTACCTTATAATAGGCGTATAGTAACTTAATACAATTTATCTAAGCTAAGGAGAGAAAGTAAAAAGTGTAAATAACATATAGTTTATATAGGTATTTATCTTATACGCGTTATGTATACGTACCCCTCTAGCTAGTTGTAAGCAATAGTAGGTTGTAGTAGGCACTAGCCTAGCTACACTTATTATAGCGTAGCCTATAACATAACCTAAGGCTTTTAAGTATATTAATAGTAATTATTTATAAGAAGGCTAGACCTATAAGAAGGCGTAAGGTATTCTCTTTAACTACTATAACCTATAAGGATATTTACTTTAAAAAGACTACATTATAAGAGATAAGATTAAAGCTACCCTCTAAATTATAGTCTGTAATCTTTCCTTAGTTTGTAATATTATAGCTATCCTAATTAGCTAGTAAAGTAACGTTAGTTAGAATATTAACCCTATTCTTCTTCTTTAGGCTTATAAGACTCTTTATATAATTAGGACTTTAGTATATCTTATTCTTTTTCCTCTTTTTACTAATAACCTTAGACACTTTATAGGTATAATTATTAATTAGAGAGATAGTATAGTATACTAGTATAATCCTCTCTAGTTTAGTAGCTAATTAGAAGCTCTCTTTATTAATAACATCCTAACGTTAAAGACCTTTTACTGTAATATTAATACTCTATTTTACGTTAAGAACCTAATTAATATATCTATTTATATTATTAACTTAGTCTAGCAGCCTAGCAGCTAGAAGTGTAGTCTTTATATTCTTAAGTAGTTCTAAACAGCTGTCTAATACAGTCTTATATACCTAACTAAGAACCTAATCTAAAGAGATACACTTTTTACATTTAAATAAACCTTTAGTAATAAGCTATATACTACCTAAATCTATTAGATTAGCTATAAGTTTTAGTATAAAGGATTCTACCTATATAATACTATAAGAGATATCTCCTGTCTGTCTTTTAAAGAAACCTAGGAATAGTTCTATAAGAAACATTAATAGTAATCTACTTTTAAAGCCTCTTTTAGTAATAACTTAAGCTTAGACCTTATAGTAACTAGCTCTAAGTATAAAAGAGTTAGTAAGATTAGACCTTAAACTCCTTTAAAGACTAAGCTCTTATTACTACCTCCTCTAATTACTCTAGTAAAGCTACTATTAATACTACTTAAACCTAAATCCTAATGTATTACTTAATTAATAATATAGGGTACCTTCCTTCCTTTTGTTACTAGGAGTATAGATTACTAGTCTTAGCCTCTTATAACTTTAGCTATAATAGTGTTAATTAATATCTTTCTTATTCCTCTAAGCTACTAACTTCTCCTAATTAACTAATAGTTCTATAATTATAAATAAACTCTAAGTATCCCTCCTCTAGTATTTACTAATACTCTATAAATAAGACTTACTAAGTCTCTCTTAAACATAATAATAGAGAATATACCTAAGGGAGACTCTATAGATCTTAACTCTATAGATATAGATAATACTAGAATAGAGAGACCTCTATCTTAATCTAAGTATTCTCTACTACCTACTAATATCTAGTCTTACTAGGAGAAGGTCTAAATTACGCTTTCTTAGACTAAACTTAACTAGTAGCTTAATAATAAATATAATTATTAGTTCTATACTCTCTAATATAAGAAGCTCCTTAAGTATTATACTAATCTAAGAAACTTATAGATTAATAAGTGTTCTAAGGAGGATTAGGTTAACTAATATAATAATCTAATTAATAAGGCTACTTTCTTAACTTCTCTTTATACATTTTAGCTCCTACTAAGTAGAGGTTAAAATTAAGGTAAATAGGCTTATAATAATACTAGAGATATATAGAAATAGAAGTATACTATAAGAATAGCTAAGGTAAATAAGATAGGTAAGGTTAGTAAGACTACTAAAGGATCTAAGAAGGGTAAGGCTTAATTATAGTAGACTGTATACTAGATATTTCTTTTTTTAGTACTAATTAGGCGTTTTTAGGTAGTTTCTTCCCTTTAGAGAGAAGATAAGAAACTAAAGAATAATTATAATAGGGTATCTATTAGTGCTAGATTTCCTTAGTTCTTAATTACATAACTAAGAGTCTTAATTAGAGATAGATATTAGACCTTAGCTACTTACTTCTAATTAAGAGAATAATAAATATATATAACTAATTCTTTTCTTTTAATTTAGATATAGATTCTTTAGATTAACCTAAAGCCTTTTATTATAATTTACCTTTAATTATAGTTATATAAGACATATAGGAGTTTCTCTCTTAATTAGTTATAGGAGTAAGTCCTAATTAGAGCCTTTACAGCCCTAATTAAGATAGTTTACTTACGCTAATTAAGAGGTATCTTACGTTAGCTTTAGTAGGTTATAGTAATTATTCCTAGTTACCTTACTGCTCTAGCTATCCTACTTTACTACACCTTTTTAATATAGTACTTAATCTGTATCCTTATTATTAACGCTAGCATTATGCGATTTGTTCTATTACTATTATAATTACTTTAACCTGTATAAAGATTATCTTGCTAGGGATAATAACTATCTTAGAGTAAGGCTAGGTTATTTATTAATTTCTTCCCCTCCAGAATGACTGTCTTACCTAGTAAGTCGTTATGGTATCCTGCCCACATAGCTAGCCCTATACCATTTTGAGGCCGTATGATAGGTGTTATAACTTTAATGTATCGAACTCTAGTGATGGAAGTTTCTTTACCCTTGTTCCAATACCCCTATCCCTATATCTCCTACATCTTCTCTAAATGTGTCTACATGTTTGTCCTTAGACGTGTTTACTGCACTTGTCCCATCACTACTAGCTCCTGTATTGCTGCGACTAATGCCCTCTGATGGTCCAGTTGCTGCGATGAGAGCCTTTATCTGGTTGCTGTGACTAATGCCTTCTGATGGTCTAGTTGCTGCGATGAGAGCCTTTATCTGGTTGCTATGATGATTGCTCCTCATCTGGTTGCTGCAATGATATCTCCTTATCTTGTTTACGCGACGAAAGCCATTCATCCAGTCACGCGACGAAAGCCGTTCATCCAGTTGTTGCGATGAAAGGCTTTCACGATCTTGGCTCCCTTATCCCAGCAAGCCTGGTGAGGGCGTCAAGTGGTTTCACATGAGGGTATCGTCAGGCTCCGTGAGCCTGGGACCAACCAAGCCCTAATGGTCGATTAGTCGTCGACAAGGGCTTCTTTGGAAAAGAACACAGAAAACAAATATTTTCCCTGGGTTCTTTCTTTTCTCTCTTTCTTCCCCCCAGGCTTTGACAGAACCGAAGAAAATCGTCCTTTAGCCTGGGTCGAAAGGAAGAGATCACCAAACACAAGTCGAAGCCAACAAGACCGATCAAAAGCCACAAAACAACATCATCCATCATGGCCGTAGGTTCCCTTTCTCTTCCTTTCTTTCTTCCTTTTTCTCGACCCTGCCTTGGAGGGGACTCGGCCCTTATGTCCTTGTCCTAGGTCTTCCCTTCCATATACGCCCCCCCCCC